>JAJHZJ010000611.1:1129844-1523303 GCA_023548195.1 Bettongia penicillata ogilbyi
CCTCTTATCTCCTCAGGGCTGTCCTTTGCACATGTACCATTGATCCCATTCTGTCCACTAGCTTTCAACAAATTGACCCATAATCATCCCTTTCTCTCTCACCTATCTATTGGCTTCTTTCCTGTTGCCTACAAATATGCCAAGGTCTTCCTTATTCTTTCTTCTTTTTATTATTATGAATTTGAAAAGGATTAATAACCATGAATAATTTCTTATGTAAAAAGAAGAGAAAACAGATCACATGTGATATCTTGAATCTATGATGAAAAAGATAACTAATATTAATATAGCACCTACTATGTGCCAGGTTCTTTACAATTATTATCTCATAACAACCCTGAGAGATAGATGCTCTTGTTATCCCTATTTTACAGATGAGAAAATAGAGGCAAATAGAAGTTGAATGACTTACCTAGGGTCACATAGCTAGTAAGTATCTGATCTAGATTTGAACTCAGATCCTCCTGACTTCTGATCAAGCACGGCACCACTAGCTACCTGAAGAGCTTATTTTTAAACTACGTATTGCATTTAACACAATAGTTCAAACATTTCCCTACTTGTTCTTGTTCCCTTCAGAACTTCCTTCTATTCTTTTTGTTTGTTTTTTGAAAATGTCTCATTGACAGTCTTTCTTTTCTTGAGAATTGTTATCACTATCATTATCCCCTACACTCTACTCCATGTCTTTCTGCCCTTTCCCCCACAAAAACCCCTTTGTAACAGATAAATAGAATCAAGCTAGTCAAATAATAATAATAAATTATTAAATAAATACTAATCAAGCCACTAGATATGGTATTTGCTGCCTGACAACTCCAGGAGAAATGCCAGGAGCAGAACAGAGGTCTGTACACAGTGTTTGTAGATCTGACCAAAGCCTTTGACACTGTTAGTTGTGAGGGCTTATGGAAAATTATGTTAAAAGTTGGTTGCTCAGAGAAGTTCGTCAGTATTTTATGTCAATTTCATGATGGCATGTTTGCCCGGGTTCTGGATAGTGGACAATGCTCTTGTGCCTTCCCAGTCACCAGTGGAGTGAAACAGGGCTGTGTGCTTGTTCCCATGCTTTTTAGCATGATGTTTTCAGCTATGTTATCACATGCTTTCAATGAGGATGAACGTGGCATCAAGGTCAGCTACCGTACTAATGGTAAATTCTTCAATTTAAAAAGGCTACGAGCCAAGACCAAAGTGGAGGGAGTGTTGATACATGGTTTTCTGTTTGCAGATAATTGTGCACTCAGTGCAGCCTCTGAAGCTGAGATACAGTGAAGTATGGATCAATTCTCTGCTGTCTGTGCTAATTTGGGCCTAATAATTAGCATCAAGAAAACACAGCTGCTCCATCAGCCACTACCACACCATCCATATGTGGAACCATCAGTTACAACAAATGGAGAAGTTTTGAATGCTGTGGCTAAGTTCATTTACCTTGGTAGTGTACTTTCCATGGATGTACATATTGACAATGAGGTTGACACACACATTGCCAGAGCTAGCTCAGTGTTTGGGAGGCTCTGAAGAAAAGTATGGGGGAAAAGATGTATTAGACTGACTACCAAACTGAAGGTCTACAGAGCTGTTGTGCTGACCTCATTGTTGTATACTTATGAAACATGGACAGTCTATCAGCACCATGCCAGGAAATGGAATTGTTTCCATTTGAACTGTTTTAGGAAGATTTTGAAAATCACCTGGCAGGATAAGGTACTAGATACTGAGGTCCTTGCTTGAACTAAACTACCAAGCATTCAAACTATGCTTCAGAGAATGCAACTTTGATGAACTGGCCATATTGTTCAAATGCAAAATGTATGCTGGCCAAAAGACTATTTTATGGTTCTCATCAGGCAGGCGACCACATGGTGGTCAGAAGAAGTGATGCAAGGACACTCTCAAGGTCTTTCCCAAGAACTTTGGATTTGATTGTGTGATATGAGAGACACTGGTACATGACTGCTCAGCATGGCATGCCCACATCAGAAAGGATGCTGTGCTCTATGAGCAAAGCAGAATTGAGATAGCACAAGGGAAATGTAGGATGTGCAAATTTAGAGTATCCACTCCAAATGTTCACATGGACTATCTGTGCTCAATCTGTGTCAGAGCATTCTGAGCTTGTATTGGTCTGATCAGCCATAGTGGGACACACTGAAACTTGACTTTATCACAGTGATGTCATTTTGGTCCTCTTCGAGAACTAAGGACAACAACTAGTCAACACTCTACTCCATGCCTTTCTGCCCTTTCCCCCAACGAAAGCTCTTTGTAACAGATAAATGGAATCAAACAAGTCAATCCACACATTAGCCATGCATGAAAATGTGTTTCCCTCTGCACCTCCAGTTCGTCACCTTTTTGCCAGGAAATGGGAGGCGTACTTCATCATCAGGCTTCTGGAGTTGGATTGGTCATTGCATCCATCATTATCCTTAAATTACTCACAATTGTTTTCCTTTATTGTGTTACAAATTGTTCTCTTACTCACTCTATTTGGCAACAACTTATAGAGGTCCATTCAGGAGTTTTTTTGGAACCTATCCTTTTCTTTTTTCTTATAGCACAATCATTTTTCATTATTTTCCTGTATTTTCCAATTGACAGGCATTCATTTTACTTCTAATTCTTTGCTGCAATAAAAGTGTTGCTAGAAATATCATATTTCTGCATATGATCATTTTCCTTTTTTCTTTGATCCCTTTGGGATATATGCCTAGTAGTTATGCAGAATCAAATGTTACACAGTTTAGTGAATTTGGAAGTGTAGTTCCAAAATTGCTTTTAAGAATAGTTAGATTAAAACTGTGCCTACCCTTTGACCCAGCAATACCATTACTAGGTCTGTATTCCAAAGAGAGCATTAAAAGGGGAAAAGGACCCACACTTACAAAAATATTTATAGCAGCTCATTTTGTGGTGGCCAAGAATTGGAAATTGCATGGATGCCCATCAATTGGGGAATGGCTGAAAAAGCTGTTATATATGAATGTAATGGAATATTATTGTGCTATAAGAAATGATGAACAGGGACATTTCAGGAAGACCTGGAAAGACTTACATGAACTGATGCTGAGTGAAGTGAGTGGAATCAGGAGAACATTATACACAGTAACAGCAATGATCAACTATGAATAACTTAGCTCTTCTTAGCAATGCAATGATCTGAGACAATTCCAAAGGACTCATGATGGAAAATGCTATCCACATCCAGAGAAAGAACTGATAAAGTCTGAATCCAAATTGAAGCATACTATTTTCACTTTATTTCTTTTGTCTTTTTTTTCTTTTTGGTCTCTTTCGTTCACAATTTGACTAATATGGAAATATGTTTTACATGATTAAACATATATAGCCTGTGTAAAAATCTTACCTTTTTAAGGAAGGGGAAAGGAATGGAGGAAGAAAATTTGAAACAAAAAAATGTTTTAATGAATGTTAAAAATCGTCTTTACATGTAATCAAAAAAATAAAATGCTATTGAAAAAGAATCGTATTAATTTATAGCTTCACCCATGATGCATTTGTGTATGTCCTTTCCCACATCCCCTCCAACTACTGTCATTTTTTTTTTCGTCTTCTTTGTGAATGTGATGGATGTTTGAACCTCAAGGATGCCTTAATTTACATGTTTTATTGCTAGTGATTTTGGGTCTTCCCTAAATCTTTCATTTGACCCTACTTTCTCCTCAGGTTCTCTGTCATATCTTTCCCAGTCAAACTGCTAGAAAAAGTCATCTATACTCCTTGTCTCCACTTCTGCTCCTCTCTTTTCTCAACCTAATTTTCTGTCTCCTGGCCTTACCATCACCTGAAGTTTCTCTTTCCAAAGTTAGCAATGATTTCTTAATTTCCAAATCCAGGAATTTTTTCTCAGTCTTCATCCTTCTTTACTTCTCTGCATTTGACTTGCTGATTATCCTCTACTCCTAGACTCTGTCCTTTCTGAATTTTCATTATTTGCTCTTGGTTCTCCTCCTAATTTGGTCATTCTTTCTCAGTGTCCTTTGCTATCCTGCCCCCTAACTGTAAAGGTAGCTTGTGGCTGAGTGGATATAGCTCTGGGCCTGGAGTCAGGAGGAGCTGAGCTCAAACTCAGCCTTTGGTACTTCCTAGCTGTGTTCTGGCGAGTCATTGCCTGACAAAATGGACTCACTGGAGAAGGAAATGTAAACCATTCCAGTATCTTTGCCAAGAAATCCCCAAATGGGGTAATAAAGGGTCATGACTGAAAGATGACTGCACAGCAATAACCCCTAAATTAAAGTGGACTCATAATGTCCTTGGACCACCTTCTCTATGTATAGTCTGATCAGCTCTCATGGTTTAATTATCATTGCTATGCAGATGCCTCCCAGATATATCTAGTCCTTGCTCCTTTGAGCTTGAGTCCCACATTGCCAAATATCTAATAGACATTTCCAAATGCATGTCCTGTAGGTATCGCAAACCCAACATGCTTATTGATTAGTTATGGATATACAGATCTACCGCTCTGCTTGGGAGACAGGAACTAGCAAGGATCTTCATGACTTTTGAACCTATGCTCTAGAGTTTGTTTCAAACATCATCTCTCTCACAAAGCTTTCCATCATCCCTCTGGTCAGTAATGACCTTCCTTTTCAGACCTCATATTCTGCAACTAACACTTTGATGTACTCTAAAAAGTTTTATTGTTGTCTTCTCTTATATACTACAGTCATTTCCCTTCTCCACTCCTCCATCCACCCCTGCCTTGTAACAAAGGAAAATGTTTTATTAAAACCAACCAAAACATTGAAAGCATGAGTGTATATACCACATGCCACATACATAGGACTCTGTCTATCCATCAGTCAGAGGGAGATGTGTTTCACTATCAGTTCTCTGAGAAGAGTGATCATTGCAGGTAATGCGATTTTGATTACTTTAATATTATTTTTTATATCCAATACAGTAATATATTATTATGTATTTTGGGGATATGGATTGCTGTTATACCCTTACTAAATTGTAATCAACCTAGGAGTCAGGTATCTATCTTGCTTAATGTGTGCATCTCCCCAGTACTATTGTGCATACGATAGGCACATGGGAAGGATGTCAACAGTGAAAAGAGCTGGGCACTTGGAGTCAAGAGAGAATTAAGTTCAAATCCTGACTTTTACAATCACTAGATGCATGACCTTGGGCAGGTCACAACCTCTCTGAGCTTCAGTTTCCCTACCTGTGAAATGAAAATAATGATAATAAGAGCTAATATTTATATAGCTCTTCAAAATGGCTTTATATGTGTTATGGGGTTTGTGCCCCACAGAGCATACTTGAAGGTAAGCCTGCATGGACCATCTCAGGGAATATGTACCAGAATGCCCCTGATGACTTCTGGGAGCACATACATCTTAGCACCTAAGAGTTTGAGTTTTAAGGTAACAAATTGGATGCTCAGCAGGAAGACCTGCTGACTCACTGGGTCATTAGATAGAATTGATCTGTCCTCAAGTTATCACTTCTGCCTTATCTTCCTGTATTCAAATAATGTCAGGACATGTCAAACCTCTCCCTGAAGGGGTAGTGGACTTATCCCAACCTTATAGCATGGTGTCTGTGAGCACACGGCAACTAAAGCACAACTCAACCTGTCAATAAACATTGATGAAGTGCCTACCCTATATCAGGCACTCTACTTAGTATTGGAGATAAAAATAAAAAAAAAAAGACAGTTTCTGTGCTCAAGGAGCCTATAATTGAATGAGGAAAGACAACACAGAAAGGGAAATGAGTGAGAAAGTAATTATCCATGATGGAGAAGTCAAAAAGCAACCAGTGGGAAACGATGAGATGGTTAGTCTGGACCCCCTCCTTAAATGAAGATTTTTGGACTCATCACTTCACCATCTAATTAGAAGGGTAGAGGGTATTGATGATCATCAAGGGTGAATTCAATGTAGCAGAATGATAAAGTTTCCCAATGATGATATTCCTGGTGCATGATGGAGAAATAAAAGGAGTGCAGTTGATGAGCTTGAGATTAGATTTGTATTTCTTTCTTGAGCATAGGTGACCAAACAACTATTCTACAATGGCTTGGAGAAAGCCGTATGAGTTTGAGAGGAGGGGACATCCTGGTTCTCAGTTGGTTTAGATGCTCTCTCTAAATCTACTATGGAACTTTGTTGAGGAGGAGACAGCTTCCAACAATGGATAGAGCCTGAGCCCTGGTCTGGCTTGTCAGATGACATCAAGTTGGAGGGTTGGATAGTTCAGAGCAGAACACAGACAATCTGTTCATAAATCCTGCAATCTCTAATGATGTCTTGACGTTTTAACTATCAACTTCCTGGAAGAATGTAACAGCTAGAAATTAGTTTATAATAACTGCTGCTTTAAGTTTTCTGACAATAAGTGTTTGTGAATCTTTTATTTAGCATGTCTTTTTTTTTGGATGGAGAAAATGAGTAGCTGTCCTATACTTAATCTACATTGTACATTTTGTATTTGTCTATTCCCTTCTGCTTTGGGGAGGCCTTTAGGTAACATTGCTCAGGATGCTGAGGTTGGATTGTAAAGAGACAAAAAGTACCAGAAAAAAACCCTGAACCTTCTTTTAGATGTCTAGGCTTTCCCAAGTCTGAATGCATTGATGCCTGGCGTGGGTCCAGAGTGAAGAGAAGTCCCTGAGTGGAAAGAAGGAAGACAAACGGTCTGAGTCCCATCCCTGTCCTCCACCATTTGTAATGTTATACATTATTCAGTTGATTCTTACAACAACTCTTTAAATTAGTTCCATTTTACCGATGAGGAAAGTCTCACAGAAGTTGTGATTTGTCCAGGTTCACACTGCTAGTAAGTGCCTAAGGCAGTATTCAAACCCAAATCTTCCTGACATCAAATCCAACATTCTCTCTAAGATATGCTGCCTCTAATACTTACCACCTGTGTCACAAGGTAGAAATAAACCAGTGATCAACACAGGTAGAGCATAAGAGATGGATTTAACACACACCTCTGAAGAGTCACATCATTTTCTATATTCTATCTCCTTTTCCCCTCACCCAGGACATGTCCACATCTTGGTATACATATACCCAGCACCCTCCATGATGGGTCCTCCTCATCTTCCAACAAGTTTAGCAGCAGCTACACTTCACTCCATTCCATACATGAATAACTGCTTAATATACAGTAAACTTCCACAATGGGGGAGTGGGAGATCTTCAGAGTCTGAAAGATCAGATTGTTTGGTGAAAGTTAGGGGGAGAAAAATTATTGAAATGGAGTTGGATACAGGCAGTGGAAAAGGAAAAGTGGTAATGACGTACTTTGCAAATATATTTCTTGAAGCAAGGATTTCAGTTTTGGCCTCTTTTAAAGACTATGCTTAATTGTCTTTCTCTAGCAGTCAATGAATTAATCAACGTGAGCATGAGACAAAAGGGAAAGAGCAAGGGAGCCAATCCCAAGAAAGGTGATAGGGTTTACCTGTGGGAAAATGAAAAATGCTTGAGATCCAGAGATAACTTCTGCCAATTCTAGACTTGCAGAAGCTGATAGGCAAATGGTTAAGAAATTAGACCTGGAGAGATTTCAAACAAAGCTATGCAATTGGGGGTCGGGGGAGGCCTCTACTAGGTCTGGGAAACAATTTATCTGCACCTAGCAGAGATATAGGGGAGGATGGTGTGGGGATGAGGACAGGGTTGCTCCATGATATCAGCAGTAGCAGGGAGAAGTTAGCTCTAGAATAGGGAATGGAGACTGAGCTCAGTTGGGTTCTAGGGAGAAGAATTTCAGGTCCTAGGAATGCATTTAATCAATCAAGCTTCTATTATGGAAGATAGGATACTTTGTTTGGAACAATTTTGGCTTTTCTTTCTTTTAGTTAATTTGCCTAGAGTTTTTGGAGAATGCAAGCAAATGAAAATAAAAATTAATAATTTGTTTGAAGGTTAAAAGGCTTTGTTGTTTGTTTTCATAGAACAGAAACTTTTCTTGGAAAGCTCTTTAAACCCAAAATATTCTCAATTAGAATAGATTGAGGTTTTTGTGTATTTTTCCTCTGAAGAAATTCAGCATGGACCTGTCTCCCTCTTGTGGAATTAATTTAGCAAGTTTTTCTTTCTGCCATCCAGTATTTTGTTAAAATACAGCTGAAGGTCTTCTGCTTGACTTCCTCAAAAAACAAAACAAAATATGTTCACTTTATGGTCTGAAAGGAAAAGATTTAAAGTATTTGATTTGAATCACCTAAAGGTAGAAGAAAATATAATACAAATATTTTTATCTTACTTCCCTGGTTGCAAAGAAATTTTTGTCAGTATAATTCAATGTTTGACGATTTAATATTACCATAAAATCACTTCATGTTTACATTATTTTTTTTTAGAAATCATTCACTTTTTATGTATAAAGTTGGTTGCAATTCTTTCTTTCTATTTTTATTTGGCAGAGGTGGAATGATAAAGGGTTATAGAAATGTATAAGGAAACAGAGACTTGAGATTAATTGACTTGCTTTAGGTGATTCCTCAAGTCAGGACCAAACTGGTATCAATTTCAAAATCAGACGTAATGTTGGTTTTTTTTGTTTTAGAAATTCATTTGACTATGTTTTCTTTCCTTTTTAAAGTTTTGTGGATACCTTTTAAAAGCATTATTTTAATTGGCCAATAATGATTCACTACCTCTAACCCCTTTGTTAAAAATTATAGCAAAGCAAAATGAATCCATATATTAGATATGACTGACAATATATGTCTAATTCTGCTCCTGTAGTTCACCACCTCTCTCTTAAGCACATGCATCACCATCAGTCCTGGAAATCAAGACTGGTGATAACATTAATCAGAAGACTTTCTTTCAGAGTTGTTTCTTTATATTAGTGTGTGTAAGTTGTTTTCCTGGTTCAGTTTACTTTTCTTCAATCTGTGCAAATCTTCATTAGTTTCTTTGAATTCTTCATATTTTTGTTTCTTCAGCTGTAATGACATTTAATTTTCATAGAACAACTAGTTAATAAATATTTATTCATCAAATTCTTTCTATGAGCTCTGCATTACACTGAATCTTCAGTAAATAAAGACGAATGTAAAACAGTGCCTGACTTCATGGAGATTACATTCTAATGGTGAATATGATGTGCAAAATGAATGCAAGGTAGTTTTGGTTGGGAAGGCACAAGCAGCCAGGGACATTAGATGAATATTCATATAGAAAGAATCACTTGAGTTGAGTGTTAAAGGAAATAAGGGATTCAAAGAAATAGAAGTGAGAAAGGAATATATTCCAGACATGGCATTTCCCCATCTGATGGGATTCACTTTACTTAGCTATATTTTCCAGTGAAAAATGAGAAAGAAAAAATATCGTTAAATCAGCCTTCCAAATATCTATTTTATCAAGAATTTAATCCAGCAATGACTTATTAGGGGTTACTATGTTCAAGGTACTCTGTTAGGTCCTGGATATATAAAGACAAGGAACAACACAGTTCCTGACCTTAAGAAACTCATACTCCGCAAAGGAGACTGTGATATGTATGCAAATAAATGTGTTACAAGATCAGTTGTGATAGAGGCGAAAGAGGAATGTAGAAAAAGTGCTAAAAAGTACAAGAAAGGACAGATCACTTTGAAGCTTCATTGTGAATCTCAGCTAGACCTTGAAGAAAGAGAAAGATTTCAACAGAGATGTCAAGGAAGTATACCTGGGAAATGGGATGTATGAGTGCACATAGAAGTAGGGGAGATGTCAGGAAGAGAGTGTGGAAAATAGCCACTAGTCCAGTTTGACTAGAATGGGTTGATAATATGAAGTAAAGTGTCTCCAGTGATTAATTCTTATTGGGGTTCTGATATTGAAAGTCACAATATATTGAATTATAAAAATACCAGGAATTCTGATATGTGCAATTTATAGCCAGATTGTTGTGTTGTGTTTGTCCTTTGTTCTTGAAGAGGGCCATGACATCAGGATGATGACATGACTTGCAGCTGGCTTTGATTTGAGTGAGGGAGGCCTGTGCGAGGTCACCAACCTCACTTTCTTCCCCTGAGCCATCTGGGTCCAGTGGCCTGATATTCATCAGGATGGCTGGAGATGACCCAGGATGCACTGGGAGACCCTGACCCTTTCAGGCTAAGGTCTTACAGCATGCTCACTTTGAGTGAGATATACTCATTCAATGAATAGGCTTCTTTAAGTAGTTGTTCAAGGGATGTCCCCTTTAATAATAATAATAATAATAATAATAATAAAAAATCAAACTGGAAGGAGAAGACCCTCAGGGTTCCTGAGTAAAAGAGAAATAATTACTATTTAGTATTTAAATCCACTCTGCGCTAGGTGGGTGGGGACTTGTTGTCCAGTCTATGAGCTCCAGAGTGAATTGGGTTTGAGGCTTGATATTTAAGCCATAAATGTAGCCTGTAAACCCAGAGGAATACTAAATAAATACAGCCAAATAGAGAGATAGAGAATCATAATATATCTCCAACAAATAAGTGATACATATTACATGCATGCATATCGTTATATAGCTACATATATATATGTTTGGAATTGCTCTGTGAAGAAGTATATATATATTCCTATAAAATATATATATATATAAATATATGCAGAAATTTTCTCGCATATATGTATCTATGTTTATAAATTTCCTCACAGAAGCCCTTTCAAATTATATATATGTACACACACATACACATATATACACACAAATGTATCATGTATTTTTTGGCTACCATTACTCTCTCTATATATATGTATATATGTACACATGCAGATGTGCATATATGTATATACTGTTATAATAAATATATATTATAGTAATGTGATTGTTAATGAACAAGTGACTGATCTAGAAACACACATACAAATGTACTACTCACTTGTTGGATAGTTAGAATTAATATTTATATACACACATATGTATATATGTACATGTAGAAATAGTATATGTATATGTTATATATGGTAATATATCATTATCATATATAGTACTTACACATATTAAACACATTACATATTGTGTAGCATGTAATACTATATATGTTAGCATATATATTATATATAGGGTTATTACAACATATATAGGGTTATATGAGTAATATATTTATACTTACATGGTATTGGGAACTAACAAATGACTGATACACAGACAACATATACATATAGTAAAATACACAATGCTATTATATACGTATATATGTAGTAATGAATAATGTCCAAGTGATACATATGTGTGTCTGTACATACATACCTACATATATAATTTCAGAATAGCTTCTCTAAGGAAATATCTATAGATACACACATACATATGTACATGTACACATACATATTTATGTTGTGGTAATTATCCATTGTAAAGTGGATGCTTTTATACTAATCTCTCTCTCTCTCTCTTTATCTCTGTCTCTCTTGCAGGGTAATGTACCACATAAGCTGGGCAATAATGGTTGAATGATTTTAATGGACTATTGTAGCACTACATTTTAAAGTTCTGTTGAAGACTGGTAGTAGCCATGTGGTCCTTTCAAACATTATGTTTTGCAAATTTATTGACAGAGAGAAGGGGAGGAACAAGGATAGTGTCTGTCATGTCCCAGGCACCGTGCTAAGAGATTAATGGGTGTTTTTTTTTTAAACAAATATTCCAAGGCTCATGGGCTTGAGCTATGTGATCATGAAGATGACCCAACTTGGTGACTGAGCCCAACTCAGTAGATGTCTAAAAGGGACCATCTGCTTCTCCATTAATCTCTTTCCTTCTCAGAGGTGAGTGAGAAAGGACAGTTGAGTTTCCTGTGAAAGACTCAGTGGAAGCAGTTGGTCTTGCTCCCACCCAGTCGTGAATCCCTTTGCCTCTTTAGTGTTTGTTCTCTCCTGATCTTGGGTGAATGTATATTCCATGGCACATGTGTCTAGGGCTGGCTTTGTGAATTCTAATAGGCCAGAAGGTCCTGGGAGCCTTGGGAGGTATGTTCCTGGAGTGGCAGTGGTTGATGTCATGGGAACAATCTGTATTGGGAATGGAGGACAGAGAGTCACCTGAACCATCAAGTCGCTCCAGGGATTTCAACTCCTGGCAGAGAGGAATACTAAATATAGATTCATGAAGGAATTGGTCCCCAGAGTCCAACTGAATAACACACTCCACCTAGCAGAAAATACCCAAAAGGAGTTGTGTGAGGACTTTATGAAGGGAGAAAGGATTTCCAGGTGCGCTATGATGTGCCCAAGTTCCCACTCAATGTACTGGAACCAGGAAGGGGATATTCACAAGGATTCCAAGGACTACCTCTCCTCTTCCCCTGGGGGGAGAACAGTCTATACACACCAAAATAACAACAAAAAAAATAAATAAATAATAAAAAGATGCATTAAAAGACCAGGAGTCAATCTACCAAAGTACACTCAAGAAAATTACAGAAAAAGAAAAATCTCTTTAAAGTGATAAAAATAGATAATTAGGAAAAATGTTTTTAATGTATGGATGAAGGGAGAGACTAGTATCAGGAAGACAAATTAGGTTTTTCCAATAATCCTGATAATGAGGAACTAAAATCAAACCGTAGCAATATGAATGGAGAAGATCAAAGGGATATTGCGGACTTGATAACTGTTTGGATATAAGGGCCAAAAGACGAGTCAAAGATAACTGATATTTTCAGCCTGGATGGCTAGTAGACAGTGTTGCTGTCAACAGAAATAACAAAGGTGAGAAGAGAGGCAGGTTTAAGGGCAAGATGACAATCAGTTGTGAAGCTGTCACATTTGAGGTGTCAGCAGAACATGCAGGTACAGATGTGAGTTGGAAATTCCAGACTGGAGAAGGGGAGAGATTGGGGTTGGATGTTTACATTTGGAAATGATATACCCAGATGCATAGATGAAATTACCAAGGGGGGGGGGGGAGAGAGAGAGAGAGAGAGAGAGAGAGAGAGAGAGAGAGAGAGAGAGACAGACAGACAGACAGAGACGGGGGGGGAGAGAGAGAGGGAGAGAGAGAGAGAGGGAGAGAGAGAGACAGAGAGAGACAGAGAGAGGGGGGGGAGAGAGACAGAGAGAGAGACAGAGAGAGAGAGAGAGACAGAGAGAGACAGAGAGAGGGGGGGAGAGAGACAGAGAGAGAGAGAGAAAGAGAGAGAGAGAGAGAGAGAGAGAGAGAAAGAGAGAGAGAGAGACAGAAAGAGGGGGGAGAGAGACAGAGAGAGAGAGACGGGGGGAGAGAGAGACACAGAGAGAGAGAGACAGAGACAGAGAGAGAGAGAACCCTGGAGACAGGGTGGAAGAAAAGGGAATGAAAACAAAGAAACAAGTAGTCAGATAGGACATAAAAGAAAGAGCAATGTCATGGATACATTCAAGGGAGGAAAGAGTATCAAAAATGAATAGAGTATGGAAAGAATTCAAGAATGAATAACAATGTCAATTGCTACAGAGTAATCTGTAAGTAATCTGTAAGCAATCTGTAAGTAATCTGTAAGCAGGTCAAAGCCACTAGTCGAGCAGTCAGAGGATCACTGGACATCTTGCAGAGAGAAGTCAGATTTCAAGACACTGAGGAATGAGTGGCTGATGAGAAAGTAGAGACAACTAGCATAGAATAAGACTATTCTTTCTAGAAGTTTAGCGATGAAAGGAAAGAAATACAATTAAAAGCACACTGATGCTGAAATCAGAGAAAATTGATTAAAGTCCTGGCTCTGCCATTTATTCACCAGCTGTTACTTTAGGGAAGTCCTCATTTCTCTTCTCTGGGTCTCAGTTTTCTTATTTGTAAAATGAAAGCAGTTGGATTAGATGATCCCTTAAGTACATTCCAGCTTTAAATCTTTGATTTTATTGTAGTTTATGGGGTAACAGGATCAAGGGAACGGTTTTGTTTTGCTTTGGATGACAGATCTAAGCATGTTTGTATGCAGAAGGAAAGAAAGGATCCTGAAAGGAAAGAATTGAAGATGAGAGGGAGTGAGCCACATTATCCTCTGAGACCAAAGGAGAGGAGGACTAGATGGGTGAAGGCAGAGAGGTTTTGAAGTGTGGAGGAGGGGAAATAAGGGAGTTCATTGACAGATGGCCTCAATTTTCTCATTAGGGAAAAGCAGTGAGGTCATCTGCTAAGAGGAGTGTTGGAGCCAGGAGCTTGAGGAAACATTTTGGAACAGCTGTTGTGAGGAGTGTGATAGGGACTCAATTAGTGTGGAATGAAAGAATTGCTAAGCAATGGTGATGCCCCCCTTAAGATTAGCTTGAATTTGTTGTGTACCAGTCAATTTTGCTGGCATGTAACTGACATGATAATTTCTAACAATAGTCTTTATTTCCTCTTTAGATGTTGTGAATTCTGCTTTTTCATTTTTATTTTGTTTTGTTTTCCTCTCTTTTGGGTGGGAGGTGGAATTAAAATAGCTAATGGCTTATATATTTTATGAGCCTCTTAAAAGCAGCTAACTTCTATTTATCAACTCAAATTTTGTTTTCAATTTTATTTACCACTTTTATTTTCAAAATTTCTACTTTTGCCTTTATTTGGGATTTTAATATTTGTTAATTTTATAGTTTTTTATCTACATACTCAATTTATTAATATTTTCTTTTTCTCTTTTTTGATGAAATGTTTAGGTACCTATATTTTTTCCTAAGGATTGCTTTGGAAACACTCCCCAAATTTTAGTATGTTGTCTTATTGCTATCATTTTCTTTGAGAAAATTATTTATTGTTTCCTTGACTGACCCACTTATTTTTTATAATTTTATTATTTTGTCTCTAAATCTGAATCCTTTCTTCAAATTCTCATTTTTGGTTATAATCTGGATAGGGTATATTTAATAATTCTGCTTTTGAGTTCATAGGACCATAGATATAGAGCTGGAAGGGACTTCAGAGGTCATCCAGCCCTCTAATTTTACAATTAAGAAAACTGAGGTTGAGAGGTAAAATGAATTGACCAAGGTCATATAGGTTAGTGTTAGAAGTATGATTTGGCACTATGTCCTTCGAATCAAAGTCTCTTTCCACTATACCACATAATTGTGTCCTTATACACTGCCAATTTTTTAAAGGTGCTACAAATGTTAAGAAATATGTGTATTCCTTATGATTCCCATTCATCAATCACTAGAAGTCTATTATATTTATTTTTTCTAAAATTCTATTTGGCCCTTCAACTTCTTTCTTATTTATTTTTCTGTTTGATTTGCCTAGACCTAAATGTGGAATTTTAAAGTCCCATTAAAGTCCAGTCAGTATACTGGAACTTGGAGGTAAAAGCAGAGAAGTCAGACAGTTGAGATAACTGATCATAACTGGGGACACAATTAGTATAAAGAGAAGGAAGAGATGAGGATGACACATGGTTACAGTGTGCAACTAGAAATGAAAAACTGTCAAAAGAAGGAAGTGAAGCCAGAGCTGAGAAAATGAGTGGGGTTGAATCACCAGGAGGACAAAGAATAGGGAAAATAGGACACAGTGGGAAAAAAGGTAGGACAGTAGAATGTGGTTCAGACTGTGATTTTAGAGGTACAGTAATTTATGGTGATGCTATGGTATAAGGCAAGATCATTCCTTTGGGTGGCCATAAAGTAGAGATGGGAATACTAGGAGAGACAGAGGCTGGTAAATTGGATGAAGGATTGATGAGTTGTGGCACAGTGAGGTTTTGGAAGTAACAGTTGGAATCAAAGAATGTAATCCATTATTCTCTCCAGAGAATTAGAGAAAGATGCTTAAGAGAAAGAAACAGTATTATAGAGGGTGATGAGAAAAAATACCTTTCACAAAAAATAATTGCATGCATTTATGATCTGTCCAACTAAAACCACAAATCAAGCCCTCATTAACATTCATATTCCAGGAAAAATATCCACATTGGACGTGCCCCAAAATATAGGTCTTTCTCTGCATTTTAAAGTTCATCTTCTCTCTGGCAGAAAATGAGTACTGTGTTTCATCTTCAGTCTTCTAGACACATTTATCATTTCTTTGATCAGAGTTCTTAAGTCTTTCAAAAGTAACTTTTCTCTATCATGTTGATGTCATGGTATAAATTGACCTTATTCTGATTATTTGTTCTGCATCAATTCATAGAAGTGGGAAGATACTTTATGAAAAGAAAACACAGGTTACTATCATTTAAACAAAAATGAACAGTAAAACTTTAAGGCTAACATGTCCACATCCCTTCAAAATTATCACCACCTTTTGATATTCCATGGATGTCTAGCACTTGTCTGAAATTTACATATCACAGGATCAAAAACCTTGAAAACAAAGTCCAGACATCTCCTGGTTCCACACATATTACCAGGATGTGACTTTTGGTTAATATATGACACAATTTGTAAAATATGCTCCTTTGGGACAGTTTGATTCCCCTTTGCATTTTATTTTCTCTTATTGCCCTTTTAAACAGGCTACTTATAAACTTACTACACTGACCAAAAGGGAGGAGGGTAGTCAGGGCGAACAGAACAAGATACAGTTTTGAAACAATTACTAATCTTTCTTGTATGACCTCCCTAACTATAGCTCGCTTATTAGAAAAAAAGTTCTTCTTCAATCTCATCAGTGTCAAGCCAAGAAAGCAATATAAGAACAGCAATATACAAACTGACCCAGGGGTGTTTTTAATGGACTAAGTCCAAGGTGGCACAGATAAGAGTTAAGTCTGTTCCCTGAAAAAACCTATAAAAACCAGAGTTCAAGCTTCTGCCTTCCCTCCCTCCAGCACTCTTCCATCTCCATTGGGTTCATTCTGCCAAGAGTTCCTAGTGGTTACCCAAGTGATATTTTCTGCCTCTCTTCCCTAACCTTTTCGCCACTGTTTGCCTTCCTTCACCATCCCATCCCTCATCCCTGCACTGTACTCCTTCCCACCTGTCTTTATAATTTTCTGGACTGGTTTGCCCCTAAACCTTTTGTTGTAATTGAAGGGTGATTGCCTCCCTATTTCCAGCCACCACTATGGTCTTTCCAGGCAAGTATCCAAATAATTGAGTGTGCCTGCCCCCATTTCATAATTCCATAAATTAATTATCAATTCTGCAGCCAACAATAGAAACCAAGGAGGAATATGGATGAACAGGAATCAAGATTCTGTGAGAAGTAAAATGGAAAGGAATTTCTATCTAGACAGTCCATAGTTCTGAAAGACTTGGATTTAAGAGAGCCGGAGGGGTTGGGGTTAAGTAGTCATGGTGCAAGGGAAGGACTAGGTAGGTAGAAGCTACATATAAAGAGGTCCCAATGGCTGATTAGAATGTTGGTGTGATGGAGCCAACCTCAGGTCTGTCTGGCTGCAGCAGGCAAAGACTAGTGGCAATGTTGAGAGGAGTTAGAGGTTGAAGGATGATTTCACAGATCCTATTTCCAAAGTGAATCCCTTATAGCACTTGGTTTATAGCAGGGCGGATATTGTGGTAGTCATATGAAGAAATGTGGGGGGAGACTTGGGGGAAAGTTGTCTTATGTCATTATTTGTTTCATTAATACACTCTGTAATAGCATCACATACACAAGCAATAATAATTAATATTAATAATAGCTAGCATTGACATAGCCCTTTAAGGTTTGACAGGCACCTTACACATGTCATTTCCTTTGATCTTCCCAAAAATCCTGAATGGTGTTTTTGTCTTGTCCATTTTACAAAGGAGGAAACAGACTGAGAAGTTAAGTAATATGTCCAAGGTCCCACAGCTAATAAACTTCTCAGGTAGAATTTGAACTAAGGTTTTCCTGACTCCAAATCCTACACTGTGATAGGGCAAAGCCATAGCCTTATCCAAAAATCCCTTCAGGGGAAACAATAGGAAAAGCTAGGGAAACTGAAACATTTTTAAAACATTATTGCTGGGGAGGCGCTTGTCATGGTATAGAAGACCAAATGCTAGGCTGAGGAGGAGGATGGGCAGAGTTCTAATCCAGTTCTGACACTAACAAGCTCTGTTACCTTAGGCAGATCACATATCCTTCTAGGCCTCCTTTTCTTTTGAAAATGTTGGGGTTAGAATAGTTCTCTACAGTCAATTTTGGTTCTAGAGCCCTTTGATTATTCTATATTTTCAATATTCCCTGTATTTTCTTTCATAATCAGCTTCTTGTCAACTTCAACCTGCCAAGGCTTAGATCAAAATCTAAGATCAAAGACAGGGAGGTGAGCAGTGGTCTCTGAAGACCGGGGTTCAGGTCCCAACTCTGTTACTGCACAGTAAAATTCTTGACATCTCTGGACCTCATTTTCACAAAATCCCAGGATCTCAGAACTGGAAAGAAATCTCAGAGTTGAAAGGGACCTCAGAGACCAACCCCATCTGCTCCATTCCTCTATACCTGGAAAAGAAACTCTTCCATACAAGATAAATGGTGCAGCTACAATTGTTAGAATTTTTTTACACTTAAGCCTTGAACTCCCACTTTGCAACATCTACACGTGACTCCTAGCTCTGCCCTCCGGGACCCAGCAGGACAAGTCTCATCTGCGTTCTGTAGAATAGTCCTCCAGATGCTTAAATAATTTTTCTTGTCCTCCTACCTCAACCTCTCCTTTCAAAGACAGACATTCTAGGCACTATCGTCATGTAGCACAGATTCTAGGCAGAGCCTGGTTGCCCTCTTCTGAATTTTCTCTAGCTTATCAGTCCTTCTTGTAGTGTGAAGAACTGAATTTGCTGTTGTTCAGTCATGTCTGACACTTCTTGACCCCATTTGGGGTTGTCTTGGCAAAGATATCCTGGAGCAGCCTGCCATTTCCTTTGCCATCTTATTTTACCAATGAAGAGACTGAGGTAAATAGAGATTAAGTGACTTGCCCAGGGTCACACTAGTACATGTTTAAGATTAGATTTAAATTCAGATTTTTCTGACTCTAAGCCTGGTGCTTTATCTACCGTGCCACCTAGCTGACTCTGAACACAGTTCTCCAGGTGTACTCTGATCAGGGCGGAATGGAGATTACGTGCATAGTTCTGGACCCCGAGCCTCTCTTACTGAAGCCTTAGGTTACACTCACTTTTTTGTCTGATATATCACAACATTGACTTACAGTGTGAATCCTGTTAAAAACCTTGGAGCCTTTTTAGATGAAATAATATTTAGCTATATCCCTCCCATTTTGTACTTATGAAGTAGGGTTTTTTTTTTGAACCCTAGTATAACACTGCATGTTGACTATTGGGCTGAATCTAATGAGATAAAATTGTCAATCAAGAAATACTTATTAAATGCCTGTTATGAATCAGTTACAATATAGAGTAGAATATAGAAATATAGATACACACTAAAAAAAAATTGTATCTGACTTTAAGAAGCTTGTGTTTTATCAAGGAAATCATATGCACACCTATAAGAAAACGTAAAATATACGCGAAATAATTTCAAGATGGGAATTAGGGGTGTACTGATAAATGTTTAACAGTTGGCTCTCTGGGGGAAAATATATTGATCAATTGAGCAATAAATATTTACTAAGCACCTATTACACGCAGGCATTCTGCTCCCTTTAAGCCTAATCACATTATTAACATATTAACATAGGCAGCCAGGTGACTCAGTGGACAGAAGGCTAGACTTGTGAGTTCATATCTAGCTTCGATACTAGCTGTGTGACCCTGGGCAAATCACTTAATCTTTATTTGCCTTAAGCCATTAGAGAAGGAAGTGGCAAACCACTCAAGCATCTTAGCTAAGCAAACCCCGTGGAAAGTATCAGCATGCAATGGTCCATGGGATGATGAAAAGTCAGACACTACTGAATGAATGGACAACATTATTACACTATCTCCTTTACTTTCTTAAGTCTAGATCACATACAAAATAACAAATCAAGCCCTGATTTGTAGCATTTGCTAATTTCTGATGTTAAAATGTTCAAAGGGAAAATTTAACCATCAGCTCTTGAGAATGGTTGGAACTAGTTTATCCATATCCAGAATAGTTTCCATGTAAGAAGTGGCATATGAGGTGAACTTTGAGAGGAGCTGGGCTTTCTAAGAAGTAGATATGAGAGTAGAATACATTCCAGGGAGCCCATGTTCAAGGGATGACAGCCCCTGAACAAACATGGAGATAGGAGATGGGATGCTGTATATGTCAAGACAGTTTGACTGGTGCTAGATTGTGAAGGACTTTAAATATCTATGGAAAATTTTCTATCTTGGCTTAGAGGCAATAGAGAGGAACTGGTGTCCTCCTGCTTTTTTAAAATAGGGGAACAATCTTTGCTTTAAGGATATTTATCTGGCAGCTGAGGGGGGTACGGGGTATCCAGGGAGGACTAGCACCTCTAGTGTGAGGACTACTCATCTACCTTTGGTGTCTACCCGGCACTCAACTGTCAAGAAGCTGTAGAAGATGCACAGTGGTCACACCGTCTAGGCAAACAAAGGTAACTGACAGGCCTCAGACTTTTCAGTGAGTTAGGGGATGTCTACCACAAGCATGCGAAGACTTCTCTTGGAATGGGCTGATGAGAACAATTTGTTCTAATGGTCGTAAGGGTAGTTGAACTAGGCACTGTGGGTGTCTGAGAACTAAGTCAGACATCGAAACTTGCGTTGCATTCCGGGCCATTGCCAATCCTGACTTTTGTCTTACCACTGGACTTTGAGGACCCTGGAAGACAGAGTGAGACTGGTGACTTTGTTCAACTCTACCTCACATCCATTGCATGTACAAGTCATGACATCTCTAGTGATGTTACTGGTTCTCTTTGAAAACAAAGGACAATCAACCAGAACAACCGCCTGTGGGGAGGATATATTGGAGAAGGAAGAGACTTGAGGTAGGAAAGACAAATTAACAGGATATGGAGATAGTCCAGAAGTGAGGTGATGAGGGCCTATACCCTCTCCAGGGTGACGTCAGCATTGGAGGAGAAAGAGGACTATATGAGAGAAGTTTCAAGGGTAGTAACGACAGGACCTGGCAATGATTAGTTGTGTGTGAGTGTGTGTGTGTGTGGGGGGTCTCAGTAGGAAAGATAATGATAGTTTAGTTTTAGACATGTTGAGTTTGAGATGCCTACTAGGAAGATCAAATTGTCTTGGAAAGATCAATGTCTGAGAGCACGGGGGAGGGGAGTGGGATACGCACTAAACAGGAGAGTGCTGGTAAATTTAACAACTGACTCTCCAAAAAAGTACATGAAGCACACTTTTATGTTCAAATCTGTATTATTAAGATTTTTGCCATCATTTTATTAAGATTAGATCATAAATAAAACAAACAACAAACAAACCTTGATTTGTAGCATTTGCAGAATTGAAAGGTGTAAATGTTCACAATGAAATTTAACTATTAGCTCCCTCAAGCTATTCAAACTGTCAGTAGAGGAATATTTATTAAGTGTCTACTATGTGTCAGGCACTATGCCAAGGGCTAGGGATACAGATACTGAAAAGAATCCCTGTCCTCAAAGATCTTATAATCTAACAGAGAAAAGTTGTTCAGTTGTTCAGTCGTGTTCCATTCTTGATGGGTGATTATGGAACGGGTTTTCTTTGCAAAGATTCTGGAGTGCTTTGCTTTTTCTTTCTCCAATAGATTGGGGCAAAAAGGGTTAAGTGACTTGCCCAAGGTCATACAACTAGTAAATGTCTCAGGTCAGATTTGAACTCAGGTCTTCCTGACTTCAGGCATTCTCTCCACTGAGCACAATACACAAAAGAAGGCTGAAAGGGGTGAGGTTGGGGACAAAAAGATATGTATTAGACTTGGGGACATGATGAAGAAATCAAAAGGAGTCCAGACTGGGATGGGATTGATGGCTAGCTTGGGCACCTTTCTGAAATGGATGCTTTGAGGGTAGCTCTTTACCCTACCCTCTAATCAGAGGGGTCCCAGGAGAGAGGGTGCTGATGAGGCATGAGTACTAAGGTTTGTGAAGTAGGAGACCTTGACCTTTTTAAGCCATCTCCAGTTGTCCTGATCTTTATCTGGCCACTGGACCCAAATGGCTCTGGAGAAGAAAGTGAAGTTGGTTACTTTGCACAGACCTCTCTCACTTAAATCCAAGTCACGGTATTATATTCCTGATGCCGTGATCCTTTGCAAGAATGAAGGACAAACCACAAACACACAATACAACCAAGGTAGATACACTCTTATAGGTTGATGGGATTCATGGGACTGTGATAGAGAAGTCCAGAGGAGTATGCTGATTCCACATACCCCTGGTCACTACTAGAGCAGTTTGGAAATTTCTCTCTCTAGGCTAGAAATGATTGAATATAGGATAATGGTAAATTAATAAAAATTGTTTCTGGTAGATTTGTGCCTGAAATGCAGAGTAGAGGTACTGATAGTTTTTATTTGTTTGTTTTACAGTATTACTAGCTTTTTCTTCAATGGAGGTAAGGGGAAGGGATTTGAGGGAGAGGGAGTCACCCAAAAAGCAATGTGGGGAGGGAAGTAACAAAGGAAAAAAAAAAAGATGACTTCATTCTTAGCTTTGTCTAGAGTTGACTTCAGTTACTACACAAGACTAGCCGTCACTAAGAATTCATTGATTTGGACAGGGTGAGGCATTGACCACTTTTATCTTTGTTCCCCCCCGCCCCACTTGCTTTGGATTTAATAGTTCAGTAGTATTAGAAAATTCTTTTCCGTACATTATTTTACCTGATTCTTACTCACTTTCAATCAAGAAGCCCTTATTAAGCTCCTACTAGGCCAGGCACTCACAACTTCGATCTTCATTGACAAGAAAACCCTGTATGATACATAATGTGACTGTTATGGTGCTCATCTCTATTTTTGTGCAAGTAGTACAAATTTTATGTTGACCCTGCTTCAGTATTCCCCTATTCCAATGAATTTGTGGTATCAGGCAAACTGTAACATTCCGAAAGGACCTATATTCACCTATGTTGATTCCAAAGCATCCTTACCTGCCCATCCTGTGCATTTCTAAGCCACATCCTCCCATATATTTGTCGCAGAAGGGTGCATCCCAGTAGTAGTGAAACTTCCTCTAATTCTCTTGGCCATACTATTAAGCTAATTTGACTTTAAAAAATTGGTTCCATAATCATTTCCATGGTAGACTCATTGACTCCAAAAGGCTTTATCGTTATATCTTTATCTTTACATGTGTTTACATGTAAATACAGTATCATTTACATTTACACCTATTACATAGGTGATATATGGATAGTTAGGCACAACTGAATGTCAGTTTCCATCGACCTAGCCAGCCATGTTGCTTAACCCATAACAACCCATTAACAGAATCTCTCTTTAATCTAGAGAATTATAGATCATGACTTTCAACCTTGAGATTTGAAGGGTGTTCAGAAACATAACTGACACTATCACTGGCAACACTTGTCTACAACTGACTTTTTTTTTCATTAGAAAGATTTGTGCCATCGTGGTTCAACAATCTGAAGTTTTATCTTCATTTTGAAGCATTGATGACTAACGAAGGGAATAAGCGTTAATTACCAAGTATCTTTTAAACGCTCAATCCACTGTCCTTTCCTCAATTCTCCTTCTTTTTGATTTCTAGGCCACCTCTGACATGGTTCATCATCCTTTCTCCTTGACACTTTTCTCTCTAGGGTTCTATCTACTAAGTCACCTACCTGGCCCTGAAGGATCAAATAGAATAAAATCCTGTTTGACTTTTAAAGCCCTATATAACTTAACCCCTTCCTACCTTTCCATTCTCCTTATACTTTACTACCTTCCTCATGCTCTGAGATAGTGATAGTGGACTCTTTTGTCCTCAAACAGAAGGAACACACTTATCTCCACATTCTGGGCATTTTGCTGATTGACTCCATGACTGGCATTCTCCTCTGGCCTTCCTTGACTTTCTTCAAGTGTTGGCTAAAATCCCACCTTCTGCAAGAAGGCTTTCCCAGCCTGGGA
Organism: Bettongia penicillata ogilbyi; assembly: GCA_023548195.1. Lineage (NCBI taxonomy): Eukaryota > Metazoa > Chordata > Mammalia > Diprotodontia > Potoroidae > Bettongia > Bettongia penicillata. Next base: position 1,153,707 of record JAJHZJ010000611.1, read on the forward strand.
ATCTTAGTGCCTGCCTCTGAGGTTACATTCAGTTTAAGCTGTATTTGTTATGGTTTCATATAGGTATTTGTACATTATCACCCCATTAGACCATAAGTGGAGCACTCAGTTTTGTTTTTTATTTTCTTTGTATCCCTAGCACTTGGGTGAATGCCTGGTACATAGTAGGCACCTAACAAATGTTTGTTGACTTGAATTGCTTTGACTAAAATGTCTATGTTTCAGGCACAGTTCTAGGTATCTGCAACACAAAGACAGAAACAATAAATCAGGAAACATTTAGTGAATGCCCATTATGTGTCAAACACTGTGCTAAACCATGGGGATACAAAAAGAAACAAAAGAGGGAACTCAGTTCTTGTCTTCAAGGAGATTACTATCTATGGGAAGAAAATCTTGTACACATGTAAGCATATGTGAAATGTAAATAAATAGGAAGTATTTGCTTTTTCTTTATGTCTCCAGTATTTATGTAGTGCCTGACACATAGTAAGCACTTAAATGCTTCATTGATTAGTAATGCAGATAACCCTCATCTATGATAAATCCTTGGAAGTGAGTTACCTGAGGGCCCCTTCCTACCAAGAATGTAAGCTCCTTGAGGACACGTATGACTTTCTTTTGTTTTCTTCCCCTCCCCTCCCCTCCCCTCCCCTCCCCTCCCCTCCTCTCCCCTCTTCTCCTCTCCTCTCCCTTCCTCTCCTCTCCCATCCCCTCCTCTCCCCTCCCCTCCTCTCCCCCTCCCCTCTCCTCTCCCATCCTCTCCTCTCTCTCCTCTCCTCTCCTCTCCTCTCCTCTCCCTCTCCTCTCCCTCTCCTCTCCTCTCCTCTCCTCTCCTCTCCTCTCTCCTCCCTCCCCTCCCCCCCTCCCCTCCCCTCCCCTCCCCTCCCCTCCCTTCCTCTCCTCTCCTCTCCTCTCCTCTCCTCTCCTCTCCTCTCCTCTCCTCTCCTCTCCTCTCCTCTCCTCTCCTCTCCTCTCCTCTCCTCTCTTCTCCTCTCCTCTCCCTCCTTCCCTTCTATCCTCTCTCCCTTCCTCCCTCCCTCATTCTTCCCTCTAGTTAAGTGCCTGGCACAGAGTGGGCACTTAGTAAATGTTGTGGACACTTGTTGTTATTCAGCCATGTCTGACTGTTTGTGACCCCATGGACAATATCACAGCACTACCATGCATGAGGTTTTCTTCACAAAGGTGAAGGTACTAGAGCATGTTGCCATTTTCTTCTCCAGGGAATTAAGGCAAACAGAGATTAAGTGACTTGCCCCAACTCACACAGCTGGTAAGTGTCTAAAGCTGCAGTTGAACTCAGGTCTTCCTGACTTTAGGGCTCTATCTATTGAGCCACCTAGGTGCTTCTTACTAAGCGTCAAAGGTCTGATTTGAACCCTGTCTTCCTAAGAATTCCTTAGAATGCAAGTTCTGAGTGCAAGAATTGTCTTACTTTCTGTTTTTGTATATCACTAGTGCTTAGCACAGTTCCTGGAACATAAGCAATTAATAAAATCATTTTCATTTATTCTGACTCCTTGCCCAGATGGCTAAACCTTGCTGCTTCTCAATAACTGGAATAACACCATTTCCCCCAAATAAGAGCTGTCATCCCTGGTTATGTCAATATTAGTGGACATGGCCTCTTCAAATTGCTAATAATGTCGAAATGAATTATTCATATCGGGCATGTGTCAGACAGTAAAGGGTTGGCTGTGGGTGGAAGCGCCTTGCTAATTCCCATTCTTTGTGGCAGGCTGGACTTAATGAGGAAGACTTGCTGTAGCAGGTAATCACCATAACATCCCCTGGGAAAGGGTCCGAAGGGGTGTTTCTTTCAGTAGCTCTCAGGCTTGGCCTCTTGAAACAGTAGAGTTTATGGAGGTAGATGAGGCAGTGTCATTTACGAAAAGCTCAGCAGGTCCATCGAGCACCCTCAAATCTTTGTGTGTTCATGTGTGTGTCCCAAACCAGAGACTCTGTCATCTGTGCCCATATGCCCCCCGCCTGTGCTCCTGGACACATGTGCAAATTGCTTTTCAACAAGTAAAAATTGTAACCCAAGCCTACTGTTGCTCTGGGTCACATCCTGTCACTATCTCCTTGTCACCTTTTGCCTGAGCTTGCAGATGGGCTGAATTATGTTGCCTTAATTACAAGAGCCTGAAGTGCCAGCTGTCATTCAGAGTGGCAGACCTCCATGCTAACAAAGCCCTCATTAAATGGCTGGCTTCGGGGTAATTTGCTTGCTTCTTTCTGCCTTTTCCTGTAACTGACAATTCAACGGCTTCCCCAAAACCTTCCATGGACTCTGGTGGAGGTGCTTATAATTCTCGACCATTGCTAATTTAAAAAAAAAAAAATGTATTCTTATTCTTTTTCTACTCTGTTTGGGAATCTGTTAATGAAGCTGGCATCCAGAATTCAGCAGCCAACAGTCATTCAATAAGGAAATAATAATTGTAATTTTCTTCTTCAGAGAACCAGAGTCTTATCAGGAATAACATTATGCAAATGATTATGTAAATATGAGCAAGAGGACTGTCAGAAAAAAAGGGAAGATAAAACTTACAGAACACATTCAAAGTTTACTGAGAAAATACCCAAACATTATCCTGGTAGTCAAGGAAATAAATACTCGGTATTTTACAGTGAAGAAAGGGACGTGTCTTTTTCCAAACTTGTATTTGCCTCTTTTGTCTTTCTTCTTTTCTGTTTGCCAGCCACCTTTTGTCAGTACCTCTATGACAGGTATTATATCTATTTTTTTAAATCATAGAATGTTGGAGTCTGCTTATTCAGTCTTATATTACAGAAGAAGAAACCAAAGCCCAGAAAGGGAAAATACTTGTCCCAAATTACAGTCACAATTACACAAATCACAGTCTACAAGCACTGGAATTGTTGTTTAAATTCAGACTCTTTCCACTAGACCAGCCTACCCAGAGGCGGACAGATGGCCCAATGGATAGAGCCCTGAGCCTAGAGTCAAGGAGACTTGGGTTCAAATCTAGCCTCAGATCCTTACTACCTATGTGACCTTGGGATAAGTGGCTTCATTGCTGTCTGCCTCAACTTCCTTAACTGCTAAAAAGGGGATCTACCATCCAGGATTGTTGTGAGGATAATTTTATTCTAAATCCCTGGCACACAGTAGGTACATATTTCCTCTCTTGTTTCTTATATATTTGATAATTCCTAAGAGTACTCTATGCCCAAAAAGCTATTATGTATCTTTTGATTGGTCAGTTTTTCTGCATTTATGAGATAACATATTTAAAGGCAGTAAGGACATAGTGGATAGAGAGCCAGACCTGGTCAGGAAGATTTGAACAAATCTCTCTTCTGACACATATTGATTGGGTATGTCCTTTAAAGTCTCAGTGTTCCACAATAACTGATTATAAATTGCAGAGCAATTGTAAATTAAGGGTATAGGAATAAATGACCCCTGAAGTTCCTTCCTGCTCTGACTCTATGATCCACATTGATAGAAGAGGTATACTCACAGAGAAAAATCCTATTTCAATGGAATCACAGATCTGCACCAATATACACATACATATACACATACACATACACATACACTTACACATACACATACACATACACTCTGGTGGAGAGGGGGTGCTGGAAAGAACCTCAGAGGTTATCTAATCTGACTCCCTCATTTTACCGATAAGAAAACTGAGAGGACACCCTGGGATGAAGTGATTTGCCCAAGGTCATCCAGCTAGTAAGTACTGAAGCTGGGAGATGACCCGGAACACACACCGCATCTGGGATTTGAACTCAGATTCTCCGATTTCAGAGCTAGTAATCATTTTACCACACCACACTTAGCTGGTGTTGGAAAAGAGGCTCTAGAATTAATATGGAAAAAGCTTGTGGGCTGTGTTGACTGAGAATGCTCTCAGTGAACATGAATAGAGGGACCTTTGGAATATCCATTCTCAGGATTCCATTATGAGGAAACCAGAAGAAGGGAGGTTTCAATGAATTGGCTAGAAAAAAATTTTTTAGTAGAAAGAATCCTTTATGGATAGTTACAAGACCTTTTAAAGCTGCTTAGCTTTTGGATAACCTTGGGCAAATCATTCAATTTCTTTGACCCTCAGCTTCCAGCATTAGTGTAATGGTAAGGATTTTCCAAATGTTTTGGACTCAGGACCTCTTTACAATCATTGAGCACTCCAAAGAGTTTTTGTTTATGTGGATTCTATCTACTGTGTAGGTATGTAAATAGGCACATTTGCTATAGTGGTTGTTCGGTCATGGCCAGCTCTTCGTGACCACCTGGGACTAGCATGCCAGTACTCTCCATGGGGTTTTCTTTGCAAAGATACTGGAGTAGTCTGCCATTTCCTTCTCCAAAATAATACGAGCGTATAATAATATAATGCCTTTTTCTAAAATGCATCTACTGTAATATATATGTAATGATTTCCCAAGGTATATACATGTACTTATTTATAAAGTGCATGTAAAGTAATTTAGAGGGAAAAGCATTAGCAGTTGAGAGAACCAGCATAAAGGTCTCCTCCTGAGTGTTAAAGGCATCCAGAGATCTTAAAAGATGAGAGTGAGAGGAGAAAGCATTCCAGGCATGAGAGACAGCCAGTCTGGATGGGAGATGGAGCATCATGGGAAGAACAGCGAGTAGGCCAGTATGGCTGGTTTATCAGATTCTCCTTTTTGAGGTACACACAAAGTGGGTGTAGGAGCTACTCTTGGATACCCTTGGATCTACTCTATTCAGCTTCTCTATAGGTCCGTTAATTAGCAGAGCATGCAAGTCATGTCATACTAAGGGTTCTTAACCTGGGATCTGTTAGCTCATTTGAAAAATATATATACTTTGTTATCTATATTTTAATATAATTGGTTTTCCTTGCAATCCTCTGTGTTTTATATTTTGTATTTAAGCAGGATTATTCTGAGAAGTGATACATAGGATTCAACAGACTGACAATGATGGGTTAAGAACTGTTGTCCTGTAGGTAAAACTCTTTTGGTTTCTGCATACTTGCCACTGCCCCTTCCCAGCAGCTGAAGGTTTTCCTGGGTCCGGTAGCATCTCCACTACTAAGCCAATTCTGCTCCAAGGCAACAACAGGGTTAGGTTTTTTCCCCTAGTTTTTCACCTAACCATCGAATCAGCAAGGCCTATCATGGGATTGGAAATGGAGTTGATACTCCCTCCCCCCAAATATTTCCTTCCTTTAACAGAGGTGTATAACTTGTGTCACAGATAAATTAGAGACTGGATAGATGGGCCTGTGATTTAATTGCCATAGGGAATTCCTAAGTGAGGAAACTCCTCCTATCATGAAGTTTGGCACTTTCTCTGTAATTTACTGATTGACTGAGAGACAATATCCCTGTTATAACTTATGCACAGATAACTGTGTAACAGTACAGATTGCAATGTGTTTATTGCACTGGATTGGTGATAAACAGAAATTTTTGAATAAAAAGATCATTTCCATATGGAGGAGGGACCATGAGGGGGTGACACCTAAATTAGTCTCTGAAGGACCTGAAGGGATTTCAATAATTAGAAATTAAGAGTGAGGAAGAAGGGAATATATTCTAGGCAAATATATGGAAGTGGGACAAGAAAGGAGTAATGAGTTTGGGGAATGGGGGAAAGATGAACAATCTACTTTGGCAAGAACTTTGTCTATGGAAGGTTATGTGCTAACAACTTCATAGAGCTTTGAGGTTTACAAAGCACTTTGTCACAGCAACCATGAAAGGTAGATATTACAAGTAGTGTTCTGCCCATTTACAGATGAATAAATGGAGGCACGAAAAAGGTTAAGTGATTTGCCGATGGTCTCACAGCCAGTAAGTGTCAGAGCCATGATTTGAAACCAGCAGGACCTCCAGGTACAAAGATCCAACCCTCTTTCTTCTAAACCACAATGGAAAAACAGTAACTTTCATCAATACAGGATGGAATGATGCTATTAATTTTCTGTTTGATGGATAACATCTGGACACAAAAAACTATAATTTTTTCAGGGGTTGAAGCTTCCTTAATTAGGAAGATCTGAATACTTTATGAAAATTGTGTAGGTGGAAAGAGAAGGGACCCCGGGCAAAGGTCTCTGCTTACTTGAAGACTCCTTTCTCTTGGGCAGAATGGTAGTGGAGGTATCCAAAGCAGGGGGGGGACTAATCACCCAGAGAGGAATGTTCCCAGAAAAAAAGAAAAAAATGTGAAAAATATATAAATTCTACTCACATTTGAGAGCCAATCAAAATAGCCTGGGAAACTTTTGCTTTTGTTTCTGAGAGGCACTAAAAATTTTATAATGACCTTCATTTTTAGTAGTTGGAATAGATACGCTTTTTTATCTCTGTCTTTCCATCTTTCTCTGTCCCTGTCTCTTGCTTGTCTCTCTCTCTCTGTTTCTATTTGTCTCTCTCTTTCTCTCTCTACTTCTCTTTTCTCCTCCTCTCTGTCTCTGTCTCTCCCCACCTTTCCCCTCCATTGCTTTTCTCTCCCACAACATAACAAACTTGAAATGCTAGTGCAATACATTGTTTTTTGCTGCCATGGAAGCTGTGAGAGTCTTTCATATGCACAAGAAATGCAGGGTCATCAAAGTTCCTTGTCACAACAAAAGAGAAGTGGCATCACACTCCTCTTTTCTTTTCCCTTAAGAAATGAAATTATTTTAAGAATTTTAAGATATTACATCTTGTCTCTTCATTGAATGGAAAAGTCATTTGTGGGAAGCAATGGGAAAAACATGGTGTCTATACCTCCAGGAGGACAGAATAACCTGGCTGTTATGGCCCCTAAAACCGGTGCCTTAAGGAACTCACAAGAGATCATTGAGAATCTGTTGTATTTCAGACGACCCGTGAAGAGGTTTTCTGAACAATGCTAAGGTAGAAAACCTTAAGGAAGCTGAATTACATTTTTATTTTGAAGGTAGTGAGTAAAAACAAATCTAGACTGACAATCAAGAGGCTTTCCTACTCCTTAACTTTGAGTTTACTGAATAAACTTCAGTAAATGCCTCAGTCTTTTACCTGAGAATGTATTTCTAAGAGGGTAGCTATAGAGATGGAAGGAGCTTATGGGCCATATAGTCTAAGACCCTCCTTTTAGAGATTATGTTGGGGGACATAAGTATCAGAGATGAGATTTGAACGATGTCCTTTGAATCGCAGTGCTCTTTCCAACTTATCAATAACCAATAAACCAGTTAATCACTAAACCAATGGTCTATCCATCTTATACCCTTCCACTCCCATCCTTCTTCTTCCCTTCCTAGGTACTCTCTCCTCCTTTGGCTTCTATGCTACCATTTTCTCTTTGTTTTCCTCTTATGATCCTTCTTCAGCTCTTTGATTGGTTCATCTGTCTGATTTTAGTCTCAATTCCTTGCAAGTCTTTCCTTACCCTAGTAGAAGTATGATTAAGCTTGTTTTACCGATAAGGTAACTGAGACCCTGAGAGGTTAAACAACTTGCCCAGGGCACATACTTAGTAAAAAACAAAACAAAATATATTTAAGAAAAAACAAACATTTAGTTTCATGGATTTAGAGCTGAAAAGAATCTCAAAGAGCATGGAATCCAACCCTTTCATTGTACAAATGAGGAAAATGAAATCAAAGAGATTAAATGATTTGCTTCAGATTTTAAAAGTATCTGAGGTGCTATTCAAATCTATTTCTCTTGACTCCCTATCCAATGCACAATCCACTGTATTAGACAGCTTGGAAATGGGTTAAAAACAAAGACCAATACTAACTTTGATTTCTAGTAATACCAAGAATTTGATTTGGAAAATAGCCTGGATGTTCTTTCTACTTTGGAGTCTTGAGATGTTAAAGGGAACGCTCCATGTTACTTGAAAAATTTACTCCATAATTCCTTTTATGACTTAGCAGAAAGACCTTAGTCTTGGAAACTGAAAACAAGTTTGATTCTCTGCCTCGCTGTTTACTAGTAAGGTGACCATGAGTAAGTATCAATAAAATAAGGGAAAAAAGAATATGTGTAACCTCAGTGGTCACTGTGAGAATCAGATGAGATCATAGAGTCATGGATTTTGAACTGGAAAAGACCTATAAGATTATCTAACTTAGTAGGTGGAACGCACTATTCAATAGATAGACATCAGAACTTAAGTAGGTCATTTTGTACCTCAGTTTATTCACTTACAAAATGAGGGTGTCAGACTTAATGACTTAGTCCCTTCAAAGCTGAAATCTATGACTGTTTGATCTCTCATTTTACAAAGGAGGAAAATTGAACTCAAAGACATAAGCAAGGAGTAAAGAGCAGAGCAAGGATTGGAATCTGCTGCTTGCAAATCCAACGCTTCCATTTCACCTTGTGAATTTAACCTTACAGCAGGGATATACCTGAACAGGTTCTGAAGAGAGTATTGTTAAATTCCCTTTGGGAGCATTCACACCTTGAAAATCAGCAAATTCCACAAATCAGGACTTGATTAATCATTTTGTTGATTTTCTAGACTGAAGGATATGATGGAAAAATATTAATAATGCAGATGAAGCTTAAAAGTGTGTTCTTTGTAGATTTAGGAGAGCGGTAGTTATATATTTACCAGTACACTCCTGCTTATCAGCATTACTGAGACTTGATAAGTTGAGACTCATGATTGGAATATAGCTTTTGGAAGAGTGTACATTCTTCAAAAGAATAAGGAAACATAGAGGGAGTAGGAGTGGGAGGTTGGTAGCATTGTAGTTATGTTAAGATGTAAGAGAATCCAAGAACCAGAGGTGAGAAGAAAGAATTGAACAGAGGCAGAAAGGGAAAGTATCTTGTGGATGGAACATGCCGTAAACTACCTAGATGGAAAGAAAAAAGAATTGAGTTCAAGCAACAGGTCAGAAGTTGCCAAGGAAACATGATGGAACAGTTAAGGAGGAACTTCAATTATCTGGAGAACCCTTTTCTGCTAGAGCTCTCTTTGTCAAAAGCAGAGTAGTCAATTCTTGATTTAATCTTAATGAATGATAATTTAATCCTCTAAAAGGTGAAAATCCAGCAAAAACAACTGCTTTTCTGGCTCTTCCTTTTACCAACAAGAAGAAAATCATTAAAGGGATGGAAATGATGGGAGCTTTTGGTCTCCCCATTCCATCTGAGTAGTTAACAAATAGCAAGCCACACATAGTTTGAATTAAATCCTAGATTGTGGTAAGTAGAGGTCAAAGCACTCAGAGAAAAGATAGGAAGGATCCTGTGGACTAAAATTGGATCGGCAAAATTGATGCAGGAGGGATGGGAACCTCTCCAGAACGCAATTTTGAAGATGTTAGGAAAAATAATTCCCCTAAGGAAAAAAAGGGGAATTTGTCTAAAAAAAAATCTGCAGAAGATGGAAAACAAGGGCAGGCAATCACTGACAAATATTCAAATGAGGCAAGGTTTTGGAAGAATAACGTCAGGAATGGCTGAACTTAGATGAAGTACGCAAGGAAACTTAAGGAAAACAAAAACATTTATTTTCATTTTATGAGGAAAAAGGGAGGGTGAAATATTATTTATTATTCTGAACTTGACAAAATCAACAAATGTGAATATTTCCATATAAAAAGATTTGATTTAGAATAAATTAATGAAGAAGTATTTATTAAGTTCTTATGTGCTGGGAAGTGCTACTAGGTAGGGATGCAAAAGTAAGCAAGCTAGAAAGTCTCTGCCCTCAAGGGGATTGAACTCTATTCTAAAAGGGACAGGGAGCACTTAAGGGGTGGATGGAGTTAAAAAGGGAAGTGTTGTACTGGCCTGGTTCCCTGGAAGATAATGCAGCAATTCACCTAGTGGTAGAACTTAAGGTCACAGAGGCAAGTCAAGTCACATTTATTAAGCACTTAATACATGGCATCCTAAAAATCTTATTGCAGTTATGTACACTCTCTCTCTCTCTCTCTCTCTCTCTCTCTCTCTCTCTCTCTCTCTCTCGCTCTCTCTCCCCACTGTTTGTCTTTGTCTTTCACTTTCCTTTCTCCTCTGTTTTTCTTTCGCCTCTTTTTTCTGTTCCCCCTCTTTCTCTCCCTCTCCTTTCCTCTCTCTCCTCCCTCTTTCTTTCTCTCTTTTTCCTCTTTCTTCTCTCTCTTTCTTTGTCTCTTCTCTCCCTGCTTCCTTTCCCCCATCTCTTTCTCTCTCTGTATATATGTGTATACATGTGTATGTCTGTGTATGTGTGTACACACACACACACATACTCACATGTATTTGCCATTTGTCTTCAGACAAAGACTGGCCAACCATTCATTTGGGGGATATTGTGGTTAGAATAGATGCCATCTGAAATCCATTCCGGTTTTGAGATTGTTACTTTCTTATATATAAAAGAACTTTTTACCAGCAAAGCGGTATTTAAACACAAATTGTTATTCGCCTTTTTAAAAAACTTAGATATAATACTATTAAAAAATATTCCCCACTAGAGAAGTTAAAATAATCTGTAACAGGGACTCAACTGCCTTATCATTCTATTGTGAGAGCACTCTATATAACATATGTTCCATGGAATATTTATGAAGGATAGTTCTATTTTTATATGAACAAGTGATCTGTTGCTGCTGTGAATTAATATGTAAATAGATTTTGTGCATGTCATTATTGATTCATTTGGCTGAACAATTATTGCCCGGTGAATAATGACTCCCTTTCTTTTTAAGTCTACAGTAGGAAGATCATTAACTCTTAACTACTTCACTACCCTGAAGAATTTATTTAGTTCAACCTCCAATGTAGATCTGGGCACCTTTAGGTTGATAGAGCTCAATGATTTTTCCCCAGTAACATATCTTTATAATTGCTTCAGCAACAGCTCAGCTTGAAAATTTAACAGCATGGAGACAGGCAATGAAGGAAAGCACCTGATTTCTGTTTAGGGATTAGAAGTGCTTTTAACTTAGAAGATGGAGGTATCCTAGAGACAGTCACTGGGCAAGCATTTAACATCAAGAGTTATCAAAACACTTTGTGATAAGGACAAAAACATTCTTTTTTGCCCACTGTTTGAAAGTACAATCCAAACACACTTACGTTTTAAGTTTTGCATAGGAACCTGGTATCTTTAAATGTTTTGCATAGTAGTTTTGAATGCAAAAAAGGCAGAAATGTATTGAAAGTAGGAGTTTGCTCTCTCATTATTCAATTGTGTCCCATTCTTTGTGGCCTCGTTTGGGGTTTTATTGGCAAGGATTCTGGAGTGGTTTGCCATGTCCTTAAGCAACTCATTTTACAGATGAGGAAACTGAGGCAAATAGTGTTAAGTGGTTTGCCCAGAGCCACACAGCTGTTAAGTGTCTGAGACCAGATTTGATCCGAGGAAGACTAATTTTCTTGACTCCAGTCCCCTCATTCTATCCACTGCACCACCCAGTTCACTCTCTAGTTGATGTCCAAACACACATTTCAAGGTTTCTTGTGAAAACCAGCAGGCAATTGATCTGTGCATTCCAAAGCACTTTCAAAATCAAGCCCAAAGCAAACTCATTCTTTTTTATGGGAGAAAAATGCACAACATGTTGGTTTCAGTATGTGTCTGTTGAATAGCATACTTCATTCTCCCTCCATTAAATCATTGCTTTCTCACTAAGTGTAAATCTCCATTCATTCACAAAGATGAGCATTGACTTCTGCCATCATCAAATGAGGAGGTCACAAATCACAATTCAATTAAACCTTTTTTTGCCTTGTTTTTAAAAACTTAAAAAGTCGTGAATAATACTGATGAACTAGCCAAAGTGGAAAAATGTGTAGGACTATTTAAAAATATGATGTAACCCATAGTAATGAATTAATTACCTTTTAATACTTCAAGCTTTGATTATATGCACATAAGAGCTTCCATTATTAATGTCTGCTTATGAAATTAATCTTTCAAATTTCCATTATGATTCAAAGGAACTTGATGAGTTGGTCTCTTGCTTCATATTCCTATCAAAATCTGCTTTTAATCTCTGAAGCTTGAAGTCATTTCTCAACTTTCTTTGAAGGGGGGAAAAGCACTAAAAATTAGAATGTTATTGTAATGACCTGAGCAAATGAAGTGAATAAATGAATAAGCAAATGGACTACTTTTAAAAATTCACACACTGTCCTCTGGTGTTTAAATGTCTACATTGCATGTTAAATGAAAGAATCGGTTTATTTCACTGAACACCAACTCCAATGGGTGTGGGAAGGGGCAAAGATACAATGGTTTTTCACTTTTTCATTAACGGATTCCATGAAGTGGGTAAATGGATAATATTTTTACTGTGTTGTGTATTTAAGAAGCATGAAAATAAAATATCTCTACCTATACACCAGGAGGAATGTAGAAATTTAATTGTAGTCATTGACTACATAAAAATTGATAACTCCTTTCAAAGGAAATTACTCATGCTAAGCAGCCCTTTTCATGTTCATGGGAATTATTTCCTGCCCCTTCCTAGCTTCTAGTGACACAATTATAGCATCTAGAAGATTTGTCTTCTACTAGCACTGTGATGTTTATTTATTTAGTTTTAATGCTGATTGATTGGTGTCAGGGATTCTGTAGCCTCAAGGTCAACTTTTAAGAATCTATTTTATTCCATCTCATTTTAGGAACTGAAATCAGACTAAAAAATTTAAGACGATTAGATTTGAATTTTTGAAGTTTGTATATTGTATATTTTGTCTCTTTTGATATTTTGTCTATTTAATATTTTTCACTTTTTAAATACCACTGACTTTTCAATAATTGATCCCAACCAATGCCTCTGTTGGGGGTTGGGGCACCCAACCAACCCTAGAACCTTCTATTAAAAAAAATCAGTTAGACAAAATAAACCAACCCATCACCTATAATTGCCACTACTTTTCTAATTAGAGGGAAATATGCTTCCTCAGAAATTCTTTAGAACAAAGATTAGGTATGGATTCTGAATTCTGATTTTTTTTTACCATTTTAATTTATATCAATGTAGATATTGGATGTATTATTTTTCTGCTTTTATTTTGTGTTAGTTCATATAAGTCTTTCCTTCCCATGTATGCACAGTTTATGTAACTAGGTGGGACAGTGGATCGCACACTGGGCCTAGTGTCAGGAAGATTTCTCTTTATGAGTTCAAATCTTGCCTCAGACACTTGCTAGCTATGTGACCCCCTAGGCAATTTTGTTTACCTCAGTTTTCTCATCTGTCAAATGAACTGGAGGAGGAAATGGCCAACTACTCTAGTACCCTTTGCCAAGAAAACCCCAAATGGACTCACAAAGAGTGAGACATGATTGAAATGACTCAACAAAAGAGCATACCTACACACAATACATTATATATACATATTTATACATACATGTGTACACATATGTACATGCATACATATATACACTCATAGATATACACACACATACATGGTTTTTTCTATTGTTGATTTCTATGAGTCATGGAATTTATAGATTTAGAGAATTGCCTGAGATCCCACAGTATTTATTAAGACTTGAATTCATTTTTCTGACTTCAAAGACAGTACTCTATCCACAATGCTACACTGCTTTGCTTTTTACTTTTAATAGCCAAAATTGTCTATTTTGTATTTTAGGATAACTATCTTTTGTTTGATTCTGAATTTTCCTTCTAATCAAAGAAGAGAAGAATACTTCATTTAATTCCCCCATAATATTTGGGGATAAAAATCACTATCTATCTATCTATTATCTATCTCTCATCTATCTATCCATCCATCTCTATCTTTATAGTCTGTGTGTTATTTTGGAGGGTTTTTTTGTGATATGTACTGTAAGATAGAATTTAGCAAATTATGTGGACTCAAGGGTCAAATCTACCTGCCACCTGTTTTTGTATGGTTTATGAGCCCAATGGCTTTTACATTTTAAAATATATTTAAATAGTTGTAATCATTGTAATTACAAAAATTAAAGAATTATATTTTAAAATGTAAAATTCCGTAGCTCATAAACCATACAAAAACAGATGGCAGTCTGGATTTGGCCTGCAGATCAAAGTTAGCCTACCTACACTCTAGGATATTGATTTAAACCTTCTTAGTGCCATCTTGCTTTATAGATTTCCCAGTTGAAGGGCAGGGTGGTATAGTGAATTAATTACTGAACATGGAGTCAGGAAGATGTAGGCTTGATTCTATCTCAGAAACTAGCTAGAAATCACTTAAACTTTCTGGGTGTTAGATTTTTCCTCCGTAAAATGAGGGCATTAGATTTAGTGACCTCAAAGGTCCCTTCCATCTCTGAATCTCTGATCCCATAATCCTATGATCTTGTCCAAAGGGGAATTCTCATCTTTCCTTTCACAGACTATAGTTTTGGTTGAAGTATATGTATTTTAATGAAATTGTGATGTGATCATGGTGGGTACTTTCCTAACGAAATATATTCAGGTTGATTTAATGAGCTACTTGGTTTTATGGCGGGTGTGGGGCAGGGAGGGAGTCATCCCCAGGTAGCTAACATTCTGGTAATGAAAGCCTTTTGGAATTTAGCTTCTTATGACAGTTATATGATCTGTCCAAAGACCCTCTTGAAGCCTTCTGGAATTAGGATCATAGCACAGTATGGGACAAAGGAATGGTTATAACCCACTTTCTTGTAATTTCCATTCCTTCCTCCTTCCCAAGTGTTCATTCACAAAATCCCTGTTGAGTTCATAAAACCAAGTAGTCAATTTCCTGCCTGCTGCACTGTTATTAAAGGTTCTGAGACTGATCCATTGTCCGCTGCTCTCTTCTTTCTCTTTGGAATATGCATTCCCTTTCTTTGGTTTCTGCTATCTTTTTCTCATTCTTGGCTGCTACTGTAATTGCCTGTTCACCTTTATTGCATTTTAAATCTTATTTAATATTTTGTTCTTTCCCAATTACATATAAAACAATTTTAACATTCTTTTTTCCAAATGTTTAGTTCCAAATTCTCTCCCTCACTCCCCTCCACCATTGAGAAAATAAGCAATTTGACATAAGTTATACATGTGTAGTCATGCAAAACTCATTCCCATGTAAGTTATTCTGTGAAAGAAAATGCAGACAAAAAACCACAAGAAAAATAAAAGCAAAGAAAATGTATCTTTGACCTGCTTTTAGGCTCTACCAGTTTTTTTTCCTCTACAGAGAGCACTTTTCCTCATGTTTGACAAAATTGTTTTGAATAATTTTATTGCTGAGAAAAGCTAAGTTATTCATAGTAGATCATCATGCAATATTGCTATTAGCTTGTGCAATGTTCTCCTGGTTCTTCTCATTTCACTTTGCATCAGTTCATGTAAGTCTTTCCATGATTTGTTTTTCTGAGAGCATCCTAATTACCATTTCTAAAGCACAATAGAATTCCATCACAATTGTGTGAAACAATTTGTTCAGCCATTCCCCTATGGATGGGCATCCCCTCAATTGCCAACTCTTTGCCACCTCCAAAAGAGCTGCTATAAATGTTTTTGTACACATCAGTCCTTTTCCTTTTTGTTTTTCATCTCTTTGGGATACAGACCTAGTAGTGGTGTTTCCTGGTCAAAGGGTATGCAGGGTTTTATAACCCTTTGAAATAGTTCCAAATTGCTCTCCAGAATCCTCTTCATTGCATTTTAATGCAAACCTGCAGCTCCTGACTTGACTTAGGAATTCCTTGTTGTTTGCATTCTTCGTTGCCATCATCTAGGAATTTTCTGCTTTCCTTGTGACTATCTATGAATTACAAAGGATTCATAATTTATGTCAATGGAATGAATGTCCACACCAATACAATTATAGATGATTGAAGTATCTGAAATGTAAGACATAGGAAAATTCAATTGAATTCAGCAAGTACTTATTGACGGCCTACTCTGAGAGAAAGTTATTCACCACTCCCCATCTCCCTTCACTTCCATCCCCAACCACATGAGTAGGATATTAGATAGGAGCAGTTACTCCTCAAAAGTAATTTGTTTTATTCAAATTCCAATTCAGCAGAACACCCAAATAACCCCTTACAGTCCAATGGAGTCCAATCTATGCAACATGAAAAAGTGGATTTATGCCCTTCAGAAGGAACAAATTTTCTGCTCCAAATCTAATAAAACCCACAATAGTTTCATGTTGATTTCTCTGAAGAATAGAAAGGATTTAGTATATTATGCCTGATTCTTAGGTAACGAAGTGACTTTGTGTATAGAGTGCTGTGCTTGGAGTCAGGAACCTGAGTTAAAATCTGGCCTCAGACACTTACTAGTTGTGTGACCATGGCAAGACACTTAACCTCTCATTGCCTTAATCTAGTAGAGAAGGAAATAGCAAATCAATCCAGTATCTTTACTAACAAAATCCCATGGACAGTATGATTCACAGGGTCATGAGGAATTGGATACAACTGAACCACAAGACAATAACAGATGTCTAATTCTAATACCCATTTCTCAGAGTGCTAGGAGACTTGGCTGCCATTCTCAGGAAGCTACTGGCTAGGCTACCATTAAGTCAAAAATTGTTATTCTCATTTTCTTTAGCAGGGTCTCTTTGATGTCATGTGTAGGTATATTAAAAAATGCAGTCATTTCCTACATTGTGAAGATATGGAACCTCGATGATGGATGAAATTTCCCCTTTTCAGCTAGATTTTTAGCATTGTGTAGACACAGCTTCAAAACCAGCAAAGTGGGTTGTCCAGAAAATGGAATTATTTGGTGGGAAACTGCTATTGTTCTCCTCATTTGTAAAAATGAAGATGAGAAGCTAAGGACAGCTTGTCTCAGACTATTTGGAAGGTCAGGAGGTAGGACAAAAATAGGCTTTAGAGTTTCGTAAACTTTTTTTTACATAGCTTTGAAGGCACTATATGAAAACCAATGTCTAGAAAAAAGACCCCAAGCCTCTCCTTCATCAGGAACTCCTTTGAAGAAAATCCACAATGCAATATTATAATGAGGCTAATGACACTTGGAGATTCACAAGCTAATTTTTATGTAGGACTTGCAGAAACTTGTCTGCTTTCTAACCGGGTTATCTGTTTGCTTCTGGGGATACTTGGAGGTGATATAATTAACCTGAGAAGCCTTGCAGGGCATAGGTTTTACTGTGTTCCCTTGGTAGTGAAAATTAGCCAAGCATTCCCATTAAGTGCTCTCTAGGCTGTATTCTAAGAAACTGGAAGCTGACAGCTCGCTGTGGACAAACCTAATTTTGGCAGTTGACATCGCCTCCTAATCCAATGAAGCAAAAGCTCATTAATTGTCAGAAGCTGGGGCAAGACCCACACTTTTAATGAGGTCCTCTTTCCTGGGACTACGTAGAGGTTAGGGTATAAATGAGAATTTGTAAGGAAATAAGAAGAGAAGAGGAGGGGGAGATGCAGCCCGACGAAGGGAGCAGGGGGAAGCAGGCTGAAAACTTTTTTCGAATGAATGCTCCTGTCTAGTTTACATGCACAGGGACCTGTGACATTTCCATAAAGTCAAGGCAATGGGAATGGTATCTCACACTTTTCTGGAAGTTCTCCAAATCTGTGGTTAGTTTTTCTCCATTTTTATTTTTTAACTCATTGTTCCTATTGTCAACACTCATATTCAAAACAATCTCTTACATAAGTAAAACATAAATTAATATTCAAAAGCAAGGCATCCAACTTGGTACTTCAGTTTTTTTTAAGGTCCTTCAAGGCACACATGTGCCTTGAGCTGTTCTAGTCTAGTTATAGAGAACTGAGTCAGTTACCTCTGATAGAGAGGGATATGGGAACCTCATGTGAAGGTTTTCATTATTCTGTCTCATGCTTTGAATAAAGTATTCACTGATGATGAGAGCTGACTTTCCTTTCTTAACAGAAAATTATTTTAAAGTTTCTGGAGAAAGATGAGTCATTCTATTGTAAGGGATTCAGAAAGGATGTTTTCCTAAAGCCATTGCAAATTGATGGCAAAGAGAAAACATCAGTACTTTTGGAATATGTTTTAAAAAGATTCTTTTTTAATGGCATGAATGTCTACAATGGCATGAATCAGCCCTCTTCAGGGAAAAGATATTATCGAGGAGGTGTATGATGAGAAAAGGAAATGAACAAATTAAAAACATTTACCAAATGCCTACTATGTGCTGGGGAAAAAATACAAAAATGTGACTTGACTCCAAAGAGTTTATATTCCAATAGAAGGAGCTACAAGAACTTCAGTAACCTTCTTATCTACCAAAGACTCTGAGCGCATTAAGACAAAAGCCAACACAGGGAAGTGGTGATCGGGAAAGGGAGTTTTGTTCTGAGGAGTCATAGAGATTATGAAAAGAACCATAAAATCACTTGTCCTGTTCTTTCTGGTAACAGTAGCCATACTGATTCGATTTTTTTTCCTGGAGTAAGAGGTAGAAAGAGGTGGAATGGATATGAGTGGTATAGATGGTATAGATCATGCTTGGATGAGTCCATCATGTAGTAGGAATGAAGGATAATGAGGGGAGAGCCCATATACTCTGTACTGTTGTGGCTGTTTGTCTGACTCAAACCAGTCCCCTGGTAGATTAGGTCCTATTAGGAATGAAATGAGACATATATATATCATTCAACAGTTAACAAAAGGAGATTTACTTAGTGGTTGCCAGGTAGCGTAGGGAGGATAATGCATTGAGTTAGCTAAGCATGAATCCTCTGCCTCAGAAATGCCCATAAAGATCTGTCAGCCAAATCTCCAAGAAGGACTAGAGATCCTCATGAAATTTTAATATGTCAGTACCTCAAACCCTTAGATCCTTGAGGCAGTTAAGCTGATTTTCTTAAGGAAAAGAATTAGCCTAGCCCACATGGTGGAGAACCCCAGTAGATATTCCTCTTACCTCAGTTATATTGTCAAGAAGGATGGCAGACTTCTTGTGGGGGATTTCCAGGAGAATATGGACAAGAGTCACAGGGGAGAAGCTGCATTGGAAGGAGTTCCCAGGTAGATAAGATCACAGGTTGATCCAGTTATTTGTATTGAGAGACTCGCCAATGAGGGCCCAGTCCATGGGGCATGTTCAGGGGATGCACATGGATGTTCGGTCGGACCTGCTTCTGGAATTACGTGATGATGCAGAATAGAAGGGCCCGACTCTCCACTTCAGAGAGGGAATAGACTTTGTGACTGCGACCAGACTCTGATTATGACTTAGCAAAATGCCTGACACATAGTAGGTGCTTAATAAACTTGGGATTGACTGCTTCCTCTTCCCTTACATGGTGGTGAAGAGAAGCTGATTGGGTTGCATGTTGAGCCAGAACTTAGCGTGCATGCAGAAATCCTTCACTGACCAAATGTTCTTCTTTTCTTTGGTGACAAACAAGGAAACACTGCTGTGGGCAGTTTTTAGTGAAGGGTGGGGGCATTGGGGCCTCCTCAAACTGGGTCCCATGTGACCTCTGACCTACAGCACTTGGGTTACTTCTCTCCCTGTGGCAAATATTCTTTCCTCTTCTTAGGTGAAGAATGATTGCAGATTTAAGAGTTTCAAAAGGTCAGAAGACCTAGTAGAGTTTGCCTGCAGGTACAGCCTTGACACTCCTGAGGTAAGACCTTTTCGACTCAGCTCAGCTGAGTGAATTGGCCTGGCAGCTGAGTCCATCTGCTTGTGGTTCATTCTGAAGTGAACTTTGTGGAACAAATGCTTTGTAGTAATGACTTATATGTGAGCCTACTCAAATATGGTGGTGCAGTAGATTGAGAGCTGAGCCTGGACTCAGGGAGATGAGTTCTAATTTGGCCTTAGACCAGATTGTGTGATTGTGTGACCCTGGACAAGTCACTTAAACTCTGCTTACCTCAGTTTCCTCATTTGTAAAACGTGGATAATAATAGGATCTGATTTAAAGAATGAGATTCAAATGAAATGATTTCTATAAAAAGCTCTTAACACAATGCCTGGCACATATTAGGCACCAAATAAATGGTTATTCCCTTTGCTGTTCCCCTTTCCCTACTCTCTCCAGGATCTGAGGTGACAGGAAGGAGAGAGTATTCCATTGGAGGAAAAGGGGAAATGATTTTGTGCACAAAATACACATCAGAAATAGGTCAATGCTACAAACAGGGGTTTCTGTTGATTGTCTAGACTTAAGTGATAGAGAAAATGTCAGTAATGCAGTTTTAATTTAAAGTGTGTCATAGAGAGCTGGTTGTTAAAAATTTACTAGCATACCCCTGATGGAAGGCTACTATGTAAGAAGAGGAAAGTTGGGAGGTAGTGATAGCTATTTACTAGCTATGGGACTTTGAACAATTCTTTTTTTTATGTTGTACTGTATTTTTATTTATTTTATTTATTTTGCTAAAGGTTTCCCAATTATATTTTAATCTGGTTCTCGTTATACTCAGAATTTTTGCCTGACATTGAGTTTGATACTTCTGATAATCTGTTCCACAGCATTTCTCACACATGAGAAACATGGGTTCCAGAAAGACTACATGACTTGTCAGCCACACAAGTGACAAGTAGCAGACTAGGATCTGAACTCAGGTCCTCCAATTCCATATTCAGCCATTCTTTGATTGGATCATGCTGTTTCTTTACCTGTAGACTGCATCCTTCTCAAATATGGGTCTATGGAAATTTGAACAATTCATTAAACATTACCAGATCTAAGTTTTCTCATCTATAAAATGAGGAGTTTATAGGAGAAAAGGAAAGTAGATTAGGAGACCTGGATGATGCAATATAAAATTCAATGACTTTAAAGTCAAACTACCGTGGTTCAAATATTGCCTCTGTCATTTGGCACTACCTCTGTGACTTTTCAGACTGTTTGACCTATTATCTCTAAAAGGAAGAGCTTGGACTAGGTGATTTCTGATATCCCTCCCAACTCTGAGGCCATGATTCTATCCTAAGATCATTCCTGAAGTCTGATGGATTTTTAAAGCCTTTGAAAATTCATTTCTATCTTTCCATTGAGCAAAAACATTATACAGAAACAATCTTCAGCTTTCCACTTATTCCAGATTCTCAATAGTGATGCTACTCTGAGAAACATCCATCATCTAACGATAGCAGTACTATATAATTTTCCTAAGTTCTGTGATTTTTTCCTCTTGGTTACAGCTTGTCATCCATTAGGGAGAGATTATTTTTTTTAAGTGTTACTCTGCTGCTGAACTAGGAAGTTTCCAAAATAAAATAAATTTCACAAAAGAAAGGCTCTAGGACAGGCATGAAGGTGGCAGGCTGCCTCCAGAAATAAAATCTGTCTTACTGAAGCAGTACGTAGCAAGTGAGTCAGTCTCAGTAAGAAACAAGTTGTTTGAACAATAGACTTAATTAACTCGTATTTAGGTATTCCATCACAGCAGGTGTGAAGTCCCAGAGCACTTGCTGCTACACCTGAGCCGGCACCCTGGGTTTTCTGTAGAACAGTGTGAAGAATCATGAAAGCCTTCCAATGGTCAGTGGTAGCAGGAACAGTTTCCTGCCGACTGCAAGAATAAGTTTGCAGGAAGGGACAAAAAGCCGGGTTTAGCAGCATGTGTGAATGACATGCTTCTTTAAGCATTAAAATGGTATTTAGCACATATAAAAATATCACTGAATGGCTTATGTCAAAACTGTCTGACCCTTAACCACAATAAAAAAGTCCATGGGGCTTCTTAGCGGATTTAGGATTTTTGTGCACCAAATCACTCGACTCCTTTATTTCTGTTTCCTCATTAGTAAAATGTAGAGCTAGGAGAGTTAGATCTAACAGTTGGTCAATATCCGATCCAATGTCAAATCTGTTCTGACTACTACTGACTTGATTTGTGATCTTTCTGTCTCTGTCTCGATCTATCTTTGTCTCTGTCTCTGTTTCCCTCTGGTTTTCTCTCTCTCTCCTGGCTTGTGTTACATAATTCATCTCATTTTGGAAACTTGCCTACATCAGTGAATCCTTTGGAGATAAGTCTTAAGGATTTGTTTAAGATGCAGAGAGGTTGAATGATTTGCCCAGGGGTCACACAGCTAACAATTCACAGAGGTGAAGATTTGAACTCACTGCTTCCTTATTCTGAATCTAGTAGTCTGTTCATTCCTGCTTCTACTTTACTGGAAGAAAGAGACAAACAAAAAATGCTTCTCATGCTTTCTCTTATATTTGATTCAGTTCTAAAGAGAAATTAAAATTTTCCTCTCCCCAAATCCTTCAGTCTGCATTTCTGTCTGCCTCCATAAAACTATCTTACTGTTATAATATTCTTGTTATTATTTATTCAACACAAGTAAATGCCTCAGGGTTGCATCTAGTAGAGAGCATAGGCATGATTTTTTGCCTAGTTATGTTGTAAACTCTAGATTTCTTTTTCCTAATGAGCATGATTAGAAATTCATTTTTGTTTTCTGTGACTGAGGTTGATGTTACAGGTATAGATGAAAAACATAATTGACTTGTTATTAGCATTTCATTTGAGAACTACAGAATGCATTCAAAGTCAAGGTTGTAACTTACATTTGGTGGAGAACTACCTTTCCCCAATTTTTGTCTTTTAAGTTTGCTGGGCAGTGAGGGGATAGGCAGTTATTATTATTTTAAAATAATTTTTCCTGGAGATGTGATTTCATAGATCCCATTGAGGTAATTCCCTCTATTAAAGAGCAGATGGACAACTTTTCTGCAATTTGTAATCTTAGAGAATTTCTATGGGGGACTGAGAAATTAAATTATTAACCATGGAGAAGGCCTTCCAGGAGCCAAGATGGTGGACTAAGCACTAAATTGCTGTAACTCTCCCATATTCACCTCCAAACAATCATAAAATAGTACCCCAAAACAAATCCTGGAACAACAGAAACAGAAAAAATGGGGTGAAATAATCTTTGAGTTCAAGAAACTTGGAAGATTGGCAGGAAAGGTCTGTTTTACTCAAGCAAAGGGGGGGTAAAGGTCAGGATAGGAAGTTTCCCAGCAATAAGCCCCACCTTAGCAAACCAGTGATAGATCCTGAGCCCCAGTGTGGTGGAGTGGGCAAACTCCAACACCAGGACCCCCTACATGCCTCAAAGTAGCCATGGAAATGGGCAGACTCCAGCTCTGAAAACCACCACATGCTTCAGTATAGCCTGGGGAAACACAGAAACACTCTATCAGCCTTAGCAAATGTTAGACACCAGCACTAGGATGCTGGCTTGGCACCAGGGAAGCTGCCAGACCCCTATGGCTTCCAGCAGTGCAAGCCACCCCCTCAGCTGCAGCACCAGAGAGGAGGGTGCCCCTAGGGCCCCTGGGCAACATCAGTGCAGCACCAGATAAACAGCTAAGGCTTACAACCCT
Organism: Bettongia penicillata ogilbyi; assembly: GCA_023548195.1. Lineage (NCBI taxonomy): Eukaryota > Metazoa > Chordata > Mammalia > Diprotodontia > Potoroidae > Bettongia > Bettongia penicillata. The sequence continues at coordinate 1,176,940 of JAJHZJ010000611.1, forward strand.
GGCCGAAGAAGCCTAAGAAAGTGCCCCTTCAACCTCAGGAGGAAAGCTAAAATTTAAAAGGAAGGAACAAGGTCAAAAAAGATGAGCAAAAAACCAGACCCAAACAAAAGAATCTGACCATAGAAAGATCAAGACACAAGCTCAGAAGAGGATAAAAATGTCAAAACATCTATGGGTAAAACCACAAAGAGAAACAGGAAGTCATCTCAAGACAAAATGAACTCATGGAAGAGCTCAAAAGGGAGGTTAAAAATCATATTAAAAAAAAGTAGAAGAAAAATTGGGAAAAAAACGAGAGTGATGCAAAAGAATTATGAAAAAAGAATCAACAGCTTGGAAAAAGAAAACATCAACTTCAAAAGTAAAATTGGCCAAATGAAAAAGGAGATATGGAAATCTACTGAAAAAAACAAGTCCCTAAAAAGTACAATTAGCCAAATAGAAAAGAAAATACAAAAGTTTATTGAGGAAAACAACTCCTTAAAAGTTAGAATTGGGCATGTGGAAGCTAACGACTCTATGAGACATCAAGAATAAATCAAATTCAAAAGGATGAAAAAAAAGAAGAAAATGTGAAATACCTCATGAGAAGAACAACTGACCTGGAAAATAGATTCAGGAGATATGATATCAGAATCATTGGACTACCTGAAAACCATAATCAAAAGGAGGACCTGGACAGGATCTTTCAAGAAATTATCAAGGAAAACTGCCCTGATGTCCTGGAAATAAAGGGCAAAATAGACATTGAAAGAATTCACCAATCACCTCAGAAAAGATCCAAGGAACATTACGACCAAAATTCAGATGAAGGAAAAAATACTACAAGTGACTAGAAAAAAATAATTCAAATACCAGGGAGCTACAATCAAGATTACACAGGACTTAGCAGTTGAAATATTAAAAAACTGGAGGTTTTGGAACATGATATTCTGGAAGGCAGTGGGGCAAGGACTACAACAAAGAATGACATACCTAGCAAAATTAAGCATAATACATGAAAGGGAAAAATAGCCATTCAGTGAAATAGAAGGATTTCAAACTTTCATAAGGATAAGAAAAGAATTAGATCAAAAATTTGATCTCCGATATCAAGACCCAGGAGAAACATAAACAAGTAAGAAGAGAAAAGAAAACATAAGGGATTAAATAGAGCTAAACTGTTTATATCCCTACATGGGAAGATGATACTTGTAATTCTTAAAAATTGTATCACTAATAGTACAGATAGAAGGAATATACACAGACAGAGGGTATGGGCATAAGGTAAATTTCAGGGAATAACAAAAATAATTAAGGGATAAGAAAGAGGAGTACAGTGGGTACAGAAAGAAGGGAGAGGTAGAATGTGGTAAATTATTTCATGTGAAGAAGTGGGAAGGACCTATTACAGTGGAGGGGGACATGGGAGGGTAGGCAATGGGCATTGCTTGAATCTTACTCTTATTTGCATTAATTCAAGGAGGGAATTCATATATAATATGTATCATATATAATATGTATCATATATATCATCAGTTAAATATAGAAATTTATCTTACCTGAAAGGAAAATAGGAGAGATTAAGTAAAGTGTGAGGGGCAACAGACAGAAGGGAGGGTGGATCAGGGGAGGTAATAGACAGAACTATAACACTGTCAAGAGGAGAAAGAGGACAAACAAGAGTAAAAATAGGATAGAGGGAAATACACAGTAATCATAACTGTGAATGTGAATGGGATAAACTGTGCCATAGAACAAAAGTAGATAGCAGAGTGAATTAAAAACCAGAATGCTATAATACATTGTTTACAGGAAACACACCTGAAGCGCAGAGACACACCCAAAGTAAAGATAAGGGGCTGGAGCAGAATCTATAATGCTTCAGCTGAAGTAAAATAGCAGGGGTAGCAATCCTGATCTCAGACAAAGTAAAAGCAAAAATTGACCTAATTAAAAGAGATAAGGAAGGAAACTAAATCTTTCTAACAATGAAGCACTATCAGTACTAAACATATATGCACCAACTGGTATATATATCTAAATTCTTAAAGGAGAAGTTGAGTGAGTTACAGGAAATAATAGCAAAACCATACCAGTGGGGGACCTCAATTGTTCCCTCTCAGAACTCAATAAATTCAACCAAAAAATAAGAAAGAAACTAAAGAGGTAAATAGAATATTAGGAAAGTTAGATATGACAGACCTTTGGAGAAAACTGAATGGGAATAGAAAGGAATATACCTTTTTCTTAGCAGCATATGGCATCTACACACAAATTGACCCTATATTAGGGCATAAACCCCTCAAAATCAAATATAGAAAGGCAGAAATATTAAAAATATCCTTTTCATATCATAATACAAATAAAAATTACATTCAGCAAAGGGCAGCAAATGATAGCCAAAAAATTAATTGGAAACTAAATAATCTAATCCTAAAAAATAATAAAGAACAAATTATAGAAACAAAAATTTCTTTGAAGAGAACAACAATCATGAGAAATCATATCAAAATTTATGGGATGTAACCAAAGCGGTACTTAGGGCAAAATTTATCTCCCTTAAGTTCTTATATCAACAAAATCAAAAGGAACGATCAATGAATTGGACATACAACTAAAAAAAGCTAGGAAAAAGAACAATTAAAAAACCCTCAAGTGAGCACCAAATTGGAAATCCTGAAAAATCAAAGATGAGATTAGTAAGATTGAAAATAATTTTTAAAAAACTATTGAGTTAATAAATAATTCTACGAGGTAATTTTGTGAAAAAAAAACACAATAAGATACATAAGCCATTGGTTAATCTGATTTTAAAAAAGAGCAATAAAAGAAAACCAAATATCCAGTATCAAAAATGAAAAGGGTGAAATCACCACCAATGTAGAATAAATTAAAACAATTACTAGCAAATATTTTGCCCAATTATATGCCAATAAATCTGACAATCCGAACAAAATCAAGGAATATTTATGAAAATATAAATTATCCAGATTAACAGGTCAGGAAATAGAATACCTAAATAACTCCATCTTAGAAAAAGAAACTGAACAAGTCATTAATGAACTCCCTAGGAAAAAATCCCTAGGGCCAGATAGGATGACAAGTGAATTCTGCCAAACATTCAAGGAACAATTAATTCCGATATTATATATGGAAAAATAGGTGGAGTCCAAGAAACTCCTTTTATGACATGAATATGGTGCTGATACCTAAACCAGGAAGAGCTACAACAGAGAAAGAAAATTATAGACCAATTTCTCTAATGAATGTTGATGCAAAAATTTGAACAAAACACTAGCAAGGTGATTACAGCAATAACACAAGGATTTTACCCTATGACCATGTGTGACTTATACCAGGAAGACATGGTTGGTTCAATATTTAGGAAAACTATCAACATAATTGGTCATATCAGTAATAAAACTAACAAATATTTGATTATCTCAATAGACGCTGAAAATCTTTTGACAAAATACAGCACCCATTCCTATTAAAAACAACAGAGTGTACAGGGATAAAGGAAGTGTTCCTTAAAATGATAAGCAATATCTCTCTAAAACCAGAAATTATCTGTAATGAGGATAGGTAGAAGCATTCCCAAGAAGATCAGGGATGAAGCAAGGATGCCCATGATCATCACTATTCTTTAATATAGTACTAGATGTTAGTGATAGCAATAAGACAAGAAAAAGAAATCAAAAGAATTACAATAGGAAATGAGTAAAAAAAAAACTATTGCTCTTTGAAGAAATATGATGGTGTGATTAGAGAACCTTAGAGAATCAGCTAAAAACTACTTGAAATAATAACTTTTACAAAGTTGCAGGATATAAGATAAACCCACATAAACCTTTAGCATTTGTTTACATGACCAAAAAAGCCCAGCAACAAGAGATAGACAGAGGAATTCCATTTAAAATAACTGTAAATAATTCTTTAGAGTTTACCTGCCAAGGCAAACCCAGGAGCTATATGAATGCAGTTCCAAAACACTTTTCACACAAATAAAGTCAAATCTAAACAACTAGAAAAATATCAAATACTTATGGGTAGACTTAGCCAATGTAATAAAAATGACAATTCTTCCTAAACTACCAAATAATTATTCAATAAGAGCTAGAAAAAATAACAAAATTCATCTGTAAGAACAAAAGGTCAAGAATGTCAAAGGACTTGATGGACAAAAAATACAAAGGAAGGTGGCTTAGCAATACTAAATCTCAAACTATATTATAACACAGTAATCATCAAAACTATCTGGCACTGGGTAAGAAACAGAATGATGGATCAGTGGAATAGATTAGGTACAAAAGGCACAGTAGTAAATAACTATAATAAACCAGTAAGAACTCACCATTTGACAAAAACCGCTGGGAAAACTGGAAAACAATACAATGAAAACTAGGAGTAGACCAACATCTCACACTATATATCAAGATAAGGTCAAAATGGTTTAGATTTAGACATGATTTAGACATAAAGAATGACATCATAAGCAAATTAGAAGAACAAGAAATAGTCTATCTGTTAGATCTATGGAGAAGGAAAGAATTCATAACCAAACAAGAGATAGAGAATATTATGAAATTTTAAATTAAAAACCATAAGAATAATAATAAAAAAAAAAACCAGAGCATGAAAAGAAAGTCAACCAACTAGAAAAGAAAATCCAGAATCTTGCCCATAAAATGACTTGCAGTAAATTAGAATTGGGCAAGTGGAAGCCAGCACAGTTACAAGAGACCAAGGAATAACAAAACCAAATATGAAGAATAAAAAAATAGGAGAGAAATTGAAACATTTCACAAGAAAAACAACTGATCTGGAGAACAGATCAAGAAGAGAAAACATAAGAATAATTTAACTACCTGAAAGCTGCAATCAAAAAAAGAATCTTAATATAAAAATTCAAGAAATAATAGGAAATAAGTGATACACACAGAGACAAAATAAAGATCAGGAGTGGAATTTATTACTGAAAAAAAACAGGGGTAGTAAATGATCTCAGACAAAGTTAAAGCTAAAATAGATTTAATCAAAAGAGAAAAATATGGAAATTACACTATATATCAGCCATATTCATCAATATTGCTTTAGATTATTTCAAATAACTACTAAACAGTATAACGTTGACATATTTTTGTGGTGTTGGAAATGCTGAGTTGGTGAATTTAGAAAAATATGGAAAGACATGGACTTATGAACAAGATATTATCTACCTTCAGAGCAACAGAGGACAAACGAGCATAGTACAGACTTAAATAGATGCATATGAATGTATATGTGTACACATGTATATGATTATAGAGAGCTATGTATATGTAAGTGTATGTATGTGTATTTGTGTATGTGTATGTATATATTCGTGTGTGTGTATATATATATATATATATATATATATATACGTGTATATGCACATGTGCTTACTTGTAGTCTTTTTGGGGTGAGGAAGAGGAAGGAACAAAAAAAAGAACAAAGTAAAAAGCACACAGAGAACAAAAGAAAACCTACAAGGAAGCAAAGAAAAGAAGGATACCTCCGAACACATTGCGTAGTATTTATTATATAAGGTTTTTTGGAAATGGAAATTTATTATGGAAATTTTGAATCCTCTCTTATGTTCTGCTGTTTACTTGGCAATCTATTTTTTCTTTTCTTATTTTGTATTAAAGTTTAAAATAATAAAATTTGAAAAATTATTTTAGAAAGATTAATTCCTTCTAAAAAAGAACTGATGGTCTCTGGATGCAGATTGAAGCATTTTTTCACTTTATGCTTTTTCATTTTTTTCCTTTTGATCTTTTTCTTCTTTCACAGCTGTGACTAATATGGAAATACATTTTACATGATAGCACATGTCTGACCTATATCAAACTGCCTACTATTTTCAGAAGAGGGGAGGGGAGGGAGGAAAGGAGAAAAATTTGAAACTAAATATCTTGTCAAAATGAATCATACAATTGGGGAAAAAATAAAATGCTTAAAAAAATAAAATAATCAGACAGTATAAAATATCTGAAAGTGTACCTACCAAAACAAATCCAGGAACTACATTATTAATAATTATAAATTATTATAAAACACTTGTACGCAAATAAAATCAGATTCAAATAACTGGAGAAATATTAATTGTTCATGGCTAGGCAGAGCAAAAAAAATTTCTTGACGAGGGTCACATAGACAGTATATGTCAAAGGTAGGATTTGCATTCAGGCCTTCCTGACTCTAAGAATTCTTTCCAGGTATCTTACCCTGATCCAGTGAACCCTCCTTTGCAACAAAGAAATCTGTAAAGCCAAACCAAGAAACAAATGACTGATGAGCAGTCTTCCGAACCAATAACTTGCTATGTGTCTATTGAAGTGAGAGAGGTAGATTTCCTTATCCCCTCTCTGGGAAATATTAGTTATTACAGTTCATAGTGTCTGGCTTTCTTTTGTTAATATTCTTTTAGTCTACATTATTATAGTTTTGATTTATATTATTTTTCATGGTTCTGTAGGCACATGAGGAATTATGGTAGCAAAAGATTGTTCTTTGGAGAAGATTGTATTAGGTGCTGGGGTTACAGATACAAGGAATGAAACAATTCCTACTCAAGGAACTGACATTCTAATGAAACACATAACAAAGTCACATGTAAGTATATATAGAATAAATAGAAGGAGAAAAGTAAAAAAATTATAAAGTAGTCAAATACAAGATAATTTGAGATGCATAGTTGAAGATGTTGGTCTACTAAATGTAATTTCTGCCAGATATTTTTCCTGTTTTTTCACTAATTTCTTGTTAAATAGGGAGTTCTCTTATGTTTTGGAGTTCATTGAACATTGGGTTGTTTATTTCTGATTCTTCCTCCTTTCATTAAACTACTTTTAAGTTTTTTGACCAATACCAACATTTTGATGATTATTGATTTAGAATATAGTTTGAAGTCTGGAAGTGCTAATTTCCTTCATTGCCTCCCTTTTTTCATTATTTATATCACTATTCTAGATCTTTTGTTTCTTTGAATGTATTTTGTTACTATTTTATCTAGCTCTGTAAAATATTCCTTTGGCCCTAAATTAATTTCAGTAGCATTGTCATTATCTGATTTGTATACTTTTTGTTATAGGTGCTGGATTGTCTGGAATAATAGTATTAGTAGTAAACATTTATCTAGTGCTATAAAGTTTGCTGAGTTCTTTACACATTAACTCATGTGATCCCTACATGAAACAGGTATTATTATTATTTTTATTAATATTCCCATTTTATAAATAAGGAAACTAAAGTGCAGAGATGTTAAATGACTTGCCCAGGATCATTCAGATGAGGAATATCTGAGGCAGGATTTGAGCTCTGGTCTTCCTGCCTTCAAGTTCTTCCCTTTATTCACTGTGCCACCAATGAGGGGTCCACTATTTGAATCCACTACAATCACGAACATATGTCCCTAAATCCCTTTAACTCATATTTAGAGAAAGGTTGGTTGATTCAGAGAACAGAGGCCATGACTTGAAATTCCACAGGGCAAGTCCACCCAGGAGGGATATGACTCTCTTAAGAAAGAAATTTCATTTTTAGAATTCTAAAGAAATAAACAATAGCCATTCCAAAGAACAAGGAAAGAGGGAACAGTCTAAAGAGACTGTTATGGTCACATGGAGCACTCATCGAACAACTTGGATTTTTTTAAAAGACACATAAAAGTTCAACAAGGTCAGAAGAGAGTGGATAGACACGGGAGTGGCCTGATCCTATAAGAACCATATCAGGAATGCTAAAGCCTAGAATGAGAGAGGGCTGACATTGAGTGATGAGCACAGTAAAAAGGACTCTTCTTGAAGCCATAATGAGATAAGAGAAAGATTAAAGAAGGCCTAACATTACTGCTTACTATGGATGGAGGACAGAGAAGACAGAGTGGTTCTTCCATTTTCTTTCTGTTCTCTCTGCTAAGGAGAGTAATCTTCAGACCAGGAAGGAGAGAACAAAAATTGTTAGCAGGGATTTGAAACCTAGCATAATTGAAGAGGTGGTTCAGAGAACACCCAACTACCCATTTCACTTTTCCTTCCTTTTCCAGAGGCCTAAGAGTAGATATTTTAGTTGTCTATCTTACATTAAAGTGAATTCTCCCTTTCCATTCTTGCTCAGCTCTTTTATTTTCCTGCTATTGCGGTAAATCTTTACTAGCATGGACTCACTCCTGGTAGCTTAGCAACCTCATCTCCCTTGTGTTCAAACCCCATTTTTGAACTTCTTGGCATATTTCCTAACCTAGTCTCGGATGCCAACTCTACTTTGAGTCTCTTGAAAGGTTTGGAATACTTTTATGGTTATTATTTCTGCAGCTCTTTCTAGAGGATAACGCCTATGGGTAAAGTTAGCTGACATCTGGTAAAACATGTCAGGGTGACTTACTTATAGTAGATCTGTTACGGAAACCCTAAGTTTTATGATCTGAATCCCCCTAGGGTTAAGAGGTTCCAGAATCTCATTCCCTTTCAACTTGACTCCTGGAAAAAAAAAAACAAACCCAAAACTCAACATTGTGAAAGTGGCCTTCGGACTCTTCCTCACTGGAATTAATTTATGGCAAACACAGCTTTGTTTATCTCTTCCACAGCAACCCCCCCCCCCCCTTCCAGTGCTCAATATGAACCAACAATTCACGACTTCTCTTCTGGAGTTTTAGTAGGCTATGCATGTGAGAACTCATTTTGTTCTTTGTGTTTGTCCTTTGTTACCAAAGAAGACCACGCCATTGGAGAAATGATGACATGACTTGCACTTGACTTTGTTTTGAGTGAGGGAGGGCTCTGCAGGTCACCAGCCTCACTTTCACATCCTGAGTCATCTGAATCCAGTGACCAGATATTCATCAAGATGACTGGAGATGGCCCAGGATGCACTGGGAGACCTTGGGCCCTTTAGGTACTCACTTAGGGTGAGGCAATGTGTATTCATTGAATATAATTGTTTAAGAAGTAGCCAGGGCATGGCTCCTTTAATGAGGCCAAGAAAAAGAAAGACATCAGGCTAGGAGGGAAACAGCAACAGTTACTATTGATAACCAGTCTAAAGCTAGGAGAGTCCAGAAGAGCATTTAGGCAGGGGCCCATGGGCATCCCAGCTTCATAGTGTAGTAGGTTTAAGGTTTTGGGGAAGGGAAGGGAAGGGAAGGGAAGGGAAGGGAAGGGAAGGGAAGGGAAGGGAGGGGAGGGAAGGGAAGGGAAGGGAAGGAAAGGGAAGGGAAGGGAAGAGAAGGGAAGGAGCCAGTAAAACGCAAGTCAACTGCGCATCTTTTGACCATTCAAATTTACCTTCCTTTGGAGAGGATAAGGAAGGGGACGGGGAGGCAGACAGGAGAGGAGGAGCTGAGTTACCTAACTGGGTCCCCATTCAGCCAGCTACATCTACTCACAGGATTGTGTTGGTCCTTCATGCAGAAGACTATGCTGTCAGAGAAATTATGACATGACTTGCACTTGATCTTGTTTTGAGTGAGGGAGGGCTGTGCAGGTCACCAGCCTCACTTCTCCAGAGCCATCTGAATCCAGAACTCATTTAGATCATTCTCAAAGGAAACCCAAGAAATCATTGTGTTTCTCTATCTGATTCAGGACAATTTGGATTCTCAATTGTAGACACATTATAAGAGCAAGTCCAGGATCCCAGTCTGGGCTGCAAACTTTTAAAATTTCCAGTTTGTCCAAGGACCAGACCATATCATAGAATTCCTCTCTGTGGCAATATCACCTCTAGACTGGTAATTGATTTGCCCTGAGAATTGACAAGGAATTAAATTCTGAAATTTCTTAACCCCATCAAATCCCATTATCAGTAAGGATTTCATTTGTGAGATCTGACATAGGTGGGAATATATTGTACGGGTGCTTTTAGGGAAATCTTTTCAAACTTTTAATTGAGGAAATGTCAAGTCCATTTAATGTCCACAGAACCCTCAAAAGCCCACTTCACCCTCTGACACCCCAATTTCAATTTTAAAAGGAATGATATGGGTCCTAGAGTAATAGTTACAGGAATTGACACCCAAGTTGAAGTATGAGCTTTTATACTTAAACCTTTGTTTCACTTGTGATCTGCTCAACTCATCCAGATGATAAAAAGCAATTTCAGTAGCACTTAACTTAATTGCTTTGTGACCAGCCACAGACCCCTGGGCTCCACTTAAACATCTCAGACAATGTGCTGCCACAATTCTAGGAAGTGTTCTGTGGCTCAGATTTGTATACCTCTTTCATGCCCAATCATTTGCCTTCAACCATCTAATTTTTCTGGTAGAAGCCAAGCACAAATTCTTTTATGTACATCAAAATGTTGCAAATAGGTTAAGAAAATTCATTGGCAATGCATACATGCCTCCTGCCTAGATCACTACTATTAAAAAATTAAATAAGTTTTTAGTGAGCGCCTTGATGTCAGGGGCTATAATTTTGCCTTTCTCTGCATCTCCAGTTCCTGGCACAGAGCCTAGCACATAGTAGACACACTTGTTGACTCAATATGTCACAGCAATTTCTGAAAATGCTCCCCTTCCTAACTTGAAATTGAATCCTCCGCAGTAATAGCAGCAGCAGTAAAAACAGCAGCAAGAGAACCAGATGTCACACCAGCTGTGACAATATATATGTGTATATTTCTGTGTGTGTATATACTCTGTGTGTGTGTGTGTACTCTATGTGTGGGTATGGGGTGGCCCACCTTGATCTGTCCCTTCTCTGCCACAGCCGGTTTTTCCTTTCCTTGTTGTCCCTATTTTGCCAGTTCTTTCCAACTTGACTCATTTAAGTTCCAAATGGGACTAGGAACACCGTTACTCTGCTCATTCCTCAGTCTAGTCTTTCTCAGGCTGTGTTTATTTCTTTTTAAAATGTCCAGGTCGGTCCCAAGTTCTTCTGGCTCAAAGACTACCATAGTCTAAATTTAAAGACCATGTATTTGTATGTACGAACTCTATTTATGTCATACATATTTCACATGTGCTTGTTCTATCCTTCATTAAAACGTCAACTCCTTGCGAACAGGGATTGTTTTTGTCTCATTCTTTGTACCAAAGCACCTAGCATAGTGCCTGGCACATAGTAGGCACTTACTAAATTCTTTTTAATTAATTTATTCTACATCCTGAGTGGGAGCAAAGACTGAGAGTTTTCTGCATGGCTTGACATTTAATTAAAAAGGATTTATTGAGTATCGACTGTGGGCAAAGTAATATATTCTAAGACAGCTCCCCTTCTCTCTTCCCGTTTGTGTCTCCACCCCTAGGTCCACCCAAAGGAATAATAGGATATATTCATTAAAGGTGCTTTGAAAGTTTTATAAGCAGCAACATATGTAGCTTAGATTGGAAGGCAATTTGTTACCTCCCAACCCACTTGACTTTTCTCCTTCCTGAAGGATCCTGGGAAAAATGCAATTGACAAATGTATATGTGATAACAGGGACCCCTCTACTGACACAAGGTAACAGTCTAAGTCAATTTCCCCTTGTTGTATTTGTTTGGTTACTGAAAAATAATCTATTTTTATCTGCTCTGACTGACACTGTGCCAAATCAGTGTTATCTTAGAAAAAGGTTCCCAGACTTCACATCTTGACAATTATGGGCCTGCTAAATATAATTTCAAAAAACAAAACAAAACTGTTTAACTGGGCGCAAAGCTCTTGTGAATAGTTGAGGCTGGAGGGCTGAGGGTTTGAGGTAGAGGATCTCCAGCTTCCTCTTCCATCCCCTTTCCAAATGAGGGATATTCCATGTACAGGGTCCTGTAGGGGGGAGGGGGAAAGGGGAGAGAAATGGATGGTCCCTAAGAACAAGTATTTGCAAACTTGCCTTGTATCTTCATGTATCTGAAAGGGTTAAACTTGAAAGAAGGATTATATTCATTCTCCTTGGCCCCAGAGAGGACCATTTCAGTTTGGCAGAAGGAAAAACATGCTAACAATTAGAATTCTCCCAAAGAGGAATGAGCTGCTTATAAAGTGGTGATTTTCCCATTACTGAAAATCTTCCATGGGGTGTTGGGTGGCTGACGAAGTTATATAGTAGATTCACTCTCAGGTGTGAACTGGATTAGATGACCTCTGAACTGTCTTCTGTTACTAAGATTCTTTGATTCTGACAAGTCCTTTCAATAATAGGAATGTTCCCTAAAGACCCAAGAACAAGAATTACTCCTTCCTAAGTTTCACTGGTTCTGGTCCTGATTTTTTAGGTAGCTACAGGCAAGTACTTTCCATTCTCTGAAACCTCAGTTTTCTTTTTCTGCATGAGGGGAATACTAATTTTTCATTGTCTATCTTATGAGGCATTTGAAGAAAAATACTTTGTAAACTTTAGAGTTTTATACACACACACACACACACACACACACACACACACACACACACACACAAAGTTATTTTTATAATTATCTGCAGAGTTGGATCCTGTCCCTACTCCTAACTTAACTTCCCTCTTAAACACTGAGGTTTGGGCATTTTGAATGGAGACCTACCTCCCTAACACACACTGGCACTCTATTTCTTCTCTCTTGCTCCCTAGGATATAAAGGACCTGATAGACTCAGCAGTCCTCTTCATAATAGACTCTTCCACTCATTACCCCAGGCTCAGTAGGGCCAGAGTACAGCTCGCAGCCTATAAGTAGCGTGTTTAAGACCCTTTTCAAAACTGACAAAGATAGTCATTACATCATAATTTGGCTCTCCTGCTTCCCCCATGGAAGGGATCCATAAATATTCTTTGTTCTTTCCTCTGCTTTGACCTTCCATCTAACCTTGAATATATTTATTTCTTTCTCTGTTCCTGACTGACTTTGTAAAACATCTCCATATGTTCATCTCTCAAAAGCCCCTTAATACTGTAACCTAAATCATGTCTAGTCTTTCTACCTTTTCTTCTTTACTTAGAAAGATTAGCTATGAATACACAGATGTCACCTCCAGGAAAAAGACTCTCCCATTCACCTCCTTGTCTCTTATCTGTTTTTGGGTTAGATCCACCAATGAAATAGAAGTTCCTTGAGGGCAAGGATGATTTTATTTTTGTCTTCATATCTCTAGAGCCTAGTGCAGTTCCTTGTACATAGTAAATCTTTTTTCCTGAGGATCTATTAAATTGAATCTACTAAAGAAGAACAGCGTTGCTGTCTGCATTGTGACAGGGAAAATTGACACCAATGTAATCACAGATACTTAAATAATTGAAGTTCAGATCTAATCAAGAACTATGATTTGTTTTAGAGCAAATAGAGACACCATTATGGGGTATCTAGGTGGTAGAGCACTAGACCTCGAATCAGGAAGACCTGAGTTCACATACAACTTCAGACACTCACTGGCTGTGTGACTTTGGGCAAGTCACTTAACCCTGTTAGCCTCAGTTTCCTCATCTGTAAAATGAGCTGGAGAAGGAAATGGCAAACCATTCCAGTATCTTTTCCAAGAAAATCCCAAAATGGTGTCATGAGGAGTCAAACATGACTGAAATAACTAAACAAAACCCACAAAAACAACAAAAGAGACACTATTACATCCTACCAAGTCTTCACATAATCTTTTTCTTTAATTTGGGGCAAAGTTCTGTTTAACTCATATCGCTACAGTGGAATGCTTCCACACTGTATACCAGTCCTCCACTACACTAACCTCAATCTCAGGCACACTAAAGGGAATAAATTCAGTGTTTATATCGAGGCCAAGTGTGAACCAGTGACTTAATAGAAAGGAAGCACATCTCTCGGATTTGTGGGAACCAACCGGTAAACATCAAGCAAGTTAGAAATCAGAAAAAGGAAGAAATAGTGTAGTGAAGTAAAGAGTATGCTATAGACTTGAAGTCAGAAGACCTGACTTAGAGTCCAGGCTTTGCGCTTCATTAGTAGCATAATGGTGAGTAGAGCATTTCATTTCTCTGGGCCTCAGTTTCTTCACTAGGAAAACAAAGGAGTTGAACTAGATCACCTTCCCTTCCATTTTTAACAGTTTAGACTCCAGTCATGGGCTTTTAAACTGGAGGCTGTGAACTTTAAAAAGAAAAAATCTTCTAGATAACTGCATTTAATATAATTGGTTTCCTTTGTCATCCTATGTATATTATTTTATGCATTTAAAAGCATTATTCTGAGAAGGGACCCATAGGCTTCCTCAGGTTGTAATTCCTCATTAGAACATAAGATCGGGGGGCGGAGCCAAGATGGCGGAGTAGAAGGATGCACGTTTACGAGCTCTGAACCCACAACCCATAGAAGTAAGGTAAAAAGAGATCCCCATAAATTCTGAATCACTGCAGGGGGTGCATAAATATAGGGGAAGAGATTTCTGTTTCAGTGAGCCCTGGAGAGCCGCCCCGGGATCCGTCGCGCCCCGGAAAGCTGACTCCACCACAACGCTGCCCTGGCCACGGCCCCAGAGAAGCTGACCCGAGCAGGCTTCAGAGACGGAAGCTCTGGCGGAAGCCCCGGCAGCCGGGAAAGTCCCTCCGCCCACAGAAGCTACAGGTCAGTGAGAGAGAAAGCTGGGCTAGGGGAGGGTAGCGGAGCATTTCCGTGACTCGGGCCCCCTTGGGAGGAAGCGGCGGCGGCAGAGACGGGGGCAGGAAGGGCGGAGGCAGAGGAGTGGGTGGAGGGTGAGGCAGCAGCGGCAGCAGGCAGGACCTTCATTACTGAAAGTCTTTGCAACCTGAGGGAGCTGAGCCTGGGAGATGGCCCTGCCCCCACCCCACTCTATTACTGAAGGCCTCTGAATAAAACCCCTGAGGGAGCTGAGCATAGGAGGCGGCCCCCCACCCCGCCCCCACCCGCTCCGTTCCTGAAAGTCTCTGCAGAAAGCCCCTGAGGGAACCGAGTTTGGGAGGTGGCCCTGCCCCCACCCCTGCGCCAGAACTAAAGCTTGCTGCGGAAAGCGCATTTGAATCTCAGAGGCCAAGCACTAGCTGGGCGGATCCAGGCGGAGGTGGAAAGGAATCTCAGAAGTCAAGTAACTGGCTGGGAAAATGCCTAGAAAAGGGAAGAAAAATAAGACTATAGAGAGTTTTTTCCAACAAGTGCAAATGATCCCGACCTTCGGATCTGATGGCGAGGACGAGAACGTATTCTTGCCATCAGGGAAAGACGTGGAGGGCGGGGCCTCAGTACCCCAGACACCCCAGGGGGTGTCGGGTGGGCTCAGGCCTTGGAAGAGCTTAAAAAGGATTTTGAAAAGCAAGTTAGACAGGTGGAGGAAAGACTGGGAAGAGAAATGACAAAGATGCAAGAAGAGTATGAAAAACAGGTCAATACCTTGGTAAAGGAGACCCAAAAAAATGCTGAGGAAATTAACACCTTGAAAAATAGGCTCACTCAATTGGCAAAAGAGGTTCAAAAAGCCAATGAGGAGAAGAATGCATTCAAAAGCAGAATGAGCCAAATGGAAAAAGAGGCTCAAAAGCTCACTGAAGAAAATAGTTCTCTCAAAATTAGAATGGAACAGATGGAGTCTAATGACTTTACGAGAAACCAAGAAATCACCAAACAAAACCAAAAGAACGAAAAAATGGAAGAGAATGTGAAATATCTCATGGGAAAAACAACTGACCTGGAAAATAGATCCAGGAGAGACAATTTAAAAATTATGGGACTACCTGAAACTCATGATCAAAAAAAGAGCCTAGACATCATCTTCCATGAAATTATCAAGGAAAACTGCCCTGACATTCTACAACCAGAGGGCAAAATAAATATTGAAAGAATCCATCGATCACCACCTGAAAGAGATCCAAAAAGAGAAACTCCTAGGAACATTGTGGCCAAATTCCAGAGCTCCCAGCTCAAGGAAAAAATCTTGCAAGCAGCTAGAAAGAAACAATTCCAGTACTGTGGAAATACAATCAGGATAACTCAAGATCTAGCAGCTTCTACATTAAGGGATCGAAGGGCATGGAATAGGATATTCCAGAAGTCAAAGGAACTAGGACTCAAACCAAGAATCACCTACCCAGCTAAACTGAGTATAATACTTCAAGGGAGAATATGGTCTTTCAATGAAACAGAGGACTTTCAATCATTCTTAATGAAAAGACCAGAGCTGAAAAGAAAATTTGACTTTCAAACACAAGAATGAGAAGAAGCATGAAAAAGTAAACAGCAAAGAGAAGTATTAAGGGACTTACCAGAAATGAACTGTTCACATTCCTACAGGGAAAGACAATATTTCTAACTCTTAAAACTTTTCAGTATCTGGGTAGTCGGTGGGACCACACATACACATGTACACGCATGCACACACATACACACATGCATACACATACAGAGACAGAGAGCACAGATTGAATTGAATAGGATGGGACCATACCTTAAAAGAAATTAAGGTAAATGGTGAGAGAGAAATGTAGTGGGAGGAAGGAGGGGGAAATGGAAGGGGGTAACTATATGTCATTTAAGAGACAAGTAGGAGATGTTTTTAGTGGAGGGAAAAAGAGGAGAGCTGAGGAAAAAAAAAAAAACAAGAAGTTTACCCTCATCACATTTGACTAAACGAAGGAGTGAAATGCACACTCATTTTGGTATGAAAACCTATCTTACAGTATAAGAAAGTGGGGGAGAAGGAGATATTGCGGGGGGGAGGGGCGGGGATGATGGAAGGGAGGGCAAAGGGAGGAGGGAGCAATTGGAAGTCAACACTTGGGGAGGGACAGGATCAAAAGACAGAAGAGAAACAATGAGGGGCAGGGTAGGAGGGATGGTAATTCAGTTAGTCTTACACAACACGACTATCAGGGAGGTCATTTGCAAAACTACTCAGATATGGCCTATATTGAATTGCCTGCCTTCCCAAAGGGAATGGGTGGGGAGGGAGGGATGGGGAGAATTTGGAACTCAAAGTTTTAGGAACAATTGTTTAGTATTGATGTTGCAACTAGGAAAGAAGACATACAGTTAATGAGGAATAGAAAGTCATCTGGCCCTACAAGAGAAAAGAGAAGATGGAGACAAGAGAAGGGAGGGATGACAGAAGAGAGGGCAGATTGAAGATAGGGAAAATTAGAGTGCTTGGGGTATTGGGGTGGGGGGAGGGGAGAAAAGGGGAGAAAATTTGGAACCCAAAAATTTGTGAAAATGAATGTAAAAAGTTAAATAAATAAATAAATTTTAAAAAAAAAGGCAACACACACAAAAAAAAAAGAACATAAAATCCTTGAGAGCAGGGACTGTCTTCCTTTTCTATTGGTACCCCCAGTGCCTAGCATAGTGCTCTGCACACTTTTTTGTTGTTTTGCTTTTGAATCAGTTCAGTTGTGTCTGACTTTTTCATGACCCCATTGGGGTTTTCTTGGCAAAGATACTGAAATGGTTTTCCATTTCCTTCTCCAGCTCATTTTACAGATGAAGAAACTGAGGCAAACAAGTTTAAGTGACTTTCCCAGAGCCACACATCTAAGTAAGTGTCTGAGGGCAGATTTTAACTTAGGAAGATGAGTCTTTCTGATTCCCACCCTGGTGCTCTATCCACTAGACCACCCCTTTAATAAATGTTTCATTCATTCATGTATTAATCTGCTAGATTCTAAGGTCCTTGAGGGCAGGTTGTATTTTTGGTTCTTTTTTGGGTAGGACTGTGCCTAAAGCATAACAGGCACTTAATCAATGTTTATTGATTGAGTGCGCATTAATTTAAAGGGTCCATGATGCACAAAAAGGTGAAGAACCCTTGGTGTAGAGTCTATGTGGCTCATTTACAAGTGTTGCAGAGGCTACAGGACCCTATGGGCAGCCAGGAACCATGTAGCACAATAAGAAAATTTTTGCTCCTTCGTAAGAGGAAGCATCCCATATGAACCATGGGGAGGGCAGAAATTGGGAGTATAACTTTCTGACTCAAATAGAATGTTCATTAATATGAGGAAATTAATCCCGTTACCACCAACCATCCCATAGTTTGTAGGCTATAAAAGAGTACCAGTAATTAGCACATTGAGCTGGCACAACAATGTCAGATCTTCCGTGGTATTTGTGGCTTCCAGCAGCGTCTCTGCTACCTGGGCAATTCTCCTTCTAAGTACTTATTTCTTCAGAACATGGTTTTTAATGGCTTGGATTTGACATTTATAACTTGAGCAAAACTGAAATGGGCAGTGAAAGACTAATTATGCTAAATATTCCAACACACATAATTACCAGGGCTCTAGCAGGAGGCAAGAAAAGCCAATCTTGATTTTTTTTTTCCCCTTCAGCTCCTTATTTTAGGCTCATTTAATGAAAGTTGATTGTCCTATCATAATGATTTCTCCTTTGCATAATCTACATTGCAATAACCTAAGTGCATTTTTATTTTGGCATAAATTTAGACTTTTTGCTTCTGCTCTGTTAGACCCTTTCAGTCTAAAGTATAAAGAAAACTCATAAAAGCCTTGGCCTGTATTCAAAAGGTATCTGAGCTTTCCTTGTGAGGTTGTAGGTGACCTGTATGTGGGCTTATGTTTAAGGGCTTCTAATTCTATAATACCGTCCCTTGCTTGCCATATTAACTTAGAAAGTCAATTTGGTTAACTTGGAAGGGTGGGCTAGGTGCTCAAACATCAAGTCATAGACCCTTACAGTTAATGCTACAGCATTAGAGATTATCCATTCCAGAGGCCCAGACAGGTGAAAGGACTTAGTGAAGGGACAGATGAAATAGTGTACCAGAACTGGTGTTCTAACACTGTAAAAATGATCAGTTTTATACATCGAGCTAGTCGTGCCACTCCCTTGCTCAAAAATCATCATTCCTGTTGCTTCCTGAGTAAAGTGCAAATTTCTTATCTTGGCATTCATAATCTGGCACCATCTTGCCTTTTTCAGACTTACTTTTCAGACTTTGAGACATTAATCATCCTCCAAATCTTTAATGTTCAATTAAAGTAGACCATTCTCTCCCCATACCCACTATTACACCATACATAATACTGTTCTTTATTCTTAGAATGTCTTCTCTTTGCCTTTGTCATTCTTTTCATTGTTTTTCAATAGTGTCTGACATTGTGTGACTCCTTTGGGAGTTTTCTTGGTAGAAATATTGGAATAGTTTGCCATTTCCTTCTAAAACTAATTTTACTAACGAGAAAACTGAGGTAACCAGAGTTAAGTGACTTGCCCAGGTCACACAGCTAGTGAGCATCTGAGGCCAGATTTGAACCCAAGAAGATTAGCCTTCCTGGCTCCAGGCCTGGTGCTTTACCCACTGAGCCACCTAGCTGCCTATGCTCTTTCTCTATGCAGTAATTAAAGTCTAAATTCAATGCCATCATCCCTGATGTTTCTAAGGTAGATCTTACACAGTTTTATTTTCTAATGCTTTAAGAACCTTTCACATAATATTATTATCAGCATAGTTTTCTCGGTGTCTTACCTTCCTCCCAGGACCATGAGAGTAGTGACCATGCCTTACGTCTCTCCCAAGGTCTATCACAGCACACTGTATGCCTAATAGAAACACTGAATAAACGTTTATTGTTTCCTTACTCTCAATCCAAGATGACTCCCATTGTAGCACAGGGTTTCATTTACCTGTTTGATCTAGGATCAAGTCAACATCAAAGTGAAGAAATGAACTCTTTGTCATGAAAATTTTTATTGTTAGGGATGATAAAGGCAAAGTCCCTAGGCCATGAACAATGAAAAAAACAGGTTAAAAAAAATAAAAAGTGCTAGACTATAATTTCCTGCAACTGAAAGTTGGCAACATTTGACTTGCATTGTCAAGGACCTTATGGGCAAAATTGTCAGGAAAATCCCTTCCTTTGGAAGTCTCAATCCTTTAAGGCTCTGTTATTTAAATGATGCTATGTTGTTTATTAAAAGTCAGAATTAGAGTGAATTGAAATGCCCTGTTGAGTGATAAGCTTAATGGACCAAAATTTCTTTTCAGATGCTCTCACAAAAATGCTGCTACTGAGTGAAGAATTTACATATAAAATCAGGAAAGGGATAGAGTCTCAGTGGGCAAAAGGAGGATGGTGGTGGTTAGTAACACTTGGGATTTTAAGTCCACTAAAACCTAATCTCTTATTAGTGGTACAGGCAATGTGGAACAGTGCACCTCATGCTGGATTTGGAGTCAGGAAAATGAGTTGACCTTCAAAGATTTCTACATATATGGTCCCAGGTAAATCATTTAATCTCTCAATTTCTTCATCTATAAAAAATGGTCATAATAATAGTTGGGTAAGGATGGGGTTAAAATCATACCATCTCACCCTGATATGTTCATCAGGTGAGAAAGATAGACACTTCTCTAGGTGCTGCAAGAAATCCTCTTGGATTGGTTGAGGGTTTTGGTCATACCCTGTGGGGACTTAACATATTATAGGTGCTTAATAAATGTTTGTTGACTGACTATGTAAAACCGTAAGTTTGTTCAGAACCAGAGAGATTCATGGAAGTGATAAGCCAGAAGAGAACATTCTAAGAAAACCTATGAGAAAGAACTACTTGAAGGAGAGAAAGAGATGGCCTTGGCCATCTGCCCTCTCTCCCTGACTGCCTTAGTTAGAGGAGGAATGTAATGTAAAGGGTCTTGGCACTTGCCGCCTTTTGGTCAGCATCCTAGCTCCATCCCCAGAACTGCTGACAGCAGTGTCTTCATTTGGAGTCAGGACAGACTGGGAGAGATAAAGAAAGCAGATTTGGAACAAGGAAGCCAATGGAAAGACTATACCATGCTTTGAGAACTCCACGAAGGACCTTACAGGAGCTGTGAGTCACCCTGATTTTGCCATATTTCCTGTAAGTTGGAGCCTATTTAACCCTTGCACTCTAAATGAACTGGTGGGAGGGTTGTTGTAGATTTTTGGGAGGATGTTTTGTACCAACTGTTCTTCCTATACCATGTTAGCAAATACCCCCTTTCGAAAAGCTAATTAAATCTAAGTTACTGACACCAATGGCTAATCATGGGAGAAATACCAATGGATTAATACTCTGAAATTATAGTATTAGAAAGCTACCCCTCCTCTAATCCCTCACGACTAGACTTGAAGACTTGGGATGATATCTGGAGAGCCCACTCAGGGAGGGCAAGAGTTGGGATGGTAACTTCAAAGTGCCTGAATTACCTACCTCACAGTCATAGCAAGGAAAGTATCTTTAAGCATCATATAAATAAGGGTTATCAGTATCTCAGTTCCTTGCCAAGAAATAAGGCACAGAACCTACAGGGTTGGCCATCGTAGTTATTTCTAACACATCGGTCCTCCTTCCAGCCCTTCCCCAAATAAGCACTCCTTTGTCAGGGAGCTTACATTACAATGTAAACTCAATGAAAGCCCAAATGATCACCACTTTTATAGTTACATCCCCAGCACCTAGCACACAGGGTAGATATTCAATGAATTCTTGTTGCCAAAGAAACACAAATGAAATCAACCAATGCAATCTATCGTGACACAACATTCTACACCCATGCACACTTCTTAATACCTTCTCCTAGGTCAACATTAGTCACTACAGTTATCAAAAATTTGGCTTTGGTTTTTAACATTGTTTTCATTTCTTTTACTGTAGTTATTGTGTATATTGCTCTCTTTGTACTCTGCACTGGTTTTTCCATCTTCCCATGTTTCTCTGGATTCCTCATATTCATCATTTCTTAACACAAATTAATGTTCCATATTCCAGTTTGTTCAGCCATCCCTGCAAATCATGTCAACTCCTTGGGGCTTGGTTTCTTTATCTATGAAATGAGGAGGCTGAATTATACTTTGACATCCATTGCACTCTGTCTCCATGATCCTCTAATACCTATCCACTTTGTTTTCAATTTCTTGCTAACCCCACCCCCCAACAAAATGCTGTTATGAGTATTTTGGTACATGTAGTTCTGGTCTTTATGTCTATGATTTTCTTTGTCTTTGGTCAACAACAAAGTCTCTGGATGGAAGGTATGAACAGGTGAGTGATTTTTCTGGCTTAATTCCAAATTGTTTTTCAGAAAAATATGAACAATAGCACACTAGTCTTCTAAGAGATATAAATCTACCTTTTATAAGGCTGTTTTTAAGAGCTGGTTGTTTATTGTTTTCTAAGTCTTTTTCTAAATCTTCACTTAGGCTGTTGCCTAGGAATGGGGATTTGGTCACCTTGTTCTGCCCTGCCTGGCTGATGATTCCTGACTGTGTGTCGGGCTCCCCCTAATTGCAGGCTCATACATGATATCAAGACTGAACTCAGTCAACGATCACAAGATAACACTTCCCAATAAGTTGAAAAATCTCATAGATTGCATGCTAGTAGGAGATATCCTGGTGGTAATAGATCATCATCAATTTAGAGCTTGAAGGGACCTCAGAGATCTAGGCCAAAGGTCTGTAGATAGATTTTTAGATGGTCTGTGAACTTGGATGGGGAAAAAAAAAATCTTTATTTTTACTAACCTTTGGTTTCCTTTGTAGTCCTATGCATTTTATAATATGTGTTTAAGAAACACTATTCTGAGGAGTCCTTAGTTTTCACTGGAATGCCGAAGGGGTTCATACCACAAAAAAAGATTAAGAAACCTGATCTAATCCAGCCCTCTGGATTATGAGGCCTCCTGAGGAGGAAACATTGCCTAAAAGAACACAGGAAGTAGGCAGAACTTGTAGCTTCCCTTCTTACCTGAGTGAGAACACAAGTAAAGGACTTGTAATTTTGTTGTTTAAATCTCACACAGATACTATCCTTGGCAAATTCATTTTAAAAGTATTAGAAAGTTGCCTGAGGATCGGAGAAGTTGAAATTTGCTTGTGGTCACTCCCTCAGTATCTGGAAAAAGAATCTGTGAAGAGATGCAGTGACCTGCCCAAGGTTACACCACCAGTATGTGTTGTTACAATTGAAATTAAGGCACAAAGTTCCAAGCACTATCAATTTATTAGTAAAGTATGGATTTACTAATAAATAGGAGCTCGGCTTCCCTAGTAAAGCTAATACCCCACGGTGGGGAATGGCTACCCTTTCTATAGTTTTTAGGGAAGTGTAGAAGAGGATTTTGTAGGGGGAGAACAAGTTTTGATCAGTTAAAAGTTGGAAATGAGGGGCTAGCTACAATCTTCTTTCCTCCTGTGACTAAGAAATGTTCATCAAGTCCACCTACAATGCTGGAGATAGTGGACCAGACTTGTTTAGATAACAAATCAGTCAAGACACAAGAACAGAACAGTAATTAACAAGAAAACTGGATTTCTAAACTTAACTCATTATAGGCTAGATAAGTTTCCGAATTAAGTTCAGAGACAAAAAATCATGACTTTGATAGTTATGGGACAAAGTCAATTATCTGTAAATAAGATCAATTGAAAAAGAATCAATCTGATTATTTCAGTGTCAAATACACATGAGTCAGAGATATCTGAACATGGCTCTTCCTAACTCCCAGACTACTAAACTATATTTGCCGCTCTGAACTGAAAGGTAGGTTCTATATGGGCAAGAACCACATCTGAATTATTCTTGTATCATTCAAGCAAAAAGCATGTATTAAGTATCTCCAAGTCACTGGGGATAACAAACACAAAAGTAAAATATTCCTTGATCTCAAATTGCTTACACAATTTAGCCAAGGGAAAGATTATGTACCCATATAGGCATGCAAAAAATACAAGGGGATTTCGGTGTGGGGAAGACACTAGTTTAATCCTTAGAGAAAATTAAGGGTTGGGTGTGTGTTCGTCCTTCCTTGCCAAAGAAGACCATGCCATCAGAGAAATAATGACGTGACTTGCACTTGACTTTATTTTGAGTGCAGGTCACCAGCCTCATTTCTCCTCTAGACCCATCTGAATTTGGTGACCAGATATTCATCAGGATGACTGGAGATGACTGAGGATGAGGAAATTGGGGTTAAGTGACTTGCTCAAGGTCACACAGCTAGTGAGTGTCAAGTGTCTGTGGTGAGATTTGAACTCAACTCCTCCTGACTCCTGCACTGGTGCTCTATCCACTGCCCCACCTAGCTGCCCCAAGGATTCTGAGGAATGCAGACAAGGAGAAAACACATTTCAGGCACCAGGGACAGCTAATGCAAAGGCCCTGAGATGGGAGATGGAGTGGCATGTGTGAGAAACAGAGAGAAAAGCAGACTGGATAGACGGGTGTTACAGAAGGGGAGTAAGGAATGGTCAGTAAGGCTCGAGAGGCAGGTCAGAGCCTGATTGTGAAGGGGCTTTAGACATTTAACAGAGAAGCTCATGTTTGATCCTAGAAATAATAGCACTATTGGAGTTTGCTGAATGTTGGGAGTGACATGGTCAGATTCACATTTGAAGATCAGTTTAGCAGCTGTTTGTAGGATGGATTAGAGAGGGGACTTACTTTAGGCAGGGAGACCAGTTAGGAGGTTATCATAGTAGTTCAGACAAGAGGTGATAAGGGCCTGAACTAGGGTGTTGTCTGTTGGCTGGTTGAGTGGAAAGAAGGGAGTGTATGCCAGAGATTCTGTGGGGATAAGAATGATAAGATTTGGCAACAGAGTAGTCATGATGTGGGGTTAGAGAGTGAGAAGTCAAGGATGACACTGAGGCTACAGTCCTGAGTGTCCAGAAAGACGGTGGTAGCCTTGACAATAGGGAATATCAGAAGAGAGGAGAGTTTTTGGGAGTGGAAAGATAATGAGTTCTTTCATGGACATATTGAATTTGAGATGTCTATAGTATAGCCAGTCTGATATATCTAATAATCAGTGATAATGGAAAAGGGGTATATTTTCAAGGAAGGGGAGAAGAGGGAGCTTATGGTTAATGTCTTCCTAGTTAAGTATGAAACAGAGATCTTTAACTGGGAGTGTGGGAAGAGGAAGTGATGTGGGAGGTTTCAGGAGAACAAAGGTTTGTAATAGCCTTGGAGAATGAGAGAGATTCAAGTACTATATATCACCCAGTCATTCTCTAGCCATTTCTTCATGATCCACAGGTAACACAAATATTAGGGGAGCATAATAAAAAAATTTGGAAATGTCTGTTTTAACTAACTGATCTAGGCCAGCAAAAATATAGAAAATGTCCCTTGCCTTTGATCTGATCATATTCTCATTTATTGTTTCCCCCCTCCAGCAGAAGCTGTTTTCTATAATCACAAAGACCAAATGTGCCTAAGGGGGCCAAGGTCTCCCATTGCATCCTGGGCCATCTCCAGTCATCCTGATAAATATCTGGTCACTGGATCCAGATGGCTCAGGAGGTGAAAGTGAGGCTGGTGACCTGCAGAGCCCTCCCTCACTCAAAACAAAGTCAAGTGCAAGTCATGTCATCATTTCTCTGATGGCATGGTCTTCTTCGGCAATGAAGGACGAACACAACACAATAGCCATTTACAGCGAGTTAACAGTAAAATGATGGATAGAGTACTGGGCTTGGAGTCAGGAAGACACCTCTTTCTGAGTTCAGATTTGTCCTCAGATACTAGCTGTGTGACCCTGGACAAGTCACTTAACCCTGTTTGCCTCAGTTTCCTCATCTGTAAAATGATCTGGAGAAGAAAATGCAAATCACTCCAGTATCTTTGCCAGGAAGATCCCAAAAGGAGTCATGAAGAGTCAGACATGACTAAAAAAAGTGATTAAACAAAAAAATGCTTCTTATGTAGAAAAAAATGTAGTTGGACATCTCAGGTACACACAGTCAACAAACATTTATTAAGATCCTACTTGTTGCAATGAGAGTTCAGTTGAAATCAGATAATGAATTTGTAGTGTACTCGGGCACCACAGTCGCATATCTTTACCCAGGTCTACTTTACAGCGCATGAATTGGAGCAGAGGAAACAGATGGTGGAAGCAATCCAGGTTAGCAAGGTATGAGCAGTGATCAGACAAGAGAGGGAGGGCTTTAAGAGCAGAGGATGGCATAGGGCTGACCTAGTCAATGAAGGGTAGAGAAGAGAGTGGGAGGAGGAAAGTAAAGCTAGAGAAGGACTTGAGGCCTGGGAAAAGTACTGAGGGATAGAGGAAATGGAGGAAATGAGGAGGCGGATGGAATATTAGAAAATTGTCATCAGATAAGGGCATTTTAGAGTTTTTGATCACAGACATCATAAGTGATGACAAGATCAAGGCTATGACAGACTCTGTGTGTACCTGAGATGTCCTATCACATTTCTTTGTACATAAGAAACATTCACTACATGGTTTTTTGAGTGACTGGATGATCTCTATAAGTCCCCTTATTTTACAGGTGAAGAAATTGAGGCCTAGAGAAGAAAAATGACGTGCCTATAGTCATTGACCAAATGTTTGAAATGAAGAATGTAGGTTCCTTGAAGACGAACTATTTGGTGTTTTTTTTCTTTGTTCTGGTCTTAACTCCAATCACAGTGCCTTACAAATGTGTTGCTGTTCAGTCATTTAATCATTTACGACTTTTCATGACCCCATGGACCCATGGGGTTTTCTTGGGAAAGATACCAGAGCGGTTTGTCATTTCCTTCTTCAATAAATTAAGGCAAATTAAGTGACTTGCCCAAGGTCAGTCACACAGCTATTAAGTGTCTGAGACTGGGTTTGAACTCAAGCCTTCCTCACTCTAGGTCTAGTGCTTTATCCACTGACCCACCTGGCTGCCTCCAAAGAAGTAGATGCTTAATAAATACTTACAATCATAGATTTTGAAGCTAGAACGGACCTACTCCTTCATTTTACAGATGTGGAACATGAGGGTTAGGGCAGTTACATGACTGTACACAGGTAAGAAAGGTCAGAGGAAGGATTTGAATTCAGGTCTCTTGATTGCAGTGCTAGTGTGTATTCACTACGACTATGTTGTCTCTCTAGGAGTAACATTTTACTTCTAGAGTAGTTTTACCAATTATCCCTTTTTTCTGTATGTCTGATCATTTGGTTTCTTTGTTCTCATAGCCTTCGTCCCACTGGCCAGCTATCTTGTCCCCTCCTCTATTTTCTGTCCACTGGAGCTCTCACTTTCCGGGTCAATTTGATCCCCTATTGCTTCAAGTATCTCCTCTACATGTATAATTCCCAAATTTATATCTCCTATCACGATATCTTCCCTAAACTTCAGTCCTAGTCCATTCAACTATGGGATGGACATCTCCACCTCAATTTCCTACCATCCCCTTAACCTCAATATTCCCCCAAACAATTTAGGCAGAGGATTATAGGATCATACATCTTCTTTCCTATTCTTCCAGACACCCATGCAATGAAACTGTGCAGTCATATTGTGCTTTTCTCTTTCTCACACCCACATAATCAATCAGTTGCCAAGTTCTATAGATTCTACCTCCACAGTTATCCCTCATATTATTCCTTCCTCTCCACCTACACGATTGCCATGTCATTTCATGTCTGAACTATTGTAATAGATGAACTAGTCTCTCATTCCTGACTATACTTCCCTCCAATCCGCCATTCCCACAACTGTCAAAATAATGTTGCTAAACCACAGATCTGACCATTCCACTCTCCTACTCAAAAACCTGTAGTGCCTTTCTATTCATTATAAGATCAATACAATTTTTTTTCACCTGGCATTTGAGACCTTTTTACAAGTTGGTTTCAACCTACCTTTTCACATTAATCCCATCCACATACTGTAGGTTGCTGGCCAAACTGAATTACAACTATTTCTCAATATCGTTCTGCACTATACAGCTCTGGGCATCTCAGCAGGATTTTCCTAAAACATACTCTTTCCACATCTCTACCAATAGAAATCTTTCTCTTTTTTTGAGGACCAACCCACTTGTAAGGTTTCCTTCCTTGATTCTTCTAATTAAAAGTGATCTCCCCTGTCTCAAAATTTCCCAACATACTTTGTTGGGATTTCTCCTTGCTCTCAGCACATTCTGTATGTGTATATATATGTATGTAGATATGTATATCTCTCATTCCTCCTATCAGATCCCAAGTTGTTTCAGGACAGTCTAATGTTATTTATCCTCTTTAAGCTATGCGTAATACAGTGCCTTGCATATAGTTACACTTAATAAATGTTTTTTGAATTGAATTACTGAATGGAGCTCAATGTTAAATGTTAAAGTAGGATCCCCAGCAATGAGGTGCTGAAACACTTTTGCTGCAGTGCAGATCTGGAATCATACAGGGAAAGCAAGGAACCCAGATCCTTACCACGTGACAAATTAGCATATAAAGTAGTTTGAAAGTAGGTGAATAAACAATGAGGCATAGTAGTAGACAAACAGGTCTGCACCATTCAGAAAAGGACAGCTCTCTCTCTCTCTCTCTCTCTCCTTTCTTTCTACCATCTCTTTCTTCCTTTCTTTTCTCTCTCTCTCATCTCTTTCTTCCTTTCTTCTCTCTCTTCTTTCTTTCTACCATCTCTTTCTTCCTTTCTTCTCTCTCTTCTTTCTTTCTACCATCTCTTTCTTCCTTTTTTTTCTCTCTCTCACCCCAGTTCTACCTCTCCCTTTAGCAATGCCACTGGGACATGATTTGAAAATGTTGGTTGACTTCATATTCAGCCTCTTAGACTGGTAATCACTGATAACAACATATGTGGCAATGGAGGGCATTGATGGCTCAAGTGTCTTACAACTATTAGTTTGTAATGAGTCTGATATGATTCTAAGAGGTACAATGTAGTGAATTTTGTCATTATTGCTCAAGTCATGTCAGTCATATCTGACTCTTCATGGCCCCACTTGGTGTTTTCTTGGCAAAGATACTGCAGTAGTCTGCCATTTTCCTCTCCAGTTCATTCTACAGATGAGGGAACTGAAGCAAACAGGGGTAAGTGACTTGCCCAGGGTCACACAACTAGTAAGTGCACCACCTAACTGCTCCCACCACCGAAATGCACCTCAGCAAATTTACTACCACATATTTCAGTCTGTGCTTATTTTTAAAAATTCTTGGCTAAAATAAAAATTTGGAAACAAAAAAAAATACTGACCAGAAATCAAAGGAAACATTTAAATATGAAAAACAAACAGGTGTAAGCCCCTCAGGTTCCCTTTCTTGACCCTCCTTCTTGCTTTCCCTATAGGCTCATTCCCACACAAGTGTGTAGCCGTCACCATCTGATTGTTATTTTTAAATAACATAAGCAGATAAAAGGAGACTGGTAAGCACGTATGTAAATATATATTATTAAACTATGTTGTATATAAAACTATCATTTAGGTAACAGCTTTGAAGCTGATTATAGCATAAACTATTAAAGTAAAGAATAAAAAAAATAAAAGCTGCTTTTCATTAGTAGGTTTTCTATGACTTCATTCTGAAAGCCAATAAGACTGAAAACAAACTTTTTTACATAGTATACTGTTGCTAAATTAGCAGTTTCAACACTACTAGGACAAACCTAAAATTTTGTCTTTGTTTTTTATTTAAAGACAGTAATAATCTCCCCCCTTTCTCCAAAAATCTCCCAAATCCCACATCAAACTTTCATTGGTGTCCCACCATTAGAGTTATGATTTTAGCCACTAGAGGGCTCCCTAACATATATTTTTTTATTGACACAATTGCAGTCAAGCACTTTGTCAAGGGCTTTCCAAACATTTGCTAAAGAATTAGGTACGTGATAATCAGTACTGAATAGAAGTACCTCATGAGAGTCTTCCATTGGATCACAGGATCATTGAGAGTGATGTATTGCACAAATGTTAAATATAATATTGTCTCCCTCCCTCCCCTCCAACTCTTACTGCTTTTTTTTTTAAACATGTAATAGATGGAGAGGCAGTGTGGCTAAACGTATAGAGATCTAGATTATGACCTAGGAAGACTAGGGTGTGAGACCAATCTCTGGCTGTGTGAACCTAGATAAGTCGCTTAACAGTGCTGCTCAGATTGCAGGGCAGGGGCTGACCCTGCAGGGGGTTTCCCATAGATGGCAAAACAGGTTTCATCCCAACCTACAAAGACAGCCTCAGTGTTTCATTAGTGCCTCTGTATGTACAAAGGCCTGGAAGGAACCCTCAAGAATGTTGAGTGAATTCTCTAAAGGAGAATCTGTGAGAAAAAAAATGGCTAAGAATCATACAGGATGGGTAAGGAACCCAGCACAAGAAAGGGGATGCCCATGTGAGTGAGATGGCAGATACATTCAAACATTGAAGCATTTTTCTTGTATTAAATAAAATGGGGAAAGAAGGGGATTCATATTATTTTTTCTGGGGTATTTGACATCAAAATATGTATTTTTCTACATACTAATGATAGTAACAAGTAAAATCTATTTTGGAGAAGACAACTCATTAAAATGAAAACTATGGGAGGTGAAGGGTGGTTTTCCTTTTTTGCTTTGTGTATTCTTAGCCTTAGTAGAACAAATGCCTTAGATGTAGTGATGTTCAATAACTACTTGTAGGATTGACTGGGCTATACAATCCTATGAATTTAAATACCCTCTCTTGCTCTTCTGAATACATTAGAGTACATTAGAACTCTTTCATAGCTTGGTGCAGGACAGGACTCTAACTTTCTGGTAAATCCATAATATTCTCTTTTTGAACCCTTTGCAAATTTACAGAGAGGTTCCCAGCAGGAATATTGCTTTCTAGGAAATTTTAATGGCTAGGCATTGGCTCTGGCTCCACATCCTTCACCAACTTTAAGAGCAGATCCAAAGTCTTTAAGTTAGCACTTTAGGCTTCGGATCCATACGTTCATTTGCTTTAGTCACTTATGTTATGATGGCGCTTCTCTTATCCCCAGCAACTCTTTATATCAGAGATCTTAACCTAGGTTCAGTCAGCCAATAAACTTTTATTAAGTGCCCTACTATGTGTTAAGTGCTGAGAATACAAAGAAAGGTAAAAGACAGTCCCAATCCTCAAGGAATGTTTTGTGGTCTGTGAACCTTAAAACATTTTATTAACTATACTTAAATATAATTTATTTCCTTTATAATCCTATGTATTTTAGGCATTTTAAAACATTAATTCTGAGAAAGGATCCATATTCTTCACTAGACTACAAAAGGGATCCATGACACACAAAACATTGAGTCCTTGATCTATACAGAACGTTCGGCATTTAGTTATTGGTGTCCCATTGTCTAAAACAAAACCAAATTGAGAATCCAACACCTTTATGGGAGGTCCAAATGCACGAAAATATTGCCATCTTATTTCTACTACATCTCTCCTGTCTGACCCATTCTCTTTAATCAGATGGCTCCCACCCTAGTTCAGGTCCTTATCTAGGTCCTTGCCTAGATTATCTCAATAACTTCTAATCTCTTTGCTCTCCAATCTATCCTGGATGCAGGGGCCAAAGTTCTATCCCCAAAGCATTGGAATGCCTATGAAACTCTTCAGTTTAGGAAATTTTAGTGGTCTTTGTTGCTTGCAGCAACTTACTTTGTTTGGCATTTAATGTCTTTCACACATTGGCTCCACTCTACTTGTCTAGACTTTTTACATGGACTAACCCTTCACTCACTCTGGGTTCCAGCCAAAATAGCTTATCTGTTTTTCCTCATACATAGCATTCCTTCTCCTTTTTTGTACACTTGCATGGTCTTAACCCCACACTTCTGTAAGAGAGACACACCAAACATCCCCCACACCATTTAATGTAATGAACAAGATACTCTGCCCCGAATACCTTTAACAGGGAGTTGTAGAGTCAATCAATTAAATGCATAAATGAGGTGAGAACAATTCCTAAATATCTCAACTGAATATATCTATATGAAGAATCAAGTGTTTCAAACCATTGGAGGAAATCAGATTACAAAATATATTGGGATAGCTTGAAAGAATTCAACTTAGCTCTGGGCTGAAGTATAATGTCAGAGAAAGGATTTAAGCAATGGAACAGTTTGACTTTGGGAGTCCTCTGAGGGACCAGACCCTGGAGGCTGTTACTAGAAAACAGCTAGATAACCCCTGTCCCATTGATCACATCAGCAAGAGAAACGACCTTTAATAAATGATGCATCCCACTATGGGGAAAGAGGAGACAAACTAGACATACTGAAGAAAGACAGCTTTGGGTAGCATCACTTTATATCTACAAGGACCACTGTTAAGAGATGTGAGTGACTCCTTTACCACATGTACTTTTTAAGTTTGAACCCACTTTGAATATACTCCTGGAAGACTGTGTCCCTAAGCTTTTTTGGGGTGGGGGAGATGTTTTCACATCAACTGCTCTCACTCTGTCATTCAGTAAATAATCCTTTTTAAAGCTAACTAAGTTTGTCTGGCTATAATGAATGGGTAACACACTGAATTGGTGACCTGTGAACAAAAGTTTTAGAAAACTAAGCCCAGGCCCTCAGGGTCACCCCTAGAATCCAGAAGGGAGCTGTAATCAGCTACTCTCTGAGGATCCAGCTTTTCAGTGCTAAAGGGAGTTGGAAATGAGCCTGGGGGGAGCTACACCTGTAATTTTCCTTTCTCACCTCTGCCTCCCTGTGCTACTTATGTTAAGTGTTATTGTTGTCATCTTTGCGATTGTAATTTTTAGCTTCCTTCAAGGCTCAGCTTTTATCTCCTTTGAGAAACCTTTTCTGATTTTCAGTTAGTGAACTCTTCCTTATAAGAATTATTTTGTGTTTATCTTTTGCATGTTATTCTACCCCTAGTAGAATATAAGCCATTTTAGGGCAAGGACTGCTTCATTTTTGTCTTTATATTTGCTGACCTAGAACAATGTCTCCATCAAAAACCATCAATAACAGGCATCTATTAAGTATTTGCTATGTGCCAAGCACTGTGCTAATCACTAAGAATGCAATGAAAGGCAAAAACACTGGTCCCTGCCCTCAAGAAGTTCAGTCCAATGGAGGAGACAACATGCAAACGACTGTGTACACGCATGTACGTACTATGCACAAACAGCTATGTACATGTGAATGTAAATGGAAAAGAGAAAAGACACTAGCAGTAGGGGGAAGGAGATTTGGAAAGGCCTAGTTCTCATAGTATACACTTAATAATCGAAAAGAAAAGAAATTATTCAATTGACTTGAATATGAAAATAGAGGTGCTACTGCTTTTTCTGATAAAGGCAGGGCAATAAGTCAAGACTAAAATAAAAACTATAGCACTATGGAAGATTAAACCTTGGAAACCATCTAGTTATCTCCTTTGTTTTTCAGATGGGAAACTAAGGTATGGATTGGTTAGGTGACTTTTACAAGGTCAAATAAAATGTGTCAGAGCTGGAACTAGACCACCTGTCTTCCAGTACAGTACTCTTTTCTTTCTATATTTTCTGAGATTCTAACCCAGGAATATATTCTCATGTTATATGTAACCTCTTGATATCATGCACTTATGTGTTTTAAGGACACCTATAACATTATACAGCACCAAAGTATTGGGAGATAGTACAATAGAAAAATAAGTAAAAATCTGAGTCAGATGGCTTGGGCTCCAATTTTGCTACTAATTAGTTACCTATTTTATCTTCCCACATCTCTGAGTCTCACTTTCTTCATCTGTAAGATAATGAGTGGGACTAAATGATCTTTAAAGTCCATTCCTACTCTAAAGCTATGGTATTTTTATATACTATATATATATATATATACTATATATATCATATACCTCATATATGGTATATATAGTATGTGTATATATATAGTATGTCTATATGAACTATAAACACATATAGATGCATATATTTTCCAATGTACACTGATTTATCATTCACATAAAATCTTGGAATTTTAGGAGTCATTGCTTTAACCAGATTGAGTTTTTTATGTAGAAATGCTCTGGTTGCTAAATCAGTCATTCTGTCTATCTATCTATCTATTTATCTATCTATCTATCTATCTATCTATCTATCTATCTATCTATCTATCTATCTATCTATCCAGCTATCTACCTACCTACTTACCTATCTATCATCTGTCTATCTATTTATCTATCTTTTTGTAATGATGCCTTTTACAATCATTTGTCTTACATCTTTCCCCAAGCCCCCATCCCCATATTGTCGTTCTTCAAAGCAAGGAAGAACAATTATACAAGGCAGTATTGTATATAAATAGAGTTCTGAACTTGGAGTTAGGAAGATCCCAGATTCAAATTTTGCCTTTGATACTTAAGAGTGACCGTGAACTTACTACAACACCTAAATCTGACAGTGCCCAGTACATGGGAGGCACTAAATATATGTGGTGACTGAGAGACTGAAGTTTACTACATCTGTCATCTCTCATTTTCCTACCAAGAGGAGGGATCAACCTTTACCTTTAGAAGTGAATAATAGGAAGAGAAATGATAAAAAGAAGTAGATGAAGTTTCTCAGAAATGAAGGCTGGAGTCAAAGCAATCTGTTTCGAGCACTGGGAGGCCTTGAAGTATAAGGGGAAATTGTGTTGATGGTAGGCAATTCACTGAACTCTCTCCTACAGGGTGTCAGCATTTTCTTTTCTGAATTTTATAGGACTATAGATGGGTGTGGGATAGAGATTGGAAATCCAGGACAGGTGGCAAGTTTATACAAACTTCAGCTTGTGTTATTGCAAAGCTGTGTACTTTTTCTTCTGTTTGATGTCTGTGCTGTCTCCCCAGTGACCCTTTTCTGACAGATAAGCAGCAAGCAAGCTAATGCACATTTTCAACAAGAAAGGAAAGTTTTTTTTAAAGAGCCTTCTAATAAAGATTGGAAGTAGCTCTGGGTTAGGAGGTCAGTAAACTGGCACTTCTGAGCTATTTGTGTCAAGTTAAAAGGTAGATGTTTCTGTATTGACCTGCAATCCCATTCTCTTGACTCAGGTCCCTTAGAATCTTGTTTTTGTTTAGGAATTTAAAATAACTTTATATGTAGCAGGGGAAAAAGATACCAGGTACAGGTGCTACATTTATATGTCACATCTTTGTAAAGACCTTGGTAGGTAGCTTTATAAACATATATTCTCTGTAGTCCTTCATGGTAATTTTCTCCACTTTATTAAAAGCATACAGAAGCCTTTCATGGTCTTTACCCAAAGAAATAAGCTGCTAACTCTGTTGAGGAATAAAAAAGCATGGCTTTCAGATGATTTATTTTTGGTGTGATAACTGCTATTAGATATTTACGTACTGTTGTCTAGTAATCAGACTGTGTGGTGTAGGATTGCCACCGTCCTGCTCTATTCCACTAATTCAGGTTTCTGCAGGACTTTTCCTCTTGTCTTATAAGATAAATGATCTGAAGAGGCAGCTATTCTAGTATTCTAGTATTACTCCCATGTCTGTGTCAACAAATCTAACAGAGTGGAAAGAGCCTCTGGGTGTCTGTGGTTTGAAGGACCTCCCAAGGATGTTGGATTCCCAGTAGAACAGGGGTCATGGATTGCTTTCAGGGGATCTGTGAACATGAATGGGAAAAGTGTATCCCTTTATTTTCACTAACCTCTAGCTGTAACTGAACATTTCTTCTAGTTATGAATGTAGATTGACAAACCGTTTTTCTGAGAAGGGGTCTGTAGACTTCACCAAAGTAGTCTATGACACAATACAGACTAAGAAGCCCTGTGTTGCCATTGTAATGCTGAGGGCATAGTTTAAAGAAGGGTACTTACTATCAAAAGGAACTCTAGAATAAAGTCAGCCTAGAATCCATGGCATTATCCCTTTATTTCCATTTCCTGCAGAATCTGTAAAGGGAAAAGAGGGGAGGGAGGGAAGGAGGAAGGAAAGGAGCATTTGTATAACCGTACTATGTGCCAAGCATTATGATAAAAGCTTTACAAATATTATTTCATTTGTTCTTCATGACAACCCTGGGAAGATGGTGCTGTCATTACCCCAATTTTATAATTGAGGAAACTGAAGAAACAGAAGTTGTGATTGTTGAGTATGATACAACTTGTAAGTGTTTGAGGCCATAATTGAACTCTGAGTCTTCCTGACTCCAGGCCTGCCCCTCTATATACTAGGCTACCCAATGGTAGATGGGGAGGATGATAACTGACAGCAGTTACATAACTAGGTTTTCAGCTGTTATTAAGTGTCTATGTGTGTGTGTGTGTGTGCGCGCGCACGTGTGGTTTTTGTTTTTTGCCAAAAGGAATGACTTTTGGATTAAAAAAGGATAAAATGAAAATGGATGATAGAGAGTTGATTTCAAGGTTATAGAAGCTGGCTTGAACTGGCCAATTGTTAAATTTTCAATGTGAATGTTTATACCTCAGAGATTGCTACAAACCAGGGTTTGACATTGTTTTTTTGATTGACTATCACTAGACTAAGAAACATCATGGAGAAAATGCTAAGAATGCAGATTGAATTTCAAAGTATGCCATGCATGCATTCCTATCCCTCCCAACCCTCCTGGAGAGCCGGTTGTTAAATATTTACCAGAACATTACTATTTGACATTCTAGCAAGGAGATAAAGAACATTTAGTTGCCTTTGGTGAATTCAGGTCACCTGACTGAGATAAATTTCATCCTCAGACTGTGAAAGAGACTTGGTTGTGATTGCTTAGTGGTCACTGGCATTTAAAAGGTCATGCGGAACAGGAAAGGTACCACAAGATTAGAAGAGGGCTGATGACAAAATTTTAGAAGGGATTATTAAAGAAATGGTTAGTGAGCATCTGCAAAAAGAAGCAATGATCAGAAGAGTGTTCATTAATAACGCATCATGCCAGACTGATCTTAATGACAGGATTACTAAATTGGTAGATCAGGGAAATGCTGTAGCTATAGTTTGTCTAGATTTTATTAAAGTATTTGATAAAGTGTCTCAGACTATTGTTTTGGAAAAGATGAAGAGATGTTGGATAGTCGATTAGTCACCAAGGTTTTATTAAATGCTTACTATGTGCCTGGTACTGTGCTAAGAATCCAAAGAAAGGCAAAAAACAGTCTCTGCTTTGAAGGAGCTCAAAGTCTAATGGGAGACACAGCATTCAAGCAACTATGTACAGATAAATTTTACACAGGGTATATTGAAGGTAGCAATAGAAGGAAAGTACTAAGATTAAGGAGGCCAGGGAAAGGCTTCCTGGGTGAAGGTGGGATTTTAGCTGGGATTTGAAAAAAGCCAGGAAAACCAGGAGGCAGAGATAAGGAAGGGGAGAGCATTCTAGGACAGCCACTGAAAAAACTCAGTTGGGAAATGGAGAGTCTCATGAGAGGAACAAGGAGACCAGTATTCACTGGATCAGAGTATATGGGAAGGCATAAGGTGAAAGCATGCTGGAAATGTAGGAGGGACCCAGATTGTAAAGGGTGCTCGGGGCTTTGAATTTAAGAAAAAAAAAAAAGACTTTTTTTATCTTAGAAGTAATAGGGAGCCTGTGGAGTTTATTGAATGAGAGGGTGACATGGTCAGATGTGTGTTTAAAGATTAATTTGACAACTGAGTGGAAAATAGATTGAAGTTCAGAGAGACAGCTCAGTAGATTATTGCAATAGTCAAGGCATGAAGAATTGAAGGTGTACACCAGTGTGGTAGCAGCATCCGAGAAGAAAAGGGGATGTATTTGAGAGATGTGCCAAGGGTGGTAACAACAGCACTTGGCAACTGATTGGATATAGTTTTGGAGAGAGATTGAGGTCAGTACAATGAGATTTAGAACAGATTTTAGGAACAGTTTCAAAGAGTTGCCAATAATGGTTCAATGTCAACATAGAAGGTGGTTTCCACAGGAGTGCCCAAGTGATCTGTGCTTGGCTCTCTGCCAGAGGTATGCTGGATTTAGGTCCAATTGTTAAATTTTTAGTGTGAACATTTACAACTTGGATATCAGCAAACTCTATGAATCAAGGCATGATTTATTGTTTTGTTGATTATCTAGATTTATAAAGAGGATAGAGAAAATGTTCATGCAGATTAAATTTAAAATTGTTTCCTGAGCCTACTCCCTCCCGTCCCAAACCTAATCATTAAGCATTTAACAGTACACCCTGTGGCCTGTGCTATTTACCATTTTTATTAATACTTAGATAAAGGCATAGATGACATGCTCATCAAATGTACAGATAACACAAAGCTGAAAAAGATAGCTAAGGTACAGGATGATTGAGTTGGAGTTTGAAAAGATCTTAATATGTTAGAATGCTGGGCCAAATAAAATTAATTGAAACTTAATAGGGATAAAGGTAAAATCTTATGCTTGGATTCAGAGCTTTACTAATATGAGTGTGAGAAGGCCTAATTAGTCAGCATGTATCTGAAAAAGATCTGAGGGTTTTAGTGGACGGCAAGCTTAACATGAATCAGTAGCATGATATGGCAGGCCAGAAAAGTTACTGCAATCTTGGACTGCGATAAGAAAGGAATAGTTTCCAGAAATATAGTGGGGAGAATTTCACTGTTCTCTGCCCTGGTCAGACCACATTAGGAGTATTGTATTCAGTTCTGCATTCTACAGTTTAGGAAGGACTTTGGTGAACTGGATACTCAGAATTGAACCAGAATGGTGAATGGCTTTGAGTCAGTGCCTTATCTCTGATGGCCGAGTTTCCAGTACCATGAGGGAAAGAATAAGGAACAGAGACTGTGTCTTTCCAAGGAAAAGAAATATTACCTAGAACATAGGAAATAAGACCTACCTTATTATTTTCATTGTTAAGGAAACTCTCTCTAGCAACGGAAGGCTGTATTTTCTCTGCAATTTATATACATGTAGAATTTATAGACTTTATAAACTTTTAGAGTGCCTAGACACTGAGAGGTTAGGTGACTTGGCTAAAGTCATTTAACTAATATGTGTCATTGGTAGGACTTGAACCCAGGTCTTTCTAGCTTGGAGGCTGGATTTTTCCCACTATGCCATGCTTTCTCACCTAGTGAGTGCTTTAAAAATATGCTTGATGAATTAAATTGAACTGATCCTCTTCATAACAGTAATAATAACTGGCGTTTATATACACTTTTCAAATATCAGTTCATTTTGTCCACATAAATACCCTGAGAGGTATATGCTAGTATTATTCCCGTTTTACAGATGAGGAAACTGAGACAGATGGAAGTTTAGTGACTCAGTATCTGAGGCCATATTTGAACTCAGCTCTCAGGTTCAGTACTAGATCCATTTCTGCACCTACCTGCCAACATCAGGCAGTTGTTTTCTCTTAGCACATGACTCTCCTAACCAGTGGCAGGAGGGACAGCACAACCCACAATTAAAATAGAAAAAAAAATCTGTTGTCACATGTTGTGCAATTTAGTATAAAATATCCACCCAGCTCTATATAATGCATCACAATCTAGGAATGGTCACATGCAAGAACTTCCCATAGGGTTCTTTTTATTAGTTGGAACAGCAAGGAAGAAATGCAAAAAGACATTTAATACTTCACTCTAAATCTTTAGTTTTCCTCATTAGGTTGGCTTGCCTGCAGCCATCCTGCCATAAATTAAACAGCCTGGGCTGGGGTGTTGCCAGCAAAAGCAGCCTGAGAATGTTAACATTCTGCTCCTTGTTCCTCCGGCTGATCAAACTTTAAAAAAGAGAGAAAAGCAGAGAGGAATCTGCTGTGTTGTCTGTCCAATAGATGTTGGAAAGAAGGTCTAAAAAGGCAAAGTGTCAACTTATTTTGGAAAATGGAAATGGAAAACCTGCTCTATCCTAGATTGGAGATGTTCCTAAAGAAAACTGATATTGCCAAATATAGAAACATGCTTTTTTAGTAAACCTCATCAGCATCATTATACAGTGCCCTTTTGACAGGTGACCAATCAGAGTTGTTAAGTTTCAGGTGAGCATTTCTTGTAGGGATGAAGAGACAGTTCATCTGAATTGTGAGCCCAGATGAAGGTACAGTCATAGCTCTATCAGAATTATCATGGAAAGGTTTTCAGTTGCTACATTTTATTATAAGGTTTTCAAAGATTGAATTGCAACTGATCAAAGGTAAAGTCAGGGAGATGCCTCAGACACTGGACTCTTCTCAGGACTCCCAGGCTTAGTCTTTATGGGCTGCTATAATCTTTTCCTACCTACAACCATTGGTTTGGATAGATATAGCATTGCACTTATAGCTGGAATGTTTCATTGCCCTTTTCATCTAGAATGCTCTCATTTGTATAGAACAATGACCCTTTGTTATTGAGTCATTTCAGTGGGATCCCAATCTTTGTGACCTCATTTGGGGTTTTCTTGACAAAGTTACTGTAGTGGTTTGCCATTTCCTTCTCCAACTGATTTTACAGATGAGGAAACTGAAGCAAATAGGGTCAAGTAACTTGCCCAGGGTCTCACAGGTAGTAAGTCTCTGAGGCTAGATTTGAACTCAGGAAAATGATTCTTCCCGACTCTAGGCCTGATATTCAATCCTCCATACCACCTACCTGCTCATCTTCTCTCTGAAGTTTGTAACTTTTGGGATGAAAGTGAGAGATCTAGCCTTTTCTATCTGAAAATCCTTCCTGGTTCAGAGAAGGTTCCCTCACTAAGTCTCTAGCTTTGCTTCTGGTGATCAGAGCAGTCTCAAGACAGTCACTTGCACTTTCCAGACTCCTTCAGGAATCTTAATCAGACTTGGCTAGGAACAGAGGACTGAACACAGTTTATACCCTAGCCTAGATTACAGTTCATTGTGTTGTTGGCCCCTTTATATGCAATTGAGCTACTGAAACCTCAGACCCTTTCTAAATATGAAATGTTTCATCTGTATCTGAATGGGTCTCCTCTTTACATTTCATTATCTGTTTTTGTTCTTCAGACCATTACTCTGGCAAAATTTAAGAGAATAGATCTTTCCCTACTGAAGTGAGAGTCTTTGCTCTTAAGGACCCCAAACCTAGTGCTTTTCCCCTTATTTTCTCTTATATTCCAAAGACAAGATTGAGTTGGACTTAATTTAACTGCTATTTTTTCAGGGATACTGAGTGGGGCCCCAATCCTAAAAACTAATTCCCTAACTCATAGTCTCGGTAGTTAAAATTAAACAAGTGAAGATTCTTTCTTTTGACAAGCTAGATGGTTACAAGGCAAATATTTCTGGAAGATCTTAAGCACTGGTCAAGAAATTGATACACATTTGTTAAGTACTTGCTATGTGCCAGGTACTATGTTAGACATTGAAGATGCAAAGACAAGATTGGGTCCTGCCCTTAAGGTGCTCACATTCTACGGTAGAAACATAGAATGCACTTGTAAGCAAATATACCTCCGTAATTGATTTGCTATCCCATTAACCACAGGGGCTATTCCAACCCTTTTTATTACATAGTACCTGGCATATAGCAAGTACCTAATCAATACTTGTTACCTCACCTTTTCGTCTCTCCCAAAGACTTTGATGGCACCCTCTCAGCTGAACACCTTTCCTCATATTGAAGGAAAGCAGTTGAGACCATTTACTAAAGTTTTTTCTTCTCCCTTCTTCCTCATCTCATGACATTCAGACATTTTCTTTCATGATTTTCTCATTAACCCTTGTCTCCCTGGAAGAAGTGGTCATTCTCTTTGCCAAGACAAATTTCTCTTCCCAGCAGATTGCCTCCTCTGTTATTCCCACTCTCCTAATAATTTTTCATCTGGCCTTATAATCACTCAATTTATTAAGTGCCTGCCTGTGCTAAATCCTGGAGGCACAAAAAGAGATAAAAAAAAAAGTTCCTGCCCTCCAAGAGCTTACAAATCAACGGTGGAGAAAATACACAAGTTATACACAGAATAAATCAGAAATAATTTGTGTGTGTGTATCTAGAAGAAATTAAATATGATATATAGAATAGCTATGGAAAGATGAATGGCAAGAAGAATTAAAATTAAAATTAAAATAAACATTAGGAAACCTTAGCCTAAAAATCAGAAGATGTCAAAAAGAAAACAACTCAATGAGTCAATTAAACTGAACTACAGAAAGAAAGTCATGTGTTATAAAGTTAGATCAGTCCTTTACTTCTTACTATAATTTTTCTTGTCCTTTTCAGGGAATTAGTTTAGAGAAAAAGCAGTTAATAAAAGCAGTTTTTGACAAAAATGGTAGTAGAGAGTGATGAAGGAAGAGCAAGATGGAACTGAGAAACCCTTGAATTTGTAGAAGGTCATGAAGAGTTAGAGTGGGTGAGTTTGGGGTGCAAATGATACATTGGGTCTGTTTCATATTTTCTCTAAGGCCTGTCAACAACTTCAGTTTAAATCCTAACTCTTCTACTCACAACCTGTGAGACATAGGTAGAGTCACTTATCCTCTCTTAGCCTCAGTTTCCTTATCTCTAAAATGGGCATAAAAATACCTGTATCATTTACCTGATAAGATTGTTGTGAGACTCAAGGACATAATGTAACCAATGTGTTTTCTAATCCTTAAAGGTCTGAATACATGTTAATTAGCACATCCATTCAAGAATGACCCAAAGCAGCAGTTTCAGAAAGGATATTCATGTTGAGTAGTCGAAAAATAAACAAATCTGTTACTGAATCCTGCCTTGGTGCATATGCACTCCTACTCAGTTAATAGAGAGACCAGATTTTATGCAGCCCTCAAAGTTCCTGTTACTGTCAGCAGGTGGCAGCAGCTGCCTGATCTGTGGTCCAGCTGGATAAGTTTTCCATGTGGCTATTTTGTTTAATTACTTAGATTTGAGCCCCGGAAAGGACCTTTTAGATTATTCCCAGCAAAGTTTGTTGTTACAAGTAGAAAATGTTCTGAGAGCCAATAGAAAATGAGCTGTGTTGTCTCAGGGAGGGGAGAGTGAGTAGAATTTGAAACTCAAAACTTTTAATTAAAAATGTTAAAAAATTTGAAAAAAAAAATAACCAAATTCAGAAAATGGACTATATTCTGTACCAATCTATTATTATATATATGAATGTTATTTTTTTTTACCAATGTTATTATATGTGAATGTGGGGCTCCTAATATCATATATTCTAATTTCAGCTATACCACTATTTTCTACCTGGTAAAATTTCATTGCCCCAGTTTCTCTCTCTATAAAACAATAGCTAATTGGAAGAGAAAAAAAAAAAAGAAGGGAAGAAAGAAAATGAGGTGATTTATATTAAAGACATCTCCAGACTTCCCTTCATGACTACTGGTTAATTAGCCAGAATCCTGATTCTTCTTTAGGCAGTGACAGAGGTGGGTCATAAGAAGAATTAGTTGATTGAAGGGATAAAGGAAGACAACATCATTTGTGTTCTTCCTTCCACACTAATATTTTTCAGGGGACATTATGTCAGATACCAGACAGTGGACTAGGTCCTCTTTCTCAGTTTAGATCATTTAGAAAATTTATTTGGAAATTCTTTGTGTAGGGGCAGCTAGATGGCACAATAGATAGAACATTGGACCTGAAATCAGGAAGACCTGAGTTCAAATCCAACCTTGGATACCTACTAGCTGTATGACCTTGGACAAGTCACTTAACCTCTATTTGCTTCAGTTCTCATCTGTAGAACAGGGATAATAGCACCTAACTTTCCTGGGTTGTTGTGGGGATCAAATGAGATAACAATTGTAAGGCACTTAAGACAATGCCTGGCACATGGTGAGTGTTATAGAAATGTTAGTTGTTATTAGACAAACAACATTGACCTACAGCAATGGTTTCCAAACTTCTTTGTTCATGCACCCTGTTGCAAACATTGCTTAGCTGGTATTCTAACATGTAGATATGTACTTATTTATTAATACACATAAATATTTACACTATAAGACATATATAAATAAATATGGAAATATTAAAAAGATGAAGTAAATATGAAATAATATTGAATCCCTGTGTCAATAAGGAACCACTAGAGTTTACTGAGTTGGGGGATGACATGGTTAGACCAGAACTTTAGGAAAATCACTTGATGCAGACAATGATTGGAATGGGAAGAGATGTGAGCCAGGAAGATGAATTAGATAGCAATAATCATTGCAATAATCTAGGTAAGAGGGGGTGAGGCTCTGAACTGGATGAGAGACGAGGTGATAGATAAGAAAGATGTAGAGACAGAAATGACAAGATGTGGCAACTGACTGGATATATGAAGTGACAGAAAGTGAATAATAAGGAATTTTAGAAGAGAAGTGGATTTGGGGAAAAGGTGATATAATGATATCTGCAATGCAGATCACAATCCATCCATGCCTTTTCACCCTGTGTGCACTATGAGGCAGGTCTCTTACTAATTGCTATACTCAGAATGCAGAGCCTAGGTTCAGAAAGGGACATTTAGGGACTTGTACAGAGGAGAGAATGTAGGAAGTGGGGACTGTTGGGGAATAAGGACGTAGCTGGCTATGGTGGTGACAAGCCCCATGATTGACTACTCTTGGGGGTAGGGATGTGATCCATTTTCCCTCCCTCTGGCTGGTCATACTCACTTTTGGATAAAGGCATGGTCTACCAGGAGGTCTTACCCTCCACTTTAGAGACCACCAGCCTAGAGGATATCATAGAGCTATTTAAACAGCACACAAGGACAGAATAGATTTGTTTGGACACAGTGAGCTTGAATAGAGTGACAGATTTATTTTTGTCATTGTCAACTCCCTTTTCTCTCTGGGTTTTTCCACATGCTAGCTAGAACATTTGGTGATGGGAGTTTACAAACAGAGAAAAGATAGCATTTGCCTGATAACAGCCTGCTGGATCATCTCAAGACCACTGTTTATTTTACTGGCCAAATATAGGATAAGTAATGAGTCTTGCAGC
The DNA here is from genome assembly GCA_023548195.1 of Bettongia penicillata ogilbyi. Lineage (NCBI taxonomy): Eukaryota > Metazoa > Chordata > Mammalia > Diprotodontia > Potoroidae > Bettongia > Bettongia penicillata. The sequence continues at coordinate 1,221,409 of JAJHZJ010000611.1, forward strand.
CTCTGCATTTCACCTCTACTGTTTCCCTTTTGCTTGTATTAGAAGAACAGGGGTAAAATCCAAGGCTAAATGAGATATTTAAAAGTTTAAAATTACAGCTACTTGGGAAAAATGACTTCTAAATTTCCCTCAGCAGCTTTTTATGCTTTCCTCTTTTATCCGCTAATGGACTGCTGGGAAAAGCTGTTAGGTGTGTCTCTTCAATTGAGACTATTTCAACTCTATATTAAAATCATTTTTGAACAAAAGAGATTAAATAAGTAAATTATAGTTTTAATAGAAAATCTTTTGCTGTATTTCCAATTATAGTTTCCAATAAAGAAATACTTCCATTCATTACACACACCTTTGGAAGCAACACAAACCAGGGCTTTTTTTTTCTCCTTTTGTAGGATTGTAAAACCATACGACTTAGAGCTGGAATGTATCTTTGAAATGATTTCATTTAAGCTACTAATTTTACAGATGAGAAAGTCTGGGAGATCCAGAGAATCTCAGAGAGGGTGAGTGACTCACCTAAAGTCACACAGACAATAAATATTGAGTCAAGATTTAAACCCATGTCCTCTGGCTACAAATCCACTGCCTGCTTCTGTGTATCTTCTCTATGTGCACTGCCCTCTTTCCTGCCCCCTCCTTGATTTTTATTTTATTGCATCCAGAAGTGCTGGAGAGGTTTTAAGACTTGAAGTAACAAGCTGAGTTTCTGTAATCATTTCTACAGCCCTATCTCCACGGCTTGCCTGGAAGCAAAATATTTTGTGAAAATCCCATTATTCTGATGGAGATAGGAAATCTGCAAAACACTTAGTACCAGGGTAAGATTGAGAAAATGAAAGCGCTTAGTAGATAATAGTCCATCTGTCTATAGAGAGGACCCCCAAACCATTAAGGAAATGCACAAAGTCTCTCTCTCTCTTTCTAGGAGAGAAAGATAATGGTGCCATTTTCTTTGTTGGCCAATCCATCCCTGTTCATGGCACAGAAAGCTACTATCTTCCTGTCAATAAAACTCAGACTGATTCAATAGAACTGGAGGAAATAAACTCAGACCAAAATATTAGCCATAGTCTTCCTCCCCACTCCCACCCCCAAATCAGGAGCTCTTGAGAATGCACACAGCTGGAGATATCAGTATTTTTGGTGGCTGTCTCATGGCACCAGCATTGAACTATTGACTCTATGGTTATGCCTGCGCTCATGAGGCAGCAGCTGGTTGCTGTTAATACTTCCAAGGTAGTTCTGGAAAGATACGAACAATCATTAGAATTTTGTTTGTCCCCTCCTCCCACCCCTTCATGCTTAAGACACTTCTGGGGAAGATGAACTGGATAGGGCCTCTGTAGTTTTGTTTGGATGCATGAATTTCTCCTCAAACCTCTGACTGTCAGTCTTAAAGAGGGATGGAATAAGAGGTTGAAAAACAAATGAATCTAGCCCAGAGATACTCAGGAACAAGCAGTCTGACCAAATTATTGGGGCAAAGGGTTCGGGAGGCTGGGGAAAGAGCCAAGTGGTTAAAAATATGAACATCTTGTCCTTTCTGTCTTCATTATTCCTGTTAGTGGTGCTATCATCATTCATTCAGACTCTCCCATTCAAAGTCTTGTTTGTACATTTCTCTCTTTTCTGTTCAATCTATTTCTGGGTTACTTGCTGTCTAGAAGTGGCTAGCTTCCCCAGCGCACAGAGCCTTGGGTTTGCGGTCAGGAAGAACTAAGTTCAAAAGCATTCTCATCCATCGACTAACCATGTGATGCTGGGTAGTCATTTAACCTCTGTCTCATTTTCCTTACCTGTAAAATGGAGATAATAGTGTTGTCAGGATCAAATGAGATAATATTTATTTCTTTTTTTAAAATTCCATATTAGTCATGTTATAAAAGAAAACATAGACTAAAACAAAAAACTCAAGAAAAATAAAGTAAAAAACAAAACTGGTTCTGCTTGTATTCAGACTCCATCAGTTTGTTTTCTGGGGATAGAAAGCATTCTTCATCATAAGTCCTTCAGAGTAGTCCTGGCTTATTGTAATGCTGAGAATAGCTAAGTCATTCGGAGTTGATCTTGATCATCCTAGAACACTGCCTTTGTTATGTACAATTTTCTCTTGATTCTACTCTGTTCACTTTGCATCAGTTCATATATGCCCTTCCAGGTTTTTCTGAGAGCATTTAACTCATTATTTCTTATGGCACAATAGTATTCCATCACAATCACATGTCACAACTTGTTCAGCCATTCCCCAGTTGATGGGTATTCTCTCAATTTCCAATTCTTTACCACCAAAAAAAGAAGTACTATAAATATTTTTGTAAATATGGATGCTTTTCTTTTTTGTTTTCTCTCTTTTGGGATATAGACCTAGTAGTGCTTTTTGTTAGGTCAAAGGGTATGTATGTTTTTATAGGCTTTTGGGCATGGTTCTGTGCTCTCCACAATGGCTGAATCAGTTTACAACTGCACCAACAGTGCATTCCTATCTCAATTTTCCTGTGTTCCCTCCAACATTTGTCATATTCTTTTTCTATCTTCTTATCCAACCTCATATGGGTGAGGTAGCACTTCAGATTGTTTTAACTCGCATTTCTGTAATCAGCAGTGATTTAGAGCATTATCCCCTATGGCTATAGATAGCTTTGATTACTTCATCTGAAAACTGACTTCATATTATTTTTATCATTTATCATTTGGGGAATGGCTCTTACCCCCATGAATCTGACTCATTTCTCTATATATTTAAGAGATGAGATCTTTATCAGAGAAATTTGCTTCAAAGTTTTTTCACAGTTATAATTGTTAACTGTATTTCCCTCCATCCTATTTTCCCCCTGTTTATTCTATTTTCTCTCTCCTTTCACCCTGTCCCTCCTCAAAAGTGTTTTGCTTCTGACAACCACCTCCCCTTTTCTGCTTTCCCTTCTATGAGTATCTTCCTCTTCTTCCTCCCTCCCTCCCTCCCTCCCTCCCTTTTTCCCTCCCTCCCTCCCTTCCTTCCTTCCTTCCTTCCTTCCTTCCTTCCTTCCTTCCTTCCTTCCTTCCTTCCTTCCTTCCTTCCTTCCTTCCATCCTTTCTTCCTTCTTGCTCTTCTTTTCTTCCTTCCACTCCCCCTCCCTCCTTGAGTTATGCCCAAATGACAAAACTTGGTCCCTTAGTCTCAAGGGCTTGCTGGGGCAGTGAAAGTCATCAGCTCCCTATCTGTATACCACTTTGGCAGTAACTAGTCCGCCTCAGAAAGTCAGTAGACTAGCACATGAATTCCAGTAGGTCTGGTTAAAGGTAAGAGACTGCAGAATTTATGGTTCGTAGAAGTGCCAGCTGAGATGATTGATCCAGGGGGTATACAAACTGAGTCTTTTCTGACAGCACAGGTGCCAGTGAAGTTCAGGAATATAAGTGATGGTGAAACTGATAGGGAAAAGTGATGCCTAATGGATCTGGTATTGATTGCAATTAGAATGAGGTAGATTTTGGAATAAGAGCTGACATTTATGTAGCACTTTAAACAAACGAATTCATTTGATCTTCTTCCCAATGCCCCTGTGAAGTGTGTACTGAAGGTATTGCTGGCTGTCTTCTGATATAACAGGTAAGGAAGCTCACTCAGAGAGGCTTAATATCATGCCTAGTTCATCATGTCTAGCTCATCACGCCTAGAAAACATCAACGATAGAATTTGAACCTAAGACTCTGATAATTACAAAATCATCATTTTTTCCACCACACCACAATGCCTTTCAACCAGAGCTTCGCTGATTTCTGAACTGGTTACTTTTATGAAACAGTACTGAAACAATAACATTGTTGCTGTTCAGTTGTTATAGTTGTATATGATTCCTCATGATCCCATTTAGAGATTTCTTGGCGAAGATATTGGAATAGCTTGACATTGCCTTCTTCTGTTCGTTTCACAGAAGAAGACATCGAGACAAACAGGGTGAAGTGATTTGCCTGGTGTCAGACAGCTACTAAGTGTCAGAGGTGGGATTCCAACTTAGGAAGAGGAGTCTTCCTGACCTGAGGCCCAGGACTCTATCCACTGTACCATATATCTAGCATAGAAAACACAACATTAGAGTTCAGTGGGAAGTTGCCTATTGCTAGATTCTCTTTGGTCCTTTCTAGCATATAACTCACCCTGAGCTGTCTATACTAAAACCCAAGAGTTTTGAGAAATCATAGCGGATTGAGTATCAGATTTGGAGTAAAGAATGCCTAGGTTTAAAACCCAATTCAGATATATACCAGTGGCTTCTTATAACCTTGAGGAACAAATTCAAAATGTTCTTGGCATTCAAAGCTCTTCATAACCTAATCCCCTCCCCCCTTTTCAGTCTTCTTGTAGTTTAACTCTCAGATAACACTACTCTGATTCAGTGACACTGGCTTCCTGCCTGTTTCAGGAACAAGAAACTATCTCTCAGTTCCTCGTATTCTACATGACTATCCCCCATGCCTAGAATGATCTCTCTCCTCTGCCCCCATTACTGACCTCCCTGGCTTCCTTTAAGTCCCAACAAAAAATCTCATTTTTTACAGGAAACCTTCCCTAATCCCTTTTAGTTTCAGTACTTTCCATCTGCTAAGTGTTTACTCTTGGTCTGGAAAATAACTTGCTTTGTACATATTTGTTTGCATTTTTTCTCATTGCAAGCTCCTTGAAGGTGGGGACTGGCTTTTCCCTTTTCTGTATCCCCAGAGCTTAGCACAGTGCCTGGTTCAGAGCAGGGCCTTAATAAATGTTTATTGAATTGAATTTGTATAACCCGGGCAAGTCACATACCCTCTAAGAGGGTATGGGTTCTTAACATGGTATCCATGAACTTGTTTTAAAAAATATTTCAATAACTGTTATTTCAAAATAATTGGTTTCCTTTGTAATTCTATACATACACAGATACACAGACACAGACTCACACGTGTATATGATGTATATATGTATGGGTATATGTGGGTGTGTGTGTATTTAAAAACATTATCCTGAGAAGGAAATCTGTAGACCTATGGAATCCATGATACAAAAATGGTTAAGAATCCTTGTCTTAAAGCCTTAATTTCCTCAATTATAAAATGGAGGTAATACCTGTAATATTTGCCTCACAGGAGTATTGGAAAGTGTGATCATGCATTTAAGCTACTGTCTAAATGTCAGGAATTTGGTACACTAATGTAATGGAATATTACCATACTACAAGAAATGATGAAGCCAGAGATATACAAGAAGACTTATATGAACTGATGCAGAATAAAATAATGAGACTGAGGGAAACAATATATACAATTACCATAACAATATAAATGGAAAGAAGAAAAGTGAAACTCAATGCCTTGTAATTATAATGATCAAATTTGACTTGAATAGAGAAAATGCACCTCCATCTGGACTCTAAAAAGGTGTCAAACTCACAGCCTGGGCCTCCAGAAGCAGCATCCAAAACTTCTGAGTGCATCCCGAATCAGATTAAAATGTAACTGGGAAATATTTAGCAAAATACAGTACAGATAATATCAATTTGTAGTTTTCTAAGTCAATATAAAATCCCCAGGAATCCCTTTCTATTTGAATTTGCCACCATTGGGTGGAACATTGAACATACTGTTGGTTTCCTTTGTAATTCTATACATACACAGATACACAGACACAGACTCACACGTGTGTATGATGTATATGTCATCAGTTGATATGTTGGTTTATTTTATTAGACTTCTTTTCCCTCCATTGACTTTCTTTTGAATGTTTTGTTAAACCATAATAATGATGTTGATGGCTTACATGTAAACAGCTCTTAAGGGTTTGCAAAGCGTCTTATATTATCTCATTTTATCCTCACAGCAATGCTGGGATGTAGTTGCTATTATTATCCCTTTTTATAAATGAAAAAACTGAGGTAGAGAGAAATTAAATCACTTACTAGGGTCACACAGCTAATGACTATCTAAAGCAAGATTTACATTGATCTTCCTGATCCCAAGTCCTATGCTGCTCTATCCACTGCACTGTCTTGTTCCCTCAAGAGAGGATGGCCTAAATTTAGAAATGAAGACAAAATATATTAATGAGAATTAAAATGGAAAAAATTTTAAATTAAAAAAGCATTCAACCAATTATTCTAAAATCTATCTCATTATTCTAATAATAACTTGAAAGTACGGTAGTAAAGATCAAATGAGCTAATATTTGTTAAGTATTTTGGAAAAATTTACAGTGCTATATATTCCCATTAAAATGGAAGGTTCTTGAGGGCAAAGATTCTTTTGTTTTTGTCTTTGCGTCTCCAGGGTTTATTGTAATGTTCAGATCATAACAAGTGCTTAATAAATGCTTGTGCGATGTATATATGCCAGCTATTTTTCTTAACCTGGGGTCCATGAACTTGTCCATAAACCTCCTAACAATGATATTACTTATTGTGGTTACCTTTCATTCAAGTTAAGGTTAGAATTAACATGTTGGTGCTTCTAAGATTATTTAGTTATTTATATAAATATAATATCTGCTAGTCAAGCTACTTAAAGAAACCTGTGAAGAAAGTTGTTCATTGAATTCCCTTCTAAAGAGTGCAGTAGTAAAACAAAATGAAACAAAGCAAAACAAAAAAAAACCAAACCCATCATACATAGGTCTTTGATGGCCAAAATAGCAGACCCGATCCTGTCAGCACATAGCTAGTTCTCTCCCTAGCTAAATATTTCTCATAGAATCTCAGTATTTCTTAATATTCCCAAATGTTGAGATTCTGAGGGAGCTCAACTGATAGAGCTTTAATTATATTAGAGAAATGGAGAAAACAAAAAGTGTAGGAAAAACACTTTTCGCTGAAAGTAAATATGTATTGCTGGGGAAAAGAAATCAGAAATTATCTCTATTTCTGTTTAACTTAAATTGGCCTGAGAGCAAGGTGATGCAGCTCAGCAGCTGCTGTCTCTTGAGCATGATAAATTAGTTCATTTCTATATCTCAAGCAATAAAAATATAGCTCAACATTACTTAAATCTCACTCCTCAGGGTTTATCAGTAATATGCTAAGCTTGGATGGTCCACATTAAAAAGGAAATAAGCAGACATGTGTCAGTCAGCACTGCCAGCCACCCAGTATTTCAGTTATTTATTTTGGTTCCTGAGAGGCAGAGTCCCAGGGAAACTTAGCTCTGTCCAGAATTGCAGGTTAGATCTGAGTCACGCAACTCAGAGTGGGTGGGTAGCACTGTTTTACACTCAGGAAAGCAAAGTCAGCTGAGGTCTTTCTGAAAGGCACCAGCAGACTGAAGGTGCCTTTTACGTTGGTTGGTGACTGTCCTTCATCTTTGCAGAGGACCAAAATGACATCACCATTGTCAAGTGAAATTTCAGTGTATCCGGCTATGGCTGATCAGACCGATTTGAGCTCAGAATGCTCTACCACAGGTTGTGCACAGATGGTCTGTGTGAATATTTGGGGTGGATATCCCAAATTTGTGCATCCTGTGTTTACTTTGTGTTGTCTCAATTCTACTTTGCTCAAAGAGCACAGCACCTTTTCTTATAGGGACGCGCCATGCTGAGAGGTCCTGTGCCAGTGTCTCCCATGTTGCACAGTCTAATCCAAAGTTCTTGAGAGAGACTTTAAGAGTGTCCTTTTATCCTTTCTTCTGGCCACTCTGTGATTGCTTGCCCCATGCAAGTTCTCCGTAAATAGTCTTTTTGGCAAGCGTACATTTTGTATTTGAATGACGTGGCCAGCACATCAGAGTTGAGCTCTCTGAAGCACAGTTTGAATACTTGGCAGTTCAGCTCGAGCAAAGACTTCAGGGTCTGGTACCTTATCATACCTGGTGATCCTCAGAATCTTCCTAAGACAATTCAAATGGAAGCAATTCAATCTCTTGTCATGGTGCTTGTAGACTGTCCATGTTTCACAAGCATACAACAATGAGGTCAGCACAATGGTTCGGTAGACTTTCAGTTTGGTAGTCAGTCTAATATCCCTTCTATCCCAAACCTTTTTTCAGAGCCTCCCAAACACTGAGGTAGCTCTGGCAATGTATGCATCAACCTCATTGTCAATGTGAACATCCCTGAAAAGTACACTACCAAGGTAAGTGAAAATATCCAAAACGTTCAAAAATTCTCCATTGGTTGTAACTGATGGTTCCACGTGTGGATGGTGCAGTGGTGGCTGATGGAGCACCTGTGTTTTCTTGGTGTTATTAGGCCAGAATTAACACAGGCATCAGAGAATTGATCCATACTTAATTGCATCTCACTTCAGAGACTGCACTGAGTGCACAATCATCTGCAAACAGAAAATCATGCACCAACATTCCTTCCACTTTGGTCTTGGCTTGTAACCTTTTCAAATTGAAGAACTTAACCATCAGTACCATAGTTGACCTTGATGTCATGTTTATCCTCATTGAAAGCATTTGTCAACATGGCTGAAAACATCATGCTAAAAAGCATGGGAGCAAGCATACAGCCCTGTTTCACTCCACTGGTAACTGGGAAGGCATGAGAGCTTTGTCCATTATCCAGAACCCAGGCAAACATGCCATCATGAAATTAAATCCAGTAGACCTGAAAGAATAACTGCTCTTATTGCAAGAGAACTCAACAGGTATCGCATCCAAATAGCAACCCTCAGTGAAACAAGATTGACAAATGAAGGCCAGCTTACTGAAGTTAGAGCTGGATACATCTTTTTCTGGGTGGGTGCAATGAAGGCAAGTGTTGTGAAGCTGGTGTGGGTTTTGCAATTAAAACTAATCTAATCAGCAAGCTGGTATGGTATGCCTGCCAAAAGGAGTGAATGATAGGCTCATGACAATGTGATTGCCACTCACAAGAAAGCACCATGCTGCCATTATCAGTGCCTATACTTCCACTATGACAAACCCTGATGAAGTCAAAGAAAAATTTTATGAAGACCAAGACTATTATCAGTGTGCCAAAAGAGGATAAGTTTATAATTCTGGGTGACTTTAATGCTAGAGTAGACTCAGACTACCAGATTTGTCAGAGAGTCCTACGGAGGAATGGAGTTGGAAATAGCAATAGCAATGGTCATTTACTGCTGATGATTTGGGCATCACATGGCCCTCTCGTCACCAACACTGTCTTCTGTTTACCTAAATGCAATAAAACTTCCTGGATGAATCCTCGCAGCAAACGCTGGCATCTAATACATTATGTGATTGTAAGGAGAAGAGACAGACAAAATGTGAGAGTGACAAAGGCACTGTGTGGTGCAGAGTGCTGGACTGATCATAGACTTATCCTTTTCAAGATAAATATTCGCATACATCAAAAACGCTGCCCCCAAGCCAAAATGACTACCAGAAGAATTAATGTCAACACATTAGAGCTCTTCTCTGAGTATGAACAGTTTGTTGCTAACTTGGAGAGAAAGCTTGAGCCAACACACAGGTGGCAACAGTGGAGCAGAAAAGGAGTGGGCAGCTTTCAGAGATTTGGTGTACAGCGCTGCATTTATGTACACCAATCATGGATAAGCTAGATAAGGATGCATATAGAGGTCTGGGATGGCAAACTTCCTGTTTGCTAGTGAGAAGACTTAGTGTTTTAGAATGATTTGGTAAACCCTGAGTAATTCCTGTTCTTCCATTGCCTCTGTTAAAAGAATAAATAATTTCTGCTTTAGTTTTTTTTGTTGTGACTCCCCAGGTGGCATTTTTCCAATGAGGGGTGGTGAAGGACAGATGCTTCTCTCCTATGATATCTTAGTGGTTCTTCCACATGGAGCATGGACTGAAATAAGTGAATTCATGAGAATCTCTAGCTGCATTTTTCTCTTGTATCTGTTCTTTACTGATCTTGGGCAAATGAATATCCCAAAGACCTTGTGAGTTCTAATGGTATGAAAGTCCCACCAGTGGTTGGAACTGAATGGGAGCATTATTGGAGAGGACAGCCAGGGACAAGAAGAAGACTGGCCCTAATCTGAACGTACTATCAGCTGAGAGATGTTTAAACAGTACCTTGCTAAGGTGAAATATAAAATGCTTAGTTAACAGACTCACAAACTTTATGTTTTTCTGAAGTTTAAGTATCAGGATTTCAGTGGGATAATACCAGTAGTTGTTACTTACTCCTAATCTGTTAATGAGTACTTGTGATTTTTTTTATGTTTAGTCTTTCTTTGTATGTGTAGAAATGATAATTACCTATCCTATAACTGAGTAATACTTTGTACTGAATACCTTTTTACTATCTCATTTTAGGGAACCCTATAGACTTATGAACCATAATCTAATTGATCATAATTAAAATTGCTCCCAGTTGGAGAATTTAATAAGACAATAAATGTGAGAAAAGGAAATCTCTTCTCACCAGAGGTGAGACTTCCAAGGACTAAGTTCAGTCTAACTTCATGACTGGACACAGACCACAGAGGGGTAAGGGTCGACTTCTATAGATGTATCAGTTATTCTAACTGTCCTGTCTACCTGTTCACTCTTCCCTTTGGAGGAAGAAATACAGTTTGACCACATTGTCACTATGCCAGTACCAACAAAGAGTCAATATGCTCCCATCCAGGAACCTATAACTTAGTAGATAGTCTTAGAGAGTTGTTAGCATCTCAGAGAGGTCTCTTAGAGAGTCAGAGAGACCTGTCCATGGTTATACAGCTAATAAATGCTAAAGATAGAATTTGAACTCAGCTCTTCTAGGCTTCTATCCACTATGCCAAGCTGCCTGCTGCCTTGTCAGACTGTTATATCTTTCCATTCTTTGAAGTAAAATACTATAAATCCAAATCCAAAAATCTCAAATTATGGATTTTTTTCAATGTATCTTACCTTTAAGAGAAAGGACAAATGATAAGCAAACTGTTAGCAGACGTTACTGTTAATTTGATATAAGGGAGATTGCACTGGATGGCCAAGGCCAAAGAATTCTTCACCAAGCTATCAGTCAGTCAATAAGCATTTATTAAGCACATACTAGGCACCAGGCACTATGCTAAGCACTGAAGACAGCAAAGAAAGGCAAAAATAATTCTTACCCTCACGGAGTTCACATTCTATTGAGGAAGACAATTTATAAACAACTAGGTATAATATATACTGAGTAGATCAATGGTATTTCCAGAGGATAAGGCATTAGCTGCTGGAGGAGACCAAGAGAGGCCTCCTTTTGCAGGTGGAATTTGAGCTGAGCCCTGAAGGAACCTAGAGCAGCTAAGGGTGAGAGAAGATAATTCTAGATGTGGGGGTGGGATTGGGCAGGGTGGTGGGGGCAATCAATACAAAGGCATGGAGACTGGAGATGGAGTATTATGTATAAGGAAGAGCATATATGGAGGGGCCAAATGAGCAAGAAGAAAGGAAAGATAGTGAAGAGCTTGGAATATCAAACATAGGACTTTATAGTCGATCTTGGAGGTAATATAGAGAGTCACTGGGGTTTACTGAGTGGGGAGGGTGATATGAGTAGACCTACATTTCAGGGAAATCACTTTGGCGCTGAGTAGAGGATGGATGGGATTGGGGAGAGACTTTATCTTTCTGGGTCTCAGTTTTTTCATTTATAAAATTAGACCAAATGATCTCTGAGGGTCTTTCCAGTTCTAGAAGTCCACACTCACGTGCGCGCGCACACGCACAGAGAAAGAGAGAGAGACAGAGAGAGAGAGACTGAGAGAGACAGAGACAGAGAGAGACAGAGAGAGAGAAATGAATGGAATAAAAATTTTAACAAAGAAAGCAATAGTTACCTTACAAGTCAAGTAAAACTAATGTATCACGGGTTCTTGAATAAAAAAAAGTAACCTGCTTTCTGGTAGTAGTGGCCATAGGTGATTTTTTTTTTTTTTTACAAGAGATGTAGTAATGGGTTTTATAGTCTGAAAGGAGGATATTCTCAAAGGAGAGAGAGAATGTGATGGATTCACTTCCCAGTTGAAGCTTATAATATATGGCAGTTTTAGTGAGAGCTGGTATTTGGTCTATAAACTTCTGGAGTGGAGCAATAGGAGTCGCTTGTTTCCAAATGAAGAAGAATGCGGCCTCTCCACATCACTACCTGTTATTAGTCCTTCTGGGGATAAACAGGAAGATTAAGTGTTTTCTTGATGTTTGTATTTGCCTGTCACGGTAATGTGCACAGGCTCCATTCCTAGCAACTTTGCGGAGCCCCAACAGCCCAGCTATTGTTTGTTTGTATTAGCCTTCAGATTGCCAGACCTAGATCTCATTCTCCCTTTGAATGGAATCCTAGTTATTTCCTCCTCTTGGTAAAGTGCTTTCTTCACAATTAGATACTCTACAATTGACTGCTCCACAATTAGCAGGTCTCTCATTTTGTGAAGATGGGATTTCCTGACCTCTAGGGGCCCTTTCATCTTTTCTCTTCCCTCAAAGCTTCTATACTGCTTATCAAGATCAGGGGCATAGGACTGTTGCCCACTGGAATGAAATTTATTTTGCAAATTTTGCAAAGACCCTTTTCACTATAGAGCAATGTTGGAAGTCTCATGGAAATCATTAGAGGTCATCAATTCATTCCTTTTACTCCAAAGAGATCTTTCTTTCTTCCTTTCTCTTTCTTTCATCCTTCATTCCTTCCTTTTTTCTCTCTCCTTCCCTCCTTCCTTCTCTTTCTTTTTCTTTTTTCTTTCTCTCTTTCTTTCTTCCTCTTTTTCATCTTTTCTTTCCTTTCTCTCTCTACCTCTCTTTCTCTCTGTGTCTGTTTCTCTCACTGATTCCTCATGGCATAGAAGTGAGCTTGGGTTGTTGAAGGCTAAGCCAATACAAACAAAAAAAAGTTTTAAAAGATCCTAGTAAGTTGCAAAGGCTCCTTTGAATACAGCTCAGTGACAGACTCTCTATCTTTAGTCAGAGGACAAGCATAACTAAGTTCTGAGAGGCTTATCACCAGTTTGGCCACAGGGTGATGAATTTTTCATTTTCACAATCTTCACAAAGACCTCCAACTAAGATACTGCCAGAGGGGTGAGAGCTGCATCTTTAGAATTAGTATCCACACTGTGAAACTGTGCATCCTTGAAGTACTGAAATAAGTATAGTTATCTATATCTGTGTTTTCTCCCTCTACTAGATCAGAAGCTCTGTGTCAGAAGACTCTATATTTATCTAAACTTTGTATATCTCTTAATATGAAGCATAGAGCTATGCACATTTAATACATCTTGGTTGAATTGAAGGGACTGTAAACCAGGAAATTTGCTTTAACAAGACTTTGCAATGGATAAACCACTTCATCTCTTTAGGAGAGACAATTCTGGGCATCACAGGGACTCAGAGAGAAATTAAAAGACAAAATAATCTACTTGTCCTGTTCTTACTAACCTGTGCTGGCAATCTTGCTAAAGAAAGCTAAATTTCCTTGTAATTTTTGGGAGGGAGTGGGGATGGGGCGGAATGATACTAAGTTATGATTTGACTTCATTCATGTAGTCTGCATTTGCTGATTTCTTTTTCCATCTAAAATGCCCTGCTTATCTTGTAAAAGATGACAAGACATAAAGGAAGACTGATTTTGAATGGAAAGTAGAAGTGAAACAGGAAAAGGAGGTGGGTCTGTAGAGAATTAAAGATAAATAGTAGTATGATTGCAGTCTACTCTGGATATATAGCGCCTTTGCTTGTAGATGAATCCTCATGCAGTACACGGCAGTGCTAAGTGCATAGAGCAATAAATCTCTTGAGCACATCAGGTAGAAAAGTGTGTGTTTCCTGTTAAGATCTGGACTCAGCTCCTTAGGCACCAAGGCAGGTGGTGTTCACTCAGCTGCTTACCATTTACAATACCTTGTAAAACACTGTCTTTAAAAGCAAAAACAAAACTAACCCCTCCCCCCAAAACCCCAAACCCTAACATCCATCTAATCTCCTCCATGCCGGGAAGGAAGAACCAGCTGAACAAAGCAGTCCTTTCATTTTCTTTTTAGCCTAGATAAGATCACAACGCAAAACTTCATTTATATAAGAACTCCGATCTGCTGCCTTTTCTGGATGATGATGCGACATAAAGGAAAGAGAAAATTTGGTGATTATAAAGGTGGAAAAAGGAATAGGCTGGCCATTCTTACCATTTAAAACACTGATCAAATCACTAAACCTGATCCTAGAGAAGAGATGAGAAAATGCCTCTTTCTCCTTTCAATGGAGGCACCAGTTTATGCTGTATTGGGCATGTGAGTTGATTTCGTTGAGGTGTTTTTCTTTAATCTCTGTTACAAGGGAAAGCTTCCTGTGTAAGAGAGTGGGCAGAAAGATTTTTGAAAACAAATGGGGTTGATATAAAAGCAAAAGACATAAATAAAATTTAAAAATACTAATCAGAACAGTTGATCAACAAACATTTATTAAGCAACTATTATGTGCTAATATTTGGAATACAGACAAAAATGAAACAGTACCCACCTCAAAGGGATTACTGAAAAAAAAAGAACATAGATATAAGTTATCCCTTCCACATCTTGGGGGCTAGGGGTGTGGTGCCATTCATGATCTTAAAAATCTGTGTGAATTTTTTTGGCCATCCCTTTATATCAGGGAAGAAGTCTGAATTATTATGGTATTAAGAGAAAAAATATGTTGATATTATACAACACTAAGCATATATTTCATGCATTTCTGAGTTTCTAAAGCTTTTCTGTGTTGTCTGCTGACCTTCTCATGTTGTCTGCAGCTTTTGCAAAACTCCCTCCAAATTCTCTTTTAATTTCTTATGCTGACCCACAATATATGGAAACCTCAATGGAGGAAGGTGCAATGTGAAAAGGATAACTATATAAACATATACAAAATAAAACTAAGTGGAGTTAGCCTCACTCGGGGGACCTGATTCATCAGTATGAGTGATAGTTGGGATAAAGGTCTACAGAGCTTATATAAGCCATACATGGGACTCATTGGGAAAGGTTTCATGTAGAAAGTGATGTTTTAGTTAAATTTTGAAGGAAACAAGAGATTATAATGAGTGCAGAAAAGGAAGGACACCAGACAGCCAGTACAAAGGCACATAAAAGAGAGTTGGAGTGTCTTATATGAGAATCAACAAAAAGACCCCTTTGCCTGGAGGATAGAATTCTTGAAGGGGAGTAATGTATAATAAAGCTGGTGAAGCCAAGCTCTCATCTGACTAGTCCATTTGGGAAGATGGATATTACAAAGACCAAAGGCTAGATTTCTTGCTTTTGCCGGGAAACTCTGAATGCCCATTGAGTTCTCAGGAGGAGACTTAAAATGTGAACTAAATAGGGCTTGTATTTTATTTTTATATTTCTTTGACCTCCACTTGTGCCTTCAACTCTATTGTTATTGGAAACTTGAATGTTTACAGCTAGTACTTTATAGAAGTATATCATAATAATCCTGGTAGACTACATGATCATGATCAGGAAACTACTATAACATGAGAAGACTGTTTTTTCTTTTCCTTCCTTCCTTCCTTCCTTCCTTCCCTTCCTTCTTTCCTTCCTTCCTTCCTTCCTTCCTTCCCTCCCTCCCTCCCTCCTTCCTTCCTTCCTTCCTTCCTTCCTTCCTTCCTTCCTTCCTTCCTTCCTTCCTTCCTTCCTTCCTTCCTTCCTTCCCTCCTTCCTTCCCTCCTTCCTTCCTTCCTTCCCTCCTTCCTTCCCTTCCTTCCTTCCTTCCTTCCTTCCTTCCTTCCTTCCTTCCTTCCTTCCTTCCCTCCTCTTTCTCTTCTTCTTCTTGTTCCTCTTCCCTGAGGAGGGCTAGTTTTTAAAGGGACAACCATCCTGTTCCTCACATGCTCTGTGTTGAGTTGTAGCAGTAATTGTCTTGGCTGATAGTCCCATAGAATGAATACCTGTGGTCCAGGTGCCACAGGTCAACCCAAGTCCTGGCATCCAGAGCCTTGCAGTCTCATTGGGCTGTTTATCTAAAACAGTGGCCACAAACTTTTCCCAATGTCCACCTCTAAGCTAAAATTAGGAGTCATAATGATGGGAAAGAGAACTCATCTGTACCAGCAGGTACACAATGGAATCTCCTCTTCTAACCTTAGCCCTGCTATATAGATCTAGTAGGATCTACTACTAGAAAGTGCACTGAGATCAGCAGGCACAAGAGTCATATTTAAGCCCTGACTGCCACTTAGGAGCTGTGTGGGAAAGAGATTTAGTCTTTCTGACCCTCAGTTTCTTCATTTGTCAAATGGGGTTATATGTTCTACCTGTTACACAGGGAAAACTAATAACTCACCATTAAAAAGACCTTTAGCTTCTCAAGTACTTTCCTTAGAGCAACACTGTAAAGTATGGAGTAGAATTCCCATTTTATAATGAAACAATGGAGGATCAAAAGTGACTTGCCTGGCTTGGACATGCGAGTATTGAGATTTTGTCAAAGATCTCCTCTGACTTCAGATCTAGCAGCTCCACCACGGTGCCATAGTGCTTCTCATCACAATATGAGGTAATGTGGGTAATACGGTTTTGTTCAAATAAAGAAAGCACTACATCACTGTGAACAATTTTTATTTTCTCAGAGAAAGAGCCCCTCTGACTGGAGCTTGTCTTCTGACATAGTCCTTCCTCCTCTTCTTGTCAGCCTTGCTCTTAATGGCCACACTTATACTAGGCTTAGACATAGTTTGAGCTGAGAGAGGAAGTTGTATCCCTCCTGATCTACCCCGTCACCTAGCTTCTACAATTCTAAGGCTCTTCTTTCATAACACCACAAGTTGTTCAGTTGTTTCAGTTGTGTCCAACTCTTCATGACCCTGTTTGGGGTTTTCTTGGCAAAGATACTGGGGTGGTTTGACATTTCCTTCTCCAGCTCATTTTACAGATGATGAAGCTGAAGAATACATCCTTAAGTGACTTGCCTGGGGTCACATAGCTCTTAAGTGTCTGAAGCCGAATTTTAACTCAGGCCTAGCTGCCCAACACCACATAGAAAGTCAAAGTCAGAATGAAGGTCAACTGCCTGGTGCTTAAGAACAATATTCTGAAGTTATTTGTTGCAAAGGGTGCTTCCTCCAGAAATGTCCTTGGGGACACTTTTTAGGGGTAGGGCATCTTGAAGGATTGAATGGAGTGGCTTGGTGTTAGGTTTACTCATACTTCTAATACTAGGAATCAACACTGGCTATTGAATTGGAATCTAGTTTCAAATCTCCTTCTAGTACTTACTACTTACGTGACTTTGAACAAATCACTTAACCACCCTAGGTCTCAGTTTCCTTATCTGTAAAATGAGGATGGAGGTCCTTGAGGTCCCTTCGAGCTGTTGATCTGGTTTGGCGAAGTGTGCCCTTGGGAGTTTCAGGAAATTTGTGTACTAAGGCAAATCAAACAATAAAATCTTACATACTATTTTATAGTGCCAAAGCAAAGATGTTGGGATATATCAGAGCAAAGAATATGGAATTTTACTTTATGTGTTTAAAAACATTATTCTGAAAAGGGTTCCAGAGACTTCAGCAGACTAACACAAAAAAGAGGTCAAAAATTCCATATTTGGGTGAAGGCTGCCAGAATGTGGGTGGAGCCCCTGTTGGTGATTTACAGGACATGGACAAGTCACATAGGAGAGAAGGGCATGTACATATCCTGATCTGAATCATAGGAGGATGTCCCCACACTGATGACAATGTGGTAGAATCCAAGTAATTAAAAGTCATGAAAGTTGGCATTTACTTAGCACCTAATATGTGCCAGTCACTGTGCCAAGTACTCTTTTCAAATATTATCTCATTTGATCTTTAAAATAGAAAGAAGGTGCTATTATTATTCACATTTTACAGATGAGGAAACTGAGGCAGACAGAGGTTAAATTGATTTGCTCAGGGTCACACTAAAAGTGTCAGAATCTGGATTTGAACTCAGGGTCTTCCTGATTCCAGACCCAGCATTCTATCCACTGTGCCACAAGCTGTATTTATAGATGTCAAAGTACTTTCTTTACAACAGCCTAGTTTAGTAAAAAGTACACTTATTGTCCTCATCTCATAAATGAGGAACTGAACCCTAGAGAACCCTAGAGAAGTTGGTCAACAAGCATTAATAAGTATTTACTGTGTATCTGCCCTATGCTAAAATATGAAGAAAGGCAAAAGGAGACCCTTTCCTTGAGGAGCTGATATTCATATGCATGCATATGAATGGGTACAGATAAGATATATGGCAGGTAGGGGGTGCAGTGGATAGAGGACCAGGCTTGGAATCAGGAAGACTCATCTTCGAGACTTAAAATCTTTCCTCAGACACTTATTAGCTGTGTGTCTGGGCAAATCACTTAACCCTGTTTGCCTCAGTTTCCTCATCTGTAAAATGAACTGGAGAATGAAATGGCAAAATGAGCTGGAGAATGAAATGGCAAACCACTTCAGTATCTTCGCCAAAAAAAATCCCCCAAATAGAATCAGGCATGACTGAAACAACTGAATGACAACAGCAAAAGCCAAAAAAAGATACATCCACAGTAGATGGAAGAAGAACTGAGAGGAAAAGAGACTGGCATCTGTGGATATTGGGAAGGCTTCCTGCAGGATATGAAGTGAGTCTTAAAGGAAGCCAGGGAAGCTGGAAGGATAAGTGAGGCGGGAGAACATTCCTGGGGGTTCAGCGACAGCAAAAGCATAGAGGTGGGAGATAAAGAAACAGCCAATAGGTCAGTTAAGGGACTTGGCCCAAGTCATACTGAGTTCAGTGCTCTTTCTAATATACATAATACTGTATGGACTCCCCTATTTTGTGCTGGCATCACAGAAAGCAGAGATGGTAAATGACATTTCCAGAAAGGGAATTGAAAATACCTCTTTCTTTTTCACAGCCCAGTTTTTGAGGGCAGTCAGCTACAAGTGTGATGGGCGTACTTTGCACTTGTGTTTTAATAACTCCTTTCGAGTTGGTTTGTGAAAAGATCTCATCTGAGATTTTTCCCAATCCCCACTCCCATCCCAAACCTTTTTTGTCTGTGTTCATTACAAGAAGATTCAACTTTCAGAGCTTGGGAGAAAATTCTTTCTTGGGGAAGGTTAGAGGTTAAAGAAGATGGAACTAAAATTAGATTTTTCTTCTGACCTGGCAAGTGGGCGCAAAGCTAGAGCAACAGTCAGAAGCAAGAGCTTAACAAATGACTTTAGAAATGAGCTCTTCGAAGTGATTTAGGAGGGCTTTTCATGCTTGATATTTTCTAATTACTCACTGGTTCTTTAAAACTTGGAGGAGTACCTAAAAGTTTGGAGCACCTTCGGGTTAACTGCATACATTTTCCCGTATTGCTATGAACTTTTGCTCCAGAGTTTATTTGCTAATGACTGTGTAATAATGTCAGCTGACCTTTAGAAAGTTGAGAGTTCTAGTGCCATCCTTAATTACTTTTCATTTAAAGAAATCAAAGTATTTCTTATTCATTCTCATAGTATCTTGAAGATAATTTTGCTGTTCAGTTGTGTCCAATTCTTCATGATCCCATTTGGAGCTTTCTAGGCCATTTTTTACTTTTGCCATTTTCTTCTCCAGCTCATTTTATAGTTGAGGAACTTGAGGCAAACAAGGTTAAGTGACTTGTCTAGGGTCACATAGCTAGTAAGTGTCTGAGGCCAGATTTGAACTTACAAAGATGAATCTTCCTTACTCCAGGAACTCTCTGCACTGTGGTGCCACCTATCTGCCTCTTGATGATAATAACTAGAGCACTTATTTGGCACCTCATGATTTGCAAACTGCTTCGTAGGATCTCATTGGATCATCCTAACTACCCTGGGAGGTAGATCTGTGATTCTATCACCTTAGGTTTAGGAAAGTGTACCAGTGTGAGTTGTTAATAATTTATGGTTTGAAACAAGGCAAACTAGAAAATCTTATATAAATCATCAACCCATACAGCCACATTTTTCTAAAACAAAGGTATAGGGAAACATCAGAGCAAAGAATGTGGGGGTGGTCAAGTGACAAAAGTAAGTGATAACTGATGGACAACTCCTGTTTTACAGATGAGGAAACAGACTGAGAGAGATTAAATGACTTGTCAGGGGTGGTAGAGTTAGTAGGAGTCTAAAGCAGGATCTGAACTCAAGTCTTCCTGATGCTAAACCCAGCATTTTATCTACTTTACCACCTAAGTGCCCTAAATGTCAATAATGTTAGGAAAAATATGGTGGTCCTGGTCCCAGGAAGATGGAGGCCATCAATATATGCTAGCATTCAGAAATTCTATCTGAGAAATTAGTACCTAGAAAGCTTGGGGCCCCAACTCCAAGAAGAGAGGAGACCCTAAACCTAGTCCTGGCCCTATGCATAACTCCTTTAAAGGATTGAGATTAGAGGCCTTCCTAAGTGACATTACCCTCCTGGCCCTGGTACTAACTGTTTTGGAGAATGAGAGAAGCATGAAATGCCTGCTCCTGTCATGAAGTCAGTACTGAGGGATAAGCAGCTAACCAGAGAAAACAACACTTGGATAGGGGTAGCTAGATGGTTCAATGGAGAGAGTGCTAGGCCTGGAATCAGGAATTTCCCACCACTTCAGTTTAAATCCTGCCTCAGATACTTCCTAGCTATGTGTCCTTGGGCAAATCACTTAACCATTGCCTGTCTCATTTTCCTTATCTGTAAAAAGGAAATAACAGTAGCACCTATTTCCTAGTGGTGTTGTGAAGAAAAAAATTAAGATGATATTTGTAATGAGTTTAGCATAGTATTGGTATATAGTAGGCACAATATAAATGCTTATTCTCTTCTCTTAACATATGAGCAACAAAACTCTTGGAAAAAATCTCAGCCTGCAGAACCCTCTAATCTGGGATTGCAGGGTTTTTTTGGAGGTTTTTATTGGGAATATTTGGGATTGCTGTTAACTCCTTCAAGGGTTCTGTTGTTTTCTCCTTTCGATAAAACATTATACTTGGAAATGGTGTACAGTACAGTAGGTCACACCTACAGAAGTTTCTGGAAATTTCCTGGGTCAAGACTTCCAAGCCAAGGGAAGTTAGACAATCCCTATGTGTCATAAAGTTTAAATTCTGTGCATTGAAGTATATGTATATATACATATTTGTGTGTGTCTATATCATCTGTCTATATAGATATCTCTATCTCCACTTGTCTTCATCTATCACTATCTCTATTTCTATTATCTATCTATCTGTCTATCTGTCTCTTTCTCCTGTCAATGACCATATTTCTTTCTAATGCTGCTACTACTTTCTGCTATGTACCAGATATTGTGTTCAATCAGATTCACCATTCTGTTATACTGCCAGCTATAATATCTAATTTTACATTTTTATAAAATAAAAGTATTTATTTTAGTATTTTATTAAATATTTCTTATGTGTTAAACAATATACTGAGCACTAGGGATACATATACAAAAAGTCAAACAATCCCTGACCTCAAGGAGCTTATATTTTAATTGGAAGGTAGTATATATAGGAAAGTGATGGCCAGGGAGAGGCATTTTGGTTCAGAAAGTTATAAGGATGGTGAACGGAGCCATAGTGGAGCAGAGTGACAAATCCTTTTCAATAGTAATGACAGTATTGATTTGATTATGGTTCCAGAGCTGGAAAGAGAGTGGGATGGCATAGAGGGTGTGGGAGTGGTGGCAACGTGGCTAGTGAGAAGCAACCAAGAAGTAAAATGAAGTTACTGGAGGAGGCTTATACGTAGGAGGTCATGTCAGGTGCTCATTAATAAGGACAGGCAACCTAATAGTGGCAAAGTGGATAGAGCGCCTGACCTGGAATTGGGAAGACTCATCTTCCTGAGTTCAAATTTGTCTCCAGATACTTACTAGTTGTCTGAACCTGAGCAAGGTACTTTACCCCGTTTGCCTCAGTTACCTCTTCTATAAAATAAGCTGGAGTAGAAAATGACAAACCACTCCAGTGTCTTTGCCAAGAAAACTCTAAACGGGATCACATAGAGTTGAGCATGACTGAAAATGACTGAGCAAGAAGCCCTAGAGTGGGAGTTTTAGAAATGAAAGAGGTTATCCATGACCTGATTTCTGTTCTGGGCAGTGAGGTGGCCGTCAAAAAGACTGCTAAAGAGTAAAGTGAACCATTTTATGTGGGCATTTTTCTTCTCCATCTACGCTTACACATCCACCATCCTAGACCAGACCTTTGTCACCTCTCCTCCTCTGGATTAGTACAATAGCCTCCTAAATGGTCTCCCTGCCTCAAGCCACCTAAAGCACAGGTTTAACCATGTCACCTCTCTCAATCACCTCTCTAATGCACTCCAGAATTTCTCTTATCTTTAGGATATCAAACTGCTCTGTTCAGCAGTTAAAGCTCTTCATAGTTTTGACTTTGCCTATCTGTCCAGCCTTTGATGAGCTCTATACTCCAGCCATACTGGCCATCTTGTTTCTCACATGTGATACTCTATCTTCCATCTCTATGATTTTGTCTCTCGTGACTGGAATGCTGTACCTCCTTCCTCTATTCTCCGCCTCTTTTAAAATTCTTAGCTTCCTTCATGACTGAGCTCAAGGGCCAGCTTCCACATGAAGACCTTCCAAGTCTTTCCAGCTTCTAAGGTCTTCACCTCTAAGACTGCCTTCTAATTACTCCGTGTGTATACACACACACACACACACACACACACACATATACGCACACTACAGTACAAATTTTAATGTGAGGTGACAATATGTATGTAAATACTACATATATAATAGGTGTATGCAATAGATTATAAGTAATCTATTATATGAACATATACGCATGTGCTATATTACATTTTATACATATATATTTGATATGCATACATTAGATATACATACTATGCACATATATTGTATAATACGGGTGTGCAATGTTTATATACAATCTGTTATATTCACATGTTATGTCTGTGTATGTTATATTTATGTATATATATTGTCTCCTCACATTAATATTTGTAATATGTATATGTGTGCATGTACAATGTATATATAATCTACTATATGCTTTCTATATATGCATACACATGTATATATGTGGTACTTACATACATATTGTCTCCGCATATTAAAATGGAACATTGAGGGAAAGGACAATGTTTTGCTTTTTCTTTGGCACATTATAAGCACTTAGTAAATGCTTATAAATTGATTGATTGAAGCCCTCTCAATCAGATTGTCAAGTTTCTGGCAAATATGTTCTTTCCAGTTTTCAGGAGATGCCAAGAGCCCATCATTCACTTTTCTAGAGCTTTGGTCCAGAAAAACCAAGCCTTGATTTCAAAGAGTCCTTCTCTGCCTTTGAGACATAGGTCAACCACCATCTTCGGCAAAAGTCTTTCCTAATCCCAATGACTGCTAGTGCCCTCTCTCTTTCTCTCAAACTGCCTTGTATTTTGAATATATTTGTATTTCTTTATTTTATATTTATGTTTATACATATTTTTATATGTACTTGTCTCCCCCATTAGAATACAAGCTTTCTGAGGATGGGTGGCTTCCTTCTTTGTATTTATATCTGCTACATGTAGCACAATGCCTGGTACATAGGCATGTAATAAATAGTTGATCTATTGATACTGCTCAAAGCAGACACATCCCATATCCTCCTATGTCTTCCAGCATTTCAACCTTCAACTTAAAAGAAGAAATGAAAACATAAACTCTATACCCAGACTTTCTTTTTTGAATAGAGGGGGTCCTTTTGGCAGTCATAGGATAAGATCTAGAGATGAGGTAGAAGGAGTGGGGAATGGGGCATTTTATGGGAGATACCTGGAAGACTTTAAATATTTACCAAGCAGAGTGGGCATGAGAGCATGAGAGAAAAGGCAGTAAGTGAAAGGTAGGTTTAGAAAGAGAGGTGGAGAGATGCCAAAGACCACTTTGTCTACTTTGAATTTTGACTAGAACCCTGGTGGCAGCAAATAGGCCGTACAAATTGCTTCCTTCAGTGGTGGATGAAGACCTCAGGGCTGCTTTGGAAGGCTCCCAACCTCAGTCCATGCTTGCCAATCCAAGCTATTCTAGTCTAGTTTTTCCTGTTCAGTAGAGCATTTCCACAGCTTCCTCTGCCCTTCCTCTGATAGGAGGAGGAGATAAAAATATGAAGGAAAAAGAGAGGGAGGTAATACTGGCCATAGAGTCAGAGGACTTGAGTGCGTCTGCTTTGTCATCCTGGGCCAGTCACAATCCTCTTTATCTCCCTATGCAGTATTTTCATTAGCTGTCCCCAGAACATTCTTGTGTCTCATCTCTGCCTCCTGATTTCTCTGGCTTCCTTCAAATCCCACCCAGCTAAAGTCTTTTCTTCTGCTAGAAGATGTTCTCAGTCCTCCTTAACTTCAGTCTTCCCTCTGTGACTATCCCTAACATAGCCTGCATATATGTATATAGCTTTTTGCCCCCCATTAGACTATGAACTTCTTGGGGGCAGGAGCTGTTCCCCCCTCCCCTTTTTCTTCGTATCTCTAATACTTAGCTTAGTGCCTGGCACATAGTAGGTGCTTAAAAATGCTAATTTTCTAACCAATTGACAAATTCCCTGGATCTCAGTTTCCTCTCTAAGATGGCCTCTGAGGTACCTTCCTTTTTTCAATCTATCTGCGTTATTCTTAAAATGTAAATAAAACTCATAGTATTTACTTCACAATGTTGTTATAAAGAAATAACCTTAAATATAAGTAATAATAAATATATTTTTATTATTATTTCCATTCCTCCCATCTCTTCTCCTTTCCCTTTTTATTACTATAATAGTTTTCATGGGATTTACATTTAAGCCTGTATCACTTGCTATGTAATGCTAAGGCTCTGCAGTTTTTCCTTTGTATTTTTATTTTAATCCAACATCACAGCTAATCTTGGGTGATAGTTGAGGGTTTGGGGTGGGGAGGAGGAGCCCAGCTAGAAGTGGGTTGTTAAGGGTAAGAGAATGGACTGCTGGCTCTTGGACTGGGCTACACCGAAGGCCCTGGAGCCTGTATTGAGAGCCCAGGACTAGAACAGTGTCCCAGGGAGAAGAGGGCTTCTTTGATTATAAAATAAAACTTGGTCAGTCAATAATCACTTAAATGCCTACTATGTGTCAGGCACTGAGGGTGGGAATATGGAAAGAGGCAAAAAAAAATAGTCCCTGCAAGGAGCTCACTTTCCTTTGTTCCACAGTACTTCCCCAAATCCAACTGAACTGAAAATGGGCTAGATCTGGAGAAGACCAAGTCTTTCTTTAGTTTTCTGATTCAGTTTCTGTGATTCAGTTTCCCTTGGGAGGGGCTGAAGATTTTCATGATCTTGCAGCTTTCACATCCTGTGCTCTTGACTCTTGAAAAATAGCCTCAGCTGGGTCTTATGCAATGCCCCCAAACAATAATGGGCAAGGATCTGTAACCCCAATGAGGTCATTTACTTTTATAGAAGCCTATGGTTCACTTGCATGCTTTAATAACTTGGTTGATTATTTGGTTACAGTGCACCTCAGGGTATTTGAATGATAAGGCTGCTCAGGAAATGACCAAGCTGTTATCTTCTTACTGTAGTTTCAATAGAAGAGAAAATCAGTAGAATAAGCAGGATGGTCAAGAAAACAGATTGGGGTTCATTAAAGCCAGTAGAGTCATTTTTTCCCCTTGGTTTCTTCCTAACCTCCCCCTGCTACACTCTTATCTCTCCATGTCCTCCATGTTTTTTAGAGAAATATTTTGACATAGACCCTACAGAAGGTCCCTGCCTTCCACGTCTGAGGACAGAGTATTTATTGAATATGTACTATATGCCAGGTATTGTGCTAAGGTGGAGATACAAATACAAGCCTGGCCCTCAAGGAGTTTATATTCCAATGGGAGATACATATATAAAGGGGTGCTGGAGGGGGATGGATAGTGGCATCTTCTCATCGGCCTGTTGCAGAGAACATAAAGGGAAACACTGATCCATGAGAGCAGAGGGAGGCAGGGCCAGAGTCTAGGGTATTGATCTAGGTGATGGTTGTGGTAGACATGTCATGGTGGGCAGTGAGAAGTTAGGAAAGAATTTCAAAGTGATTCCATCAATCCCTGCCTTCCATATCCGAGAATTTCACAAATTCCAGCTTCCTAAATTCTTTGATTTCAACCTATAACATGAAGACTGCTATTTCCAGAAGAGGGCACTGGTATCAAATCTATTTATTCATGAAGGTTGAAAACAAAACCCAAAGGCTGGACTCAGCTATGTAACTTGTCTATGGGAAAGGGACATTGTTTTTCTTGTTACTTCCCTGATTATCCTGTTACAAATATGAAAAGCACTGAAGAGTGACTGCTGTTATTATTTCAGAAATTATAACACTGCAGGTAAAGCCAGGGCCTCTCTAGAGAAAATGCTCAACATCATTACATTTTCATATAGCCTTCAGACTAATTGTGCTGTGCCTTTGGGAATCCTCCCTTGTTGGCCTGGGGTATCAGAATCCCAGGTGCTGGTGCTGGTGGGCAGCTGGGGGTGAAGGTCGGAGAAATCTGGGCCTGTAAAGAAAATGTAGATTTGGGCAGAGTGCCAGAGAGAGAACAACATTTAAAGAGACTTTTGTCTGTGGAATGTAAGAAAATTACATTCGATATCATTTCAGGTTTATGCAGCCCAACCCTTGTTGAGGAGAATGTTTGGGCAGAGTGACAGATCTTGGCCTATTTTCCCTATCTAAAGTCATTATTCATTATTTCTCAGAGACCCCCAGGGTACCTCCTTCTAATCTCTGAAATCCTGGACCCAATTCAAGCTTCATGGGTACTTTTCTTCGCTCCCTTCCCAGCCCCCTACTTTCTTGGAACAATCAGGGTAGGGAGTATTCGATCATCCAGGTCCCTAGACGGAGAGTGCAGACAGACAAACTAAGTTCAGCCAAACAGTTGTGGTATAAATTCAGTCTATCTTACACATTTATTTATTTTTAAAATTTTAACAACATGCTTGCCCTTTTTAGGAATAAAGGAAAAACTTTGTCTTGCAATTCTTCAGGTCTTAACAATGGAAGTGGGTTCTTATGCTTCAGAAAGAAGGAAGGAAGGAAGGAAGGAAGGAAGGAAGGAAGGAAGGAAGGGAGGGAGGGAGGAAACGTTTATTAAATGCCTACCATGTACCAGGAACTTTGCTAAGCATTTTACAAATACTATCTCTGATCCTTACAACAACTCTGGGAAGTAAGTACTATTACAATCCCCATTTTACAGTGGAGGAAATTGATTATGGATGAGATTTATTCATTAATTCATCCAAGAAATATTACCTGAGCACCTATTATGCAGGTATAGTGGTTAGAGGACTGAATTTGGTGTTAGAAAGACCTGGTTTCAAATTCTACCTCGAACACATACTGGTTGTATGATCCTGGGCAGGTCATTTAATCTCTCAGTGCCCTTACACACTATGAGTTTTAGAATAGTTGTATATATGTATTATATATGTACACGCATATACACACAATCCTTTAGATCTGTAATATTTTGATGTGTGTATATATACATGTGTACAAAGATAGTATTGTATACCTCATATATGTGTGTTTGCATATACAATCTGTGGGCTGTATGTGTTTCCTTTTATGTTATATACATGTATGTACATATATACATGCACCTTTCTATATCTACATGTGCATGTGCATACATGCATGTGTATAAATTGTGCTTATATGACATATGCATGTATATGTGTGTAGACATAGACATACAGACACCTGTGGTCTGCACGTTCACTTTGTATCTACCTTTGGTGTATTGCAGTAGTTTAAACATCTCAGATTAACTCATATGTTGCCTTCCTTGAGACTATAAAGATGCAATGTTTCACCACATAAATTATCCAGGAAGAGAGTGTAATACTGAGTGTAATGGCAGAATGGGTTGATATGCTCAAGTCACCAGTCAGGTGTTCTTCCTGTTGTCTCTGGCACTGATTTGAGAGCCTCTCATATCTCACGTATATAGTTAGGCAAGTAAACACCCATTCTAGTCAGGTTCTAAATATAGGTTATGGGATGATGACGTAGAATTTTTTAAATGGAAAATTTATGGCTCTACCCTGACCTTGCATCTGGAATTTTCCTTCTCTGTAAGTGTCTTGCACATTTACCAGAGGTAAGCAATCAACATACTGAGGCTGCATAGCAAAAACTACAAGAAACCTATTGTGTATTCCCATGTGGAGCCCTCTGCTCAGCCATCTTCTGAATTGTTTCCCAACCACTCTCCCCTCTAGTGTAACCAGAAATCCAGGGAGATTTCTAACCATACTCTCCCTTGGATCATGATGAAGGGAAAAGGGAAGCAAATAAATCATAAGGAGAAAGAATCCCTACTTGACTTGCTGAATAGTTCTCCAGTTTTCACAAAAGTTGACAATCTCTAACACTCTGAACCTCAGCTGGTCCCTGCTTCTGCTTCTCAAACTGAGTTAGCTCACCTATGGTCATCATTCTCCTATGAATGGTCTCTGTCGCTACAAGTACAATACAATAAACATTAATTAGGTGCCTACTATATGGACTAGTTTGCCATCAAGGAGCTTACAGTCTAGTGGGGAAGATAAAACACAAAAGGAAGTTGAGCAGAGAGTAAGGCATGGCCACCGGCACTGCACAGCATTCTGGTCTCAATGTTTCAGACTTACTGTGGCAGCTCACTGCTACTTATCTCTTGAATTACAACCCTGATGTCCGACTCCAAAAGCCAGTCATTTCTTGCCCACATGGAAGGCAGATTGACTCAGAAACTTTCTGCCTCTGTGTACCCGGTATTTGAATATAGTCTCTTTTAAGAGCAAAGAAAATAGGAAATCCTAAGCCTCTGACCCATGTAAAGATCTTATCCCATTCCAATGTCTTCTAGTTTCTCCTATAGGAAATTCTGGAGACTCCTCAGTTCCCACATAGATGAAACAGTGATAGGAAGAATGCCTACCACATATACAAGGACATTTCAGGGATGGAGAGAACCAGAGCCTGGAAGGATTGTGTAGTTTATGGCTTCAAAGCTGAGTCTTGAAGAAAGTTAGGGATTTTTACAGGTAGATGAATGCATTTCACTAGCTTCCCAGGTAGCTCCTTTCATTTATGGATAGCTCTGCCTGTTTCAGAATTTTTCTAGATATCAAGTCTAAACACTATTTCTCAGTGTTGGTCTCTACAGGCTAAAGGCTTCTGCAGCCCTGGCTGAAAAGGTGGGCCACACCACAGCAGTCAGTGCCCGGGAGCCCACCATCTTCTTGTGGTTCTAATGTCTCTAAGGTCAGGGCAGCCACCAGGTCCAGAGAATATTGCAGAGATTGATGTTGGATTACACCTTCCTTATGAAAATAGAAATTGACCTCCACAGAAATTTGCTTTGTGAAGGAAAGTAGAGATTGGTCTTTAGACCATTTGATTCTGGAAAAGCTCATTGGTAGCCCTCAGGCCTGAGCCATGTCTTTCTCAAAGCATTTGCTTTTCTCAGGTTCTATTTATTTTGTTATAGTTTCTTCCTCTAAAGAAAATGCTTCCTGTGGACCCAAGCAATGTTTCCCGGTATAGGTATCTGATTGGAGGGTAAGCTGAGGAAAGCTGAATGGGATTGGGTAGGAGATCCCAACATACAGGGCATGAGCAAGAGCACCAGTGCCAGAGACTTCATTACCATCACTTAACCCCTAGAGCTAGAGACTGAAGGGATCTCAGGAGATATCTAGTTCAAATTCTAATTTCAAAAATGAGAAAATTGAACCTGAAAGAGTTGATTGATCAATGAACATTTATTATGTGCCAAATATGTGCCAGACATTATGTTAACAACTGGGGATACAAAAAGAAGCAAAAGATGGTCCTTCCCCTCAAGGAACTTACAATCTAATGGGGTGGCAACACACAAATACATACATACATACATATATATGTATATATGTATATATATATATAGCAAACTATATATAGGTTAATTAGAAAATAAATAACAGAGGGACGGTATTAGAAGGGATTGAGGAAGGCTTCTTATAAAATATGGGATTTTAGTTGGAAGTTAAAGGAAGTCAGAAAGTCAGTAGGGGGAGTTGAAAAGTAAGAGCATTCCAGGAATGGGGGATAATGGAGAAATGGAAAAATTAAATACTATTATGTGGTGTTGAGGGCCAGGATGGAGTGCTATTGACAAGGTCAGGAAAGACCTTCGGGGAAACTGTTCTTGGAGACTGTGCTCATTATCATCCAGAAAGGCTCTCCTTGCCCCCCAGATGTTGCTGTCTCTGTGAGACCAACATGGGAACTACAGAAAACAAGGGATATGTAAAATAGATGTCCTCTAGCCTTTAAAGACAATAAGTCTGACCAAATCACTGGGACAGGAGACGAGCAGAATGTCATGTAGACTTGCAGATTCTGTCTATATGTACCCTAACTCTCAGATCAATAAACATAACTGATCTATCTTTTCCCGCCTCCCGTGACTCTTTTCTTTCAACCACATCACTGAGCCGGGTAGGGACGCGGGCCGTCCACTACAATGTGGGGAAAAAAAGAAAGAAAATGCTCAGAACCAAGAGATCGAATGTCTCATTTGTTGAATAGGTAGAAGGCCAGTGTTACTGGGTCAAAGAGTACATGTTGGGGAGAAAGACTGGAAATATAGGATGTTCTGAGCATTGTGTATTTGATTCTGGAGGTGATAGGGACTCAGTGGAATTTATTGAATGGGAGGAAGGTGACATGTTGAGATGTGTGCTTTAGGAAAATCACTGATTAGAGAGTAGATTGGAGTGAGGAGAGACTTGAAGAAGTCAGACCCACCAGCAGGCTACTGCAATAGTCCAGGTGTGAACTGATGAGGGCTTCTACTAGACTAGTGGCAGCCTCAGAAGAAAGAAGTCGACATAGTTGAGAGATGTGGGAATGATGAACTCAGTAAACCTTGGCAACAGATTGGATATGGGTGATGAGAGAAAGTGAAAACTTGAGGATAACTCCTAGGTTGCATTCCTCCTGGATCACTGCCTTATGATGAAGGGGCTTATGTAGCTCAATGAAACTATGAGCTATGCTGCACAGGGTTACCCAAGACAGACAGGTCATAGTAGAGAGTTCTGACAAAAGGAGAAAGAAATGGCAAACCACTCCAGTATCTTTGCCAAGAAAGTCCCATGGACAGTATTAAAATGATAAAAGATATGAAACCAAAGGTGAACTCCTCAGGCCAAAAGTTATCCAACTCACTAATGGGGAAGATCAGAGGACAACTCCAAGTAGCTCCAGTACTAATGAAGTAGGTGGGTCAAAGCCAAAGTTCAGCTGTAGATATATCTGGTGACAAAAGGGAAGTCCAATGCTGTGAACATCAATATTGCATAGAAAACTGAAATGTAAGATATATGAATCAAGGTAAGCTGGATGTGGTCAAAAAGGAAATGGAAAGATTAAACATTGACATCTTGGCTGTCAGTGAACTTAAATAGATGGGAATGGGTGTATGTAGTTCAGGTGATCATGACATATACTACTATGGGCAAGAATCCCTTAGAAGCAATGGAGTAGCCCTCATAGTCAATAAAAAAGTGAGAAAAGCATTACTGGAATATAATCTTGAAATGACAGATTGATATCCATTCAAATCCAAGGCAAACCATTTAACATCACAGTAATATGCTCCAACCACTGATGCTGAAGA
This sequence comes from Bettongia penicillata ogilbyi, assembly GCA_023548195.1. Lineage (NCBI taxonomy): Eukaryota > Metazoa > Chordata > Mammalia > Diprotodontia > Potoroidae > Bettongia > Bettongia penicillata. The sequence continues at coordinate 1,252,962 of JAJHZJ010000611.1, forward strand.
GGGCAATATGCAACCAAATTTGGAAAACTCAACAGTGGCCACTGGATTGGAAAAGATCAATTTACAATTCAGACCTCAAGCAGGGCAATGCCAAGGAACATTCAAATTACTAAACAAGTGTGCTCATTTCAGATCCTGCAAAGCTATGCTTAAGATTCTGCAAGTTGGGCTTCAGTAATATGTGAACTGTGAGTTACCAGAAGAACAGGTTGTCTTTTGAAGAGGCAGAGAGTTAGAGACCGAAGCGCCAGCATTCACTGGATTATGGAGAAAGCAAGGGAGTTCCAGAAAGACATCTACTTCTGCTCCAGTGACTACACTAAAGCCTTTGACTATGTGGATCACAACGAAATGTGGCAAGTCTTCAAAGAGAGAGGAGTGTCAGATCATCTTACTTGTCTCCTGAGGAAGCTGTATGCAGGCCAAGAAGCAGCCGTTGGAACTAAACATGGAACAACTGATTGGTTTAAAATTGGAAAAGGAGTACAACAAGGCTGTATATTATCACCTTATTTATTTAACTTATATGCAGAGTACATCATATGAAATGCCAGGTTGGGTGAATCAAAAGCCAGAATGAAGGTTGCCAAGAGAAATATCAACAATCTCAGATATACAGATGATATCACTCTGATGGCAGAAAGTGAAGAAGAATTAAGAAGCCTCTTGATGAGGGTGAAAGAGGAGAGTGTAAAAGCTGGCTTAAAGCTTAACATAAAAAAAAAATCTAAGATCTTGGCAACTGACACTTCCTGGCACATAGAGGGAGAAGAAATAGAAGCAGTGTCAGATTTTATATTCTTGGGCTCAAAGATCACTGCAGATGGCAACTGTAGCCATGAAATTAAAAGACACTCCTTGGAAGGAAAGTCATGGCAAATCTGGATAGCATACTCAAAAGCAGAGACATCATCTTGCTAACAAAGGTCTGTATAGTCAAAGCTTATGGCTTTTCCAGTGGCAATATATGGCTGTGAGACTTGGACTGTAAGGAAAAAATCAGCATTTTACAACTGTGGGGTTGGAGAAAACTTTTGAGAGTCCCTTGGATGGCAAGGAGATCACATCAGTTAGTACTTAAAGAAATTAATTCAGGTTATTCACTGGAAGATCAATACTGATGCTGAAGCTTAAATACTTTGACCACATGATGAGAAGATGGGACTTATCAGAAAAGCCCCTGATTCTGGGAAAGATTGAAGATGAAAGAAAAGGGGATGAGATGGATAGATAGTATCATGGAACAGGAGTTTGGGCAGACTTCGGGAGACAGTAGAGGATAGAAAGGTCTGGAGTAGGTACCTGAGGTCAGGAAGAGTTGGACATAACTGAACAATCACAACAGCTTAGGTTGCAAGCCCGAGGGACTAGAAGGATGGTGTTACCCTCTGAGTAATAGGAAGGTTAGGAGGTAGGGTAGGATTTTTTGGGGAAAAACGATGAGTTCTGTTAGCAACATGTTTAGGTTAAGACGTCTACTGGACATCCAGGTTGAGATGTCTGAAAGGCAGTTGGAGATTCAGATTGAAAGTCAGTTGAGAGATGGTAACGAGATTCAGCAGGGCTGATAAGATCCCCAAATGAAGTAGTGTTGAGTGAATTAAGCACTTATGTACAAAGGTAACCTGCTCAAAAAAGGGAAATGCAGTTCAAATCTCTTGAAACCGGTTCTCACAAGTTCAAACCAGTTGAAACTACTCCAAAATGGTTCAATCTATTTCAGGCTGGTCAGAATTAGTTCAGTCTGCTCCAGACTGGTAAAAACTAGTTCAGTAATTAAGCTACTTTGGCATTAGGTACATAGACATTTTTGAACATGACTTAGATAATTAGACACTTAGGCACTTTGGTATTTTGGTTCACAGGCACTTTGGTACTTAGGTAATTAAATAATTAGGTACTCTCTATTTAGATAATTAGTTACTTGGGCATTTTAGTACTTAAATACACAAGCAGGTAATCAGTTAGATACTTAGGCACTTAATTAGGTAATTAGGGATATAGGCATATAGTAATAACTGATAAATTGTCAAAACTCTATTCAATCTAGTTTAAACTGGTTGAAACTAGTCAAAATCTGTCTAATTCAGCCAACACCAGTTCAGTTCAATCAAACGTGGTAAAAACCAGTTCAAATCAATTGAAAGTAGCTCTATCTGGTGGAAATGGGTCCAAACCAGTTGAACCCATTTCAAAGCAGTTCAAATTGGTCAAAACCTAGTTTAGGTTAAAAAACAGTACACTGACATTAGTTATACAGGCACTTTGTACAGGTTTTAGGTACTTAGATAATTAGAAAATTAGGTGCTTAGGCACTTGTCTACTCAGGTACTTGAGCACTTAGGTACTTAGGTAATTAAGTAAATGACTCTTAGGCACTCAATATAGATATTTATACAAATCTGGTTCCATCCACTCAATCAGATTCCAGATGAGAATCTGGTCGAAACTGCTCCAAATCAGTTCAAAATGGTCTAAATTGTTTAGATAATTAGGTATTTAGGTACTGGGTAATCTGTTACTCATGTACTTTAGTACTTAATTATTTGTGTACTCAGTTTCATAGGCACATAAAAACTTAGGTACTTAAGTTTCTAAGTCTTAGGTAATTATGTAATTTGTTAATTAAGTAATTAGGTACTTAGTGTTTTGGTATAAGGGACTTAGGTATTTAAGTACATAGACACTTAAATTAGGTAATCAACTTAGTATTTAGGTAATTTGGTAACTAGGTACATAGGCACTTAGATAATTAGGTACATAGTTAAGCACTTAAATATTTATATATGCAGAGGTATTTAGATACTTGTACTTAAGGACAATATGATGAATATCTGGTCATTGGATTCAGATGGCTCTGGAGGAGGTGAGGCTGGTATCCTGCATACATACATACATACATACATATATATATTGCAATGTATTATAATTCGTTAATTATATAATTAGGTACATAGCTACTTAGTTATATAGGTACTTGGTTTCTTAACTACTGAAGTACATTGGTACTTATGGGATTAGTTTCTTAGGTATATAGGTAATTAGGTACTTAGATAATCAGTTAAATAGGTACTTACTTAGGTAGGGAGAAGAGAAGAGGACCCAAGACAGAAATTTGAGGGACCTTATATTTGGAGGGCTGTCAGATAAGTAGGAAGAGAACCTGGAGGGAGTGGTGTCCTGGAAACTTAGAAAGAGGAGAGTAGTAAGAAGATGAAGGTAATCTACAGGGTCAAAGACTGCAGTGAAGGAGAAGAGAATGAGGAATGAACAAAGGCCATGTGATTACGCAATTGTTGGTAACTCTGGAGAGAGACATTTCAATGGAATGATAAGGTCAGAAGCCAGATTATAAGGGATTAATAAGAGAGTAATAGGAGAGCAAGTGGAGGCACCTATTGTAGAAGGCCTTTTCTAGAAGTTTAATCACAAAGGGTAGAGGAGATATTAGAAGATAGCAGGGATGGAAGGATCAAATGAGAGATTTTTTTTTCTTTTCAGCATGAGGGTGAAATGAACATTATTGTCCCTGCTTTCCAGGAACTCGCAGTATAATGGCGGAGACAACATTCACACAACTAGGTGCAAAGAAACTGTACACAGAATAAATTTGAAATAATCAATAAGAGAAAACACTAAAACTAAAGAGGATTGGGATTCTATCTTCCTTTAGAAGGTGGAATTTTAACTGAGATTTGAAGGAAAGGAGGTCATGATTGGTGACTGTATTGGTTGGAGTGCTGCCTTCTCCTTAGGCAGCTAGGTGGTGGCAGTGAATAGAATCCTGGAGTTAGGAAGACCTGAGTTCAAATCTAGCTTGAGTTACTTACTAAGTGTGTGCTGCTGGGCAAGTCCCTGGACCTCCGTTAGCCTCAATTTCTTATACTATAAAATGGGGATGATATTAACACCTATCTTCCAGAGTTGTCATGAGGATCAAATAAGAGAAAATTTGTAAAGACCTTAGCAGAGTGCCTGGCACATAGTAAGGACTCTACAAACGATAGCTATTCTCATTAGAATTATCCTATGCATTTATGTAGGCTGTTCCCTGTGCCTGAAAAGGACTTTTTCCCCTTATCTTCCTACTGAAATCCTTCTTAGTCTTCAAGTCAGACTCAGGTATCACTTTTCTAAGAAGCCATCTCTGATTTTCCTAGATGAAAGTGATCTCTCTCCTCTGTATTCTTAACACACTTCTCGATCTTTGCCTTGCCCTTTCCACGGTTGACCTCCTCCCACACTGCTTTATAGACATAAAAGAGTGCCATGCTTAGCATCAGCAACCTTGGCTTTATATCCTGCTTCTGACATTTCCTAGCTGTGTGATCATGGGTATATGGCTTCACCTTTCCGTGGTTTAGATTCCTCAACTGTAAAATTGGGATAATAATGTTATACAAAGAAAATTTTCTTACAAACCCTTAAGTACCACACCATTCTCGGTTATTATTATTAACTCCCTGAGGGCAGCCACTTTTCAGCTCTTTACTCCTAGTATATGGCTCAGTGAATTAACATGGTAGATGTTTAATAACTGTTTACTGAATTGAATATCTAAGTTCAAGAATATCCACCTACTCCTTGGTGGCCTAATTTTGTGCAGATTTGCATCCCTCCCCATCCTCCCCCCCAAATAACCCTCAGAGAATCACTTCTTTAATATCCATTTGGTGCTGTTGCATCTCTTAAGATGAATGCATTTTCTGTGATTTCTGGCCTCTAGTAATAAGATCCTAGAATCAAACAGAAGGAAGAAAACAGGCTACAGAGCCCTTGGGGAAATTAGAAAGTTATTTTACTGACCCCAAGCTTCTCTTTGAAACAAAGACCTGTTGGGTTTTTTTTTCACACCAGTATTCTCCCAAGGATGCTACCAAGCTGCAAGTTACGGGCCAATAGAGTTTCCAAAGCGATGAAGTGGAGGGTCAATCAATGGGCAAGGAAGAGGGGCAAATACAGCTTGTGCGATTGGGTCACACCACCTTACAAACAAAGGATTACAGAAGAGGAGGGATGTAGAGTCATCAGAGAAATGCAGGAGAAGAAGCTGAACTGGTAATATAGTGAATAAGAGATGGCCTGATCAGCCTGATTGACGCACTGGATGTTCCATTGGTACCACCCATGTATTGGCAGACCTTGAGGAAGACCTCTCTTTAGCACTTTGGGTAGGATCCTGATGGTCAATGTATAGGATGACATGGACAGAAACCAAACAGGATATTCGGGTGGGAATAAGTCATGGTGTACACCATTAGAGGTAATACCTACATCAATGACATTGTAGATCTATTGGTAATAGGGGACTGGACAGATAGCAACAAAGTGCTTTCAAGTGCCCAGGTTTCTTTCAGAGTCTTTTACTAAGTTGATTTCATAAGTTTCTATTATTTTAATGGTGATATAACATATTCGATGAAAGAGTTAGGACTCGGGAGTCTAGAAGTGCACATGTATGACTAGCATGCAAAATTCCAAAAAAGTTCATGATTCCTTCAAATAATTAAAAAAAAAAACTTCTTAGCATCAGCATCTATATCCGGTAATCAGTCACCAATGAATAGTATTTATCTAATGACTTCCCTGAGCTGCTAGGCAGCATAGTGGATAGAGCACTGAGCCCTGAGCCTGAGGTCAGGAAGACTCATAAGTTCAAATCTGGCCTCAGGGTGATCTTAGGCAAGTCACTTAATCCTGTTTGCCTCAATTTACTCATCTATAAAATGATCTGGAGAAGGAAATGGTGAAGCACTCTAGGATCTTGGCCAAGAAAATCTCAAATAGGGTTACAAAGAGTTGGTCATGATTTGAAAATGACTCAACAACACAACTGCTTCTTTATATATGTTCTGGAAGCAAATCAGACAAACATGGATTGGTCCTAGTCTTTTAACCACATGATGCCACTTCTTTGATTGGCTGTAATTGTAGAACCATAACCAGAAAAAGAAGACCCTGGAAAAAGCTTTATTGACCTCTGCCTCACCAAATGCATCTAGATCATGTAGTAGAAAGAGTGCTAGGCCTGGATTTAGGAAGACCTGAGTTCAAATTCAGTCTCAGAAACTTACTAGTTGTTTGATTCTGAGCACATAATTTTGAACCTATGTCTCCCTCAATGTCCCTTCACTGTAAAAGGAGGGTAGTAATAGCACCTATTGCCCTGGGCCGTTGTCAGGATCAAATGAGATAATAATAGCCAAGGGCTCAGCACACTGCCTGGTACATAGTAGGTTTAGTTATTTTTATTTATTAAAACGTCTGTTTTCCTTGTCCTTGACCTTTTCCTCTTTGCGGCTTTTATTGTTCAATCATTTCAGTTATGTTGGACAATTTGTGACCCATTTGGGATTTTCTTGGTGAAGATACTGGATGGTGTTTGCTATTTCCTTCTCCAGGGAAAGGTTGGCTGCTCTGTTCTTTGTCTTACTCCTTCATTGGTGGTGTCTGTTGAGAAACACTGATGTGAGGGGAGAGATCAAGGGTTTTTTTTCCTCTGAGTTCATGTGGTCCTGTGAATACAGACCTGAATCCTTGCCCTGCCTTGGCATCTATGTTCTTCTGTTCTAGGTGATGGAACTGGAGAGTCTGACCTTGAAAGTTTCATAAGACAAACAGTATCCTAGCATATGAGTTTTATAGCCAGACCAGTCTTGATGTCCTGAGGAGTGGGGAGTGACCTTCAGGACTCAGCTGAGATGAGGCAGTCCTGTACACCCGGGTGCAAACTTGGTGGGACCAGTATTAGGTAGGAACCGAGCTAAATTTGAGGTCATTCTTCCCAAAGATCAGATGGGAAAGAAGAGAATGGGCCCCTAATTGTTAGGAGGAGATGTTTATACTTCTGTTCTTGTTACATCTTTGAAGTAAACATACCTTTGTAAAAGCTAATTGATGTTAAGTAGATTTAAAAGGAACTAGGATGCTACTAACTCACACCTAACTGCCAGGCAGACAAATAGCTCCAGCTGGTAGCAGTAGAGAAGAGACATCTCAAAACCCACAGGGTTTGGGTTTTGAGATGTCTGAGGAAAAGATATATGTGCCTGGCCATAGGAGAGTAAGTTAGAGCCTACTAACTACCCAGGCATATGTTACTTTAGGGGCATCTAGGTGGACAGTAGACAGAGTGCCGGGTCTAGAATAAGATGGACTCATCTTTCCCAGTTCAAATCTGGCCTCAGACACTTACTAGTTGTATGATTCTAGGCAAGTCACTCAACTCTGCCTCAGTTTCCTCATCTGTAAAATGAGTTGGAGAAGGAAATGGCAAACCACTCCAATATCTTTGCCAAGAAACTTCCCAAAATGGGATCATGAAGAGTTGGACATGACTGAATGACTGAACAACAGTAATCCACAAGCCCTAACTTCTTTTCTGACCTCCAGTCTTATATCTCCAACTATCTGTTAGGCCTCTCAAACTGGATACCTTGCATATATATCTTAAACTCAACATGTCTAAAACTCAGCTCGTCACCTTCCCTTCCCCCTCCCACAACTCTCTTCTCTTCCTAATTTCCCTATTACTGTGGAGAGTACCACCATATGCCTGATCACCCAGATTTCCTAACCTAGGTGTCATCCTCACTCTATTTCCCCATATTCAGTTAATTGCCATGTCCTCTAGTTTCTACCTTTTTAACATTTCTAATCTACCTTCTCTCCTCTAACACTGACACCACCCTGGTACAAGCCTTCATCACCCCCTCATCACCTCATACTTGGACCGCTGCAGTAGGCTGCTGGTGGGTCTCCTGGGCAAGTCGTTGTCCATTCCAGTCCATCCTCCACTCAGCTGTCCAACTGACCTTCCTAAAGCACAGATCTGATCTGGTCACCTTCCTTAACTCACTATCATCTCCAGGATTAAATATAAAACCCTCTATTTGCTTTTAAAATTCTTTATAACCTGGCCCCTTTCCGCTTTTCTTATCCTCTTCCACCTTGTTCCTTGCCAGGTACTCTGCAGTTCTTCTCACATGACACATCATCTCCCAGTTTCTAACATTTTCACTGGCTTACCCCGAAGCCTAGAGTGTTCTTCTATGTCTCTGACCTCTAGCTTCCCTGGCTTCTTCAAGTCTTAAAGTTCCACCTTCTAAAAGGACCCTTTTCTGACCCTCCTTAATCATAGTGCCTTTCTTCTGAGAAGGAAATCATCCTGTTTCTGTCTTCTTTGTCCATAGTTATTTAGATGTCTTCTACATTAGACTTTCCTTTGTATTCCCACCGCCTAGCACAACACCTGTCACATAGTGGGCATTTCATCAATGTTTATTGATTTGATTGATAATAAAACATAAAATACTTGCTGAGAGACTCGAAGCTCATTATTTCCCTATAGCCTGGAAGTCTAGTTTTCCCTCCAGAAATAGGAACAATTGAAGTCAATCTGCTCTAGGTCATATATAATATGAATCCACCCTTGCATAGCCAAAGGAGGCAGTTCCTCAGAATGACTGGCTCATATTTCCCTTAGGGGTGATTGTTGGTTTTAGATACAGGAACATAATTATTTGACGTTTTCTCCCATTAGAGTGTGACCTCCTTGAGAAAAGGAACTTTTACCTTCTTTATATATCCACCATCTAGCACAATGCTTGGCACATAGTTAAGCACAATGCTTAACAGTTAGGAGCTGACTAATTGACTAACTTGAGTTAGGATCTTGGTCACTGGCTCAGGATTTACTATAAACTGGAATTCAGGATGGTTGGTGGCTTTTTTCACTGATTGGAGGAGACCTCCAGCATCATATGGTGACAGACATATGCTGAACCTGATTACTACTCTCCCCTTGTGGGTCATGTATTCCCCATCCCACCAATCCCAAAAGCCTTGCAGGAATCATTACAGTGGCAGGAGATGCTGCAGGATGAGGGAACATTATAGATGTGGGTCATTAACCCCAGCTGGAGAGGGAAAAAATCTTAAAACTTTAGTGTTAGAAGTCACTGTCAATTAGAAATCAGTAAGAAGTAAAGGATCCTCATGAATTATAATGCGTCTGGGATGGGGATAGAGCATTTAGGTTATATGCAATTTTTTTTTTTTTTTAGGGAAGCAGTGTGGTTCAGTGGAAGGGTCCCTGACTGTGGAGTCAGGGTTACTTGGCTCAAATCTTAGCTTTGTTCTTCACTACCTAAATGACCTTGGAAAAGTCTCTTAGATTCTCTGGAAGTCAATTTCTTCATCTATAAAATAAGGTGCTTATATTAAATTACCTTTAAGATTCATTTCCATTTTATATCTATGATCTTATGTGAGACCTCAGTCCCTCAGGAACACTTCAGAAGTCTTAGAGACCAAGAATGGCTTGAAACCTGTTTTAGCACCTTGAACCACTTGGGATTATGTTGGTCCAAACTGGAACCAGGTCCAGCCAGCTATCTGGAGAGACTGTGAGGAAGAGGGCACTGAAACATATGCTCACCGGAATGTACCTTACAACTGGGTAGTGGTTTGGGGACTCCTCTTAGAATTCCAAAGAACTTAGAAAACAGCTCCCTAAGCAGTAAAAAAAAATACTTATTGATACCCCAGTCCAAATAATTGCCTGGCCCTGCCTTGGAGGTAGCCGAATCCCTTCTCCAATCAGTCAGTTCAAAATGTAATCCAGTTAATCTCTTTGAGGACTGGCATCCTTTCCAAAGGAGATCTTTTTCTTCACTACAATGATATGAGAGGAAATGTTGGAATTCCTGGGTGGTCCGTCTGTGTTTACTGCTGCAATATTAGAAATAGGTAATGAAAACGGGAGCTGTTTGTTTCCTTTTGCAAAGGATAGATGAGAAACATTTGTAGTTACTCAAACTGGGAAAAAAAATTGAAAAGGAGGGGATCCATCTCCTAGCCTCAGGGTACAACTGCCTACCTGTTGGGACCAGGAACCTAGAGTGGGATTTCATTGTAATTCATATCCAGAAAAGTTAGGTGATGACTGTAAGAATTAAGTGCACTGCCTTTGTATCATCTAAAGAAAAGCACTTACTATCAAGAGAGCATTGTGTAGAGAAGAAAACCTTTGTCAAGGTGGCTTCCTTTGTTCCCTGTCACCTCTGGGATAAAAACCAAACTACTCTGACATTAAAGCCTTTTACAGTCTGGCCCTAGGCCAGGGGTTCTTAATTATTTTTATGTCATGGACCTCTCTGGTGGTCTGGTGAAGACTATGGACCCCTTTTTTGAATAATGGTTATAAATGCATAAAATGAAATGCATAGGGTTACTGTCCTGCCTATATGTATGTTCAGTCATATCCAACTTTTTGTGACCCATTTGGGGTTTTCTTGGCAAAGATATTGCAGTGGTTTGCCATGGCCTTCTCCAGCTCATTTTTACAGATGAGGAAACCAAGGCAAATAGGGTTAAATGACTTGCCCAGGACCACCCAGCTAGTAAGTATTTGAGGCCAGATTTGAACTCAATATGAGTCTTCCTGGTTCCCAGCCCAGCGTGCCATGTAGCTGCCCTGCATAGGATTTCAAAGGAAACGAACTATATTGAAATCACGATGCATTATTTTCCCCACCCAAGTTCAAGGACCCTGGGTTAAGAACCTCTAGATTATAGTTTCAGATATTAATCTTCCTCACATACTCTAGTTTTAGCTGAACAAGTCCGTGAGCTATTCTCTGTACCCATGATTCCATCTCCATTACCTTTGTCTAAGTGGTACCTTATCTTTGCTTCTTAAAATCTCCACTTCCATTCTCAGCTGAAGAGCTGCCTCTAAGACGTATTTCCTGATTGTTTTCACTTGTTAGTGTCCCCATCCACATGACTGTACTCCAATTGTATGTGTCTTTGTTTGTTTTTTTCTCTGTGAACATGTAACACCTTACTCTTATCCCTTCAAGAGATACAGAAACAGGCACAAAAAGAGAAGTAAAACAACTTACCTAAGATTACAAAGCTAGTAAGTAGATGAGTTGAGATTCAGGGTTCACACCATCTGACTTCAAAGCCAATGCTTTCAGCCCTGTACACCATACAGTCAGTATTTGTTATGCACCTACTATGTGCCAGGCACTTTGCTGAGCACTGGGGATATATTGAAAGGCAAAAGATAGTCCCTACCTCAAGGAGCTCACAATTTAATTAATTAAATTAATTAATTTGATTAAAATAACTATGCAGAGACAAGCTATACGTGTGTGTGTGTGTGTGTGTGTGTGTGTGTGTGTGTATAAGATAAATTGTTCTCAGTTGTTTTCAGACTTTCATGACAATCTCCCTCTCCTCCTCACACGGGATATTCTGGGCAAAGACACTGGAGTGGTTTGCCATTTTCTTCTCTAGTGGCAAACAAAGGTTCAGGAACTTGCCCAAGGTCACACAGTTAGGATGTTTCTAAGGCTGGATTTGAACTTAAGTCTTCCTGACTCCAAACCTAGTGCTCTATCCATTTCACCACCTAGCTGTCCTATATAGGATAAATAGGAAATGTCTCTCTAGGTCCTTAAGTGAGGCTCTTTGACTGAATCCAAACTTGGTTGCAGGTTCCCACACCTGAACTGGAAGCTAGGGAAGCCAAGAGGATTAGGTGATGAGAAAGAGTATTTTAGGCTTGGAAGACAGCCAGAGAAAATGCCCAGGACTGAAAGATGGAGAATCTTACTTGGGGAGCGGTAAGGATGACAATGTTATTGGATTAAAGAGTGTCAGGGTATAAAGTACAAGAAGAGTGGAAATATAGGGGAGGGGAACTTAAGTTATGAGGGGCTTTGAATGTCATATGGAGGACTTTGTATTTGATGTTGGAGGTGATAGGGAGCCACTGCAGTTTAATGGGGAGGGGGATGAACATTGTCAGAAGGGAAATTTAGGAAAATAATTTTGACAGCTGAATGGACGATGGACTTGTGGGGAGAGGCTTGTGGCAGGCAGACCAACAAGCAGACTATTGACACAATCTAAGCCTGAGAAGACAAGGGGTTGTACCAGAGTGATAACAATAGTAGGATCAGAGGACAGGAAAGATTTTGCAAAGATGAAATCAGTAGGTCTTGCCAACAGATTGGATATGGAGGGTGACAGATGAGGAGCTGACGATTGATTGTTAGCTTGCAAGCTGTGGGGTATATATGGTAATACCTGTGACAGTAATAGAGTAGTTTGGAAGGGGGAAGTGCTTGGGGGGGAAAATGATGAGTTTAGTTTTGGATATGTGGGTTTAAGATGTCTACCGGCCATCCGGTTTGAGATGTCTAAGAGATAGAGATGTGAGACTGGAGGTCCACAGAGAAGTAGGGGCTAGATATCATCAGTATTGAGATGATTATTAAAGCCAGGAGACATGATGAGATCACCAAGTGAAATGTTACAGAGGGAAAAGAGAAGAGGGTCTAGGACAGAACCATATGGCATACCCATGGTTACTGATTAATTAGGTAAAAGGAGAACCAGGAAAAGTGGTATCTACAGGTTTAGAAGGGAATATCAAGGAGAAGAGGGTGTAAAAGGCTGAACAGAGGTCAGAAAAGATGAGGATGGAGAAAAGGTCGTTGGGTTTGGCATTGAAGAGATCATTGGAGCACTGGAATTTGTATCAGGAGGATCTGAGTTCAAATCTGATCTTAGACACTTAATAACTGTGTGACCATGGGCAAGTCACTTAACATCGTTGCCTCAGAGAGAGAGAGAGAGAGAGAGAGAGAGAGAGAGAGAGAGAGAGAGAGAGAGAGAGAGAAAACAGAGAGAGAATTTATAACTTGGAAGGGAGTTGTTTCAGTGAAAGGATGAAGTTAGAAGGCTGAAACCAGTTGTAGAGACTTAAGACGAGAATGAGAAAGAAAGGACTGAAATTGAAACTGTTTTCTTGTAGGTTACCAGTGACCTTCTCATTGCCAAATAATATGGTCCTTTTCCAGTTCCCATCATCAATTTTCTGTAGTAATTACTACCCTCTTTTTCTTGAAACTTTTTCTCTTACTATCTTGGTTCTCCTGCACATTTTTTCTGATAATTCCTCATTTCTTTGTTCTTCTGCCCTCTAAATGCAATATCCAAGGCTCTGGCCTTGGCCTGCTTCTGTTCTCTGTGGAATCTCTTCCTCAGTCAATGTGGATGACTATCAGATCTCCATCCAGGCCTCACCTCTTTCCTGAGCACTAGTCTTGACTCTCCAGATGACCCTTTGACATTGTCATCTGTGTGAGCTGCTAGAATTTCCAATTCTGTTTTTCTATGCCTGTGATTTTATCAGTATAAGAAGTTCCAGCTGGGGAAACCAATGAGGAACACAGCTGTTCTTAGAGAGTTTAAATTTGGCCTCCTGGGCAAGTCATTTAACCCTGTTTCCCTCAGTTTCCTCACCTGTAAAATGAGCTGGAGAAGGAAATGGCAAACCATTCAGTATCTTTGCTAAGAAGACTCCAAATAGAGTCATGCAGAGTTTGATCCAGCTGAAACAACCCAACAGCAGCAACAAGGGAACAGTTAGGACATATTATCTCATTTGATCCCTACAACAACCCTAGGAGGTAGGTATTGTTAGTATTCTCATTTTATGGATGGGGAAACAGAGGCAGAAGGAGGTCAAGTGACTTGCTCAGGGTCACACAGCTAGTATATGAGGCCAAATTTGAACTCAGGTCTTTCTGACTCCAGGTCCAGTGTTTTATCCATTATGTCACGTAGCTGTCTAGTGCTTGATTTAGGAGATATATATATATATGTATAAATACACACATGTATAAGTATGCATATGTGTGTGTATGTATATGTACATGTATATGTATATATTGATCTGCTAAAATATCCAGCTCTAATTCTAAGCCTCTTTAGTCATCAACATTCATCAAAAATAGTTTACTCTAAAGGCAGATTCTATCCTATGATTGTGTAGCTGTGGCTTGAATAAACTGAGATTCCTTCCTAGAACCTCAGAACTAAACAGGTTATCTGCCTTGATGGATATCTAGAACAGGAATTCTTAGGTCTTTCAGTGTCATGGCAAAAAACACTTTTAAGTTTAACCTGCATGATGAACATTTTCTCAATCACTTTCTTAAGTCTAGACAATCAGTAAAACAATAAATCTAACCCTGATTTCTAGAAAGTAAACAATCTTTTTTCCTCAGCTGGTAGGTCTGGACTCCAGAATCTTCCTTTGTGTGAACAGCCCTTGGCCAGCTGCTGAAACCTATGGACCCCTTATCAGAAGAATGACTTTATTGCCTACCTTCAAGGCTGTGTTGGAGCCAGCTCCTACAGGTTCAGAAGAGCCAACTGTTAAATGTTCAATGCAAGCATTTATAATGCTTCAGATCAGGGTTTGACTTACTGTTTACTGGTTAGACTTAAGAAAGAGATGAATAAAATGTAGATAATGACGATTAAACTTAAAAATGTATACTGTATACATTTCCCCCCCAAACAGTCAATTGTTAATCATTTGCCAGTACACCCCTGCCTACATTTCTAATCAAAAGGAATGTTAGTTTTGCTAACATTAGTGAAAATAAAAATGTGGTTTTCTTCCCCCATCTGAATTCACAGACCCTAAGAAATTTATCCATGAATTGCCATGAGAGTCTATAAACTCCAGGTTATGTTCCTCTGATTTAGAACTAGAAATGTGCAGGACAGGTGCGGCAAGGAAGGCTATGCTCACCGTAAACTACATATTTCCTAAGGATTTGAGTGACACTGAGTGACAGAAGCCAAGAAGAATTTTTCCCTGCTTTGGGAGCTGATCTTTCTGAAAAGAAGGGTTAAGGAATGTCTTGCATTTTAATTCTGGCTATGGAACCATATATTCTATTTTTACCAACTCAGCTCCGTAAGTGTTTTGGAGAGGAAGAAGTCAGTCTTTCCAGAACCATTGATTAAAGCTGGGTCACATGAGCGAACCATAATGATATGACATTCTCTCATAAACTGAACCCTGAACTAGTTACAGTAATGTGACTGTGCCATCGCTTCAATCTATCATTATGTCACCAGTGGTTTTATGGGTTCTGATGGTGTCCATTCTTTATTGAAACAAATGGAAGAAATTACACAGAAGAGAGGCAAGCCAAAGCTTGCTAGAATTGTGCAAGCATGTGTGGCCAGGGCACAGATTTCACAGAGTATAAATTCCCTATCAAAAATGAGTTTCTGAGAGTAGAATGTGGTGATGGGATAGGAATCAGCTTTCCAAATGGAGAAAAATGAGTGAGTTTTAAGGCATGATAGGAAAAGGGAATTATTTATTTAACAAGGACCTATTACGTGCCAGGCACTGTGAGATGCACTGGGTATACAGAGACAAAATAAAATAGAACCTACCCTCGAGGAGTTTAAATTCTACCAGAAAGAAAAGATTATGTAAATACACAATAATTTGAGTGAAGAGATTTCCTTGATAATAACTAGTGAGACCAGAAAATGCTTTCTATACAAGGATTCTTAACTTGAGGCCTGTGAACCTTTTTTTTTACTATTATATAATTGGTTTTCTATGCAATCATATGTATTTTATTGTATATATCTAAAAATTATTATTCTGAGAGGAATCCTTGGGCTTCCTCAGAGTGCCAAAGGCGTCTCATGATATAAAGAGGGTTAAAACCTCCTCTTTTACTAGGTATCTCTTTACAGGAATAGGTTGTGCTAGGTAACCCTTGCTAGGCTACTCTGAAACTCTGATTCTGTGTAACTAGTAAGTAGTTAACACTTTATAGTTAACATTTGCAGTTTTCTGAGTATGGCAGAATTAGATGGCATTGTAGTCAGAGGGGTCCAATCCTAGCTCACCTATATTACCTTCATCTCACTTCTCCAGACTTCAGATTCCTGATTTGGTCATTGACAGAGTGAGATTAGATCATCTCTAAGGTTATTTCCAGCTCTTGTTCCTATGACTTAAAAGATAAAAAAGTCTCAAGGCTGTTTACTTGGAATAGAGCTGCACGTATCATGAGCCCACACTCGCATGGAGACATTGCCTTTCCATTTGTGCTAAGAAGAGTTCTTGGCTACCAGTTGTAGGTTGGCACCTGGCTGTATGCCACATCCTGTGCTAGTGAGGGGTCCTATATCTGGACAAGACGCCACGTTTCATTGCAAGCCCAGAGCTAGCAGCCTGAGTAAGTATGCATGTGTCAGCAGACTGGTTCTTCTCAGTCCTGGGATGTCTTCAGTACCTCTGCCTGTGTGTAGACAATAGCTCCTAGAACCTTACTCTCTCCAGCTTTCTTCTTTCAGTGCCATTCTGGATTTTTAATCTAATTAATCTGGTCATCATTTGTAATTTACTTGGTTCATGTTTGTCCCCATACCGCAGAATCTCCAATCCCTTTCTTGACTTCAGAATGATCCTGAAAATGTTATTTGTCTATAGACTAAAGTCCATTTATGGAAACAATCTTGAAAGTAAAAAATGCAGTCTCTGATAAAGCCTAATATGGCTTGAATAAGTCACAGCTTCTCACTCAGGCTTCTGTGTTTGCTGTTGTTTTTTAAAATAAATGTTTTATTAAGGTTTTTTTCAGTGTTTACATCCTTGTCATTCACAAATACTCCCTAACCCCACTGCTGTCCTCCAATAGAACTCTCAAGTGTAACTCAGGAATATAACTAAGCACAACTGTCACTTCTGACAGGAAATGCTGTAACCCACATCCAATCAAGAAGCACTTCTTAAACACCTACTGTGTGCCTGGTGTTGTGCTATATAAATACAAAAAAAAAAAAAAAAAAAAAAAAAAAAAGGAAGACAATATCTGTCCTCCAGGAGCTTACAAATCTGTTGGGAGATGATACATATAAGGAAGTTGAAAAGAGGATGAAGGAGGATTTACCTGTTGGGAGAGGGATTTGTGGGGAAGCCAAAGAAGTCCAAATGAGTGCAAGGGTTGGGAAATGAGATGTCTGTAATCTATCCATTCTTTGTCAAGAACAGGTAGGCATGCTTCATTACCGGTGCCCTGCTTCCCATTCTTTCCTACTACAAAACATTGATATAAATATTTTGTATGTATGGAATGTTTCCTTTAGTCACTGATTTTCTTGAGTTCATTCTGCTACATAAATGAAAACTTCCTTACCTTTATTTTCTAGCTGGACAGTTAAGCTTTATTTACTGTTTCAAAAATATCCATGTGGAAAATTGGAACACTAATGCATTGTTGGTAGATCTAAACATTCTGGAGAGCAATTTGGAACTATGTCCAAAGAGCAATCGAACTGTGCATACTCTTTGGTCCGGCAATAAGAGCACACTAGATCTGTATCCCGAAGAGATTAAAAAAAAGGGAAAAGGACCTATTTGTACAAAAACATTTATAACAGCAAATGTGGTGGCAAGGAATTGGAAATTGAGGGATGTCTGTCAGTTGGGAATGGCTGTACAAGTGGAGTTATATGAATGTAATGGATTTCTATTGTCCTATAAGAAATGATAAGCAGGTGGATTTCAGAAAAACCTGGGAAGATTTACATGAACTAATGCTGAGTGAAGCGAGCAGAACCGGAACATTGTATGCAGTAATAGTAACACTGTGTGATGATTAATTATGATTGACTTAACTCTTCTCAGCGATACAATGATCCAAGATAATTCCAAAAAACTCATGATGGAAAATGCTGTCCACATCCAGAGAAAGAACTATGGAGTCTGAAAGTAGATTGAAGCATGCTACTTCATAGTTTTTTGTGGGTCTTTTCTTTTGTTCTGTTTCTTCTTTCACAATATGCTTAATGTAGCAAAGTATGTTTTACATGGTTGTACGTGTATAACCTATATCAGATTGCTTTCTCTCCTGCGGAGAGGGAAGAAGGGGAGAGAGGGAGAAAAATTTGGAACTCAAAATCTTTCAAAAATTGAATGTTGAAAATTGTCTTTACATGTAATTGGAAAGAATTTAAAAAAATTTATTCAAAAGCCATTGATATATTATGGAATATTTTGAGCCCCTGAGTGCAAGAGTAGGATCAGGGAATGAAGTCACTGCTGGACTGAAAGACTGGAGGTTAATAATAATAATTTTCGTCACAATATCAACAGTTACAATAATGATCTGCATGTACATAGCACTTTAAGGTTTGCAAAATCCTTTACATTTGTTATCTTATTTAAGTCTCCCAACTACTCTGAATAAACACCACAAAGAGGTCAAAGGTTGAAATAAAGGTCCTAAAATTCACCGAGTCCCAATATTCACCAAAACATTCGTAGTAATACATTTTAATAGTGGCAAAGAACTAGAAATAAAGTAAAGGCTCATCACTTGGGGAATGGGCAAACAAGTGGTGGTTGTAGTGGAATTTTACTGCTTCTACAAGAAAGGATATATAACCTTCTGTGCCTGTATGGAAACAGGCTTCAGGTTGAAGGTGAAACTGAAAGAGAGAGGCGTACATCCCTTCTCTGTCTTTCCACCCTTGGAATGTAGGCAGTTCAGAACTTTTCCACTTTCTCTTTCCTCTATTCCCCCTGAGAGATTCCCACTTCCTAATCACCACCTTAGATTCACCCTTTCAGAAAACTCTCTCTGTTGATGTGTGGGGAAAGAAGGAAGGAATGAGTGAAGAAACAAAACATTAAGTCCCAGCCTTGTCCAAGATAGCTTGGGCTTCTTTTAGTTTGAGGGTAGAAAAATCCCAGATCCTTTTTATTTTTGCCTTTTAGGAAGTTTATGCAATAAATTTTTAAAAGAATCTAGTTTATCAGACTCTCTCTCATTTTTACCTCAATACTACTAGTTAGCATTAAAAACAAAAAACCAAATAAACCTTAAGGATTTAGCCAGAGGGTTGGGTCACCATCTTCTTTTCTGTATTCCTTGTGATCCTCCTGTTCAAACCTAAGGACACAGTTGAATCCAAAAGCAGTTAAAAGCAATCTTATTTTTTATATAGAATGGACTAGTGTTGATACTAATTAAAACAGAAGGCACAAACATTGCTTTAAAAGACAGAACAAAATTTTTTGGAGTGATTTCCATTTCAAATGGCAAAAAAGAGAGATTAAAAATAACCACTTTTTCCTTCTGGCATCTATTCTCCTAAATGGAAAGTCAGCAACCACTAGAGGCTCAGATATCCATTCCAGTTGCTAAAAGTGGACATAGCTGCCTAGGGTCAGAGAGTAGCCACCACAGGCAGCTGTAGCACCTCAATGTTCAGTCTGGTTTCCTGTTACAGTCGTCATTCCATTTTCTTGCTCACTCAAAGCATAAGGTGGAGCCTTATCTCTGGTGATTCCCACCGTTCCCCTTACCCCCATCCTCATGATGCTTCTTTGCAAATTTTCTAGTGTCTTTCTTAATGGGAAGAAAACTGTATCTCTATGAAGACTACATATCCCAGAAACCCACAGGACTTGAACACTTTTTTGCTTGCAAAGCTCCATTTGCGGTTATGGTTGTTATTCAGTTGCTCAGCTGTGTCTGACTCTCTGTGACCCATGTATGCATTTTACTACTGCATGTAGGGTTTTCTTGGTGAAGATACTGGAGTGGTTTACCATTTTCCTTCTCCAGTGGATCATCATTAGTCAGAACTCTCCACTATGACCTCTCTATCTTGGGGAACTCTGCATGATGTAGCTCATAGTTTCATTGAGCTACACAAGGCCTTTTGCCATGGAAAGGCAGTGATCCAAGGGGTAAAAGTGGTTATTGAAAAACATAAAGAATACATGGGAGCTTTGGAAGATTTGTATGAACTGATGCAAAATGAAATAAGCAGAACCAGGAAAATAATAGATGCGATGACTATGTCTACATCAAAAAGAACAAAACTCCCCAAACTAAACAGTGTATAATTATAATAACCAAGATGGACATTCAAGAAGAGTTGAGAAAAAGTACCTCCCCTTTTGTACAGAGGTGGGTAACGATGGATATGGAGCATTGTGTTGGTTGTGAGATTCAGTTGATGTGTTGATTAAGTTTGCTTAACTGGTTTTCCCCCCTCTTTTTAAAAATTCTTTGTTACAAGGGATGACTCTCAGGGGAGAGAAAGAAGTAGAATTTTATTTGAAATATATATTGTATATATATGTGTGTGTGCATAATACATATATATATACACACATATATGTGTACTGACAATTATACTCTTTGACAAATGAGCCCTTCTGTCCCCCATATCTATTTTTTTTTGTATCTAACAGAAAACGCTGGAAAAAGACAATGGTGCCCCCTTGGCAAGGGCTGTTGCACCAGGAACTACAAAGTTTTCTCTTAGGTTAAGGTCATATTTTTGTCTGAAGGTAGGTGAAAAGAGAGAAAGAAGAAAGGTTAGTCAGATAGTGAGGTAACAGAAAAACAAAGACAGATAAATGGTGAAGAAAATAGAGAAAAACATATACAGACCTATAGAGAAATAAGAGGGAAAGATGGAAGACTCAGTAAGGTGTGAGACGAGTATTCGGTTAGGTAAACCTTTGGCAGACTTGGCTGCTTACTTGGTTTTTGGACTTCCAATTGTTAGACTCTAATATTTCCCTTTGAAAAGTTAAGTAGCTGGCTATTTATTACTTACAGCTCTTCAGCTACTCATTACCCGCAAAACTTCTCAGGATCAGCTTTATATAGGATCACATCAGTGTTATCCAAGGAAGTTAATGAAATCCAAAAAGAGATGAATTCATCCATTAAAGTCTACCATACAGTAGGAACATCAACTAAGTTCAGGGGAGGAAAATGTAGGTCACATAAAAGCAAAAGATATTAATAAAATTTTACTTAAAAACCAAAAGTATCTGTGATGCAGATCACAATCCGACTATCCTGTAGTCAACAGATTTTAAAGACAGTGCCTCAGTCTCAGAAATAAACTGACTTGCCCACATTCATACTGTCTTCCTGACTCCAAGTCCATCTACCATGGAATGTTGCTTGTGCTAAGAGCACAACTGATCAAAGAACAAAACAGGGCTTATGCCAGTGTTAATCAGTGTAGCGAGAACTGAGTACAAAAGTTCTGAGAGAATGGAATATGGGTGAATAATTTTATTCATAAGTGGTTATTTGCATTTGAGATCAGCCAGTTGTGTTACTGTGTGTCTAACAGCTCAAACCAGTCAAGTGAGGGCAAAAATGTGTCACATTTATTATGTGTGAGTGTCCTCAGGTCAAATAGAACCAGCTTTTCACTTTTTAGATTGCTTGTTAAGAGATGGAGTTCATAATTATTCAGGCTCACCATTATGGATCTCCAACTGATGGTACAGAAATTGGAGCTCTGTAAAGGGAAGACGCTCATATTAATCTGGCTGTTTTTGTTCCAGTGTTTGAGTCAACTGTGTAGCAGTAAAACTCTGACTAAAATGGACTGACCAGAACTTTGTCCCTGGGTGCCAGAATTTAAAGGCTACTGATAGCACTTGTACTCCTGTAGCAGAGAAACAGTTGCATCTAGCACCTTCTTAGTAAGAATAACTAATACAAAAGTACCTGCATATAGCTACTCCATAGTGGCCTTTTGACAAGCTTCCCTCATTTCTGGCATCAGATAGTCCCAGGAGACAAAATTGCCAGTTATGGCTCTGGGAAGCGATGATACTGAGTAGGTGGAACTTCTAGAAAACATTATTATATCTAGCAATGCACCCAAAACAAAGAGGAAAATTGATGCTAGTTACAGTAAGTCAAATCCCAAATTCTTTTATATTCATGAAAGGCAGTATGATTTGTGGGATAGAGAAATGGCCTTGGAGTCATAAAGACAAGGGCTTGAACCCTGCCTCTGACACATATAGTGGCTTCATGACCCTGAAGAGGTCCTTTAACATCAAGGCAACTCTCTAAGGCTATGGTGCAGAGGTGATGACCTGTACTAGTAGAGGGAGTTTCTTCATCTTGAAATTTCCTCCACCAATGAAATCATAGATGTAGTCCCTCTTCCTGTCTAGAGGATCATAGTTCTAGAACTGGAAAGATCTACAGAACTCATCTAGTCAAATCCCCTCATTTTATAATTTAGGCAGTTGAGGTCCAGGGATACTAAATAATAACAATAACAAAGAAGCTAGAAATTATATAGTGCTTTATTATCGAATTTAATCTTTACAACAACCTGGGAGGTAGTACTATTATCATTATCATTTTACAGATTGAGGAAACTGAGGTAGAGAGATTCAGTACTTTGACCAAAGTCACACAGGTAGTACTTAGCAAAGGTAGGAATTTGAATCCAGGTCCTCTGCCTTGAGAACCAGTTTACTTTCCCTTGTACCATATTACTTCCTGTTATAGTAATTGACTTTCCTCAGTCCTCCACTTTAGATTGTGTATGGACAGTAGGTTGAGAAGCAAGGAGACCAACCATCTATAACTGTATGACTGACCCTCATGAGCACTCCTAACTGGGTAGACTAGAAAGCAACTTTTTGCTCACTGAAATTTCAGTTCAGGGATTTTGTTTGGGAGTTTTGCCCCTAGAGCAGCACTTTGTTTAAAATGTCTTAGGGAGTCATGGGGTCTGGGAAGAACAAAATTGCCACCACTTTTCATCTGGGAGCATGACCAAAAAAAAAATGAGAAGGATATTACTGATCTTATTAATAAACATGATTATTCTTAGAGCATTTTGGGGTTTGAAAGGAAAGAATAATTAACTTTAAAAAGTGAACTAGAAAAAAACTAGAATTATAATTAAAGAATGAGGATGAGAGTAGTATCAGGCATCTCAGCAGAATATCTGAACAATGCAAAAAAGCAGAGTGAATCATTTCTACAACAATAATGGTATTTACTTCCTAGTACAATAGCATCGTAGAAGTCTAATTGCAAGCAGACCGGGGTTTCGAAAATATAGTTAGAGTATAAAAAATCCAGGAAGAAGAGATAAGATCTGAATTTAAAAGAACATGCTTAATGCTACTGTATGGTTCCATTTTCAGATATCAGGATTTAATATAATAAGAAAAGGCAGAGAAAATGAAAATAGGGAAGAACACTGAATAGGAATTTTAAGAAGGGGATTTGCAGTATAGTATTTGAAACCTCCTGATTCTGATTGTACTTTAATATGAGATAAAGTAAAGATGAGGTGAATCAAAGGTAAATCATAATTATGAGTTTCTGCATAATCCATGCCAAAAATATTAAAGATTAGATTATGGAATTTTGTTAGTAGCAGCATACAAACTTTTACTATTTGTGGTTGCCAACTGCCACACACATTAAGCATGTGAAAAGTAGATAAAAATGGCTTTAAGCAAGGAAAAAAATCATAAAAGTATTTAATAAGATATATGGATTTTAAAGTCTTGTCCTCCTCCACTCTAGACTATAATTTAAGAAAGCATGGCAGAGAATTTATTCCAAAAATGGAAATAAATGTAAATATGAATCCTACTTACAATGGAAAAAAGTTAGAAAAGTAATAGGGAGAAGGAAGGGAAGGGGTTGAGCAGATACACTGTTTTCAGGCTTCAGGGTCCTTGGATTTTATTAGGGTGGGTTTGTACTGCCAGTGATGCGGATAGCAACCTCTCTACAAGTCAGAACATGGGATGGTGAATTTAGCATTGGAAGGACCTCAAGGGGCATCTAGTCCAGTTCCCTCGTTTGACAGATGAAGTTCAGAGAGATCAGTGACTTGGTCAGAATCACATGGCAAAGTGAAAAGTGATGGAGGCATTATTTAAACCATCTCCTGACTCTCAATTAAATGTTTTTTCTATGCTTTGAGATTGTATGTGTGTGTGTGTGTGTGTGTGTGTGTGTGTGTGTGTGTGTGTGTGTGTGTGTGTATTCCTTATATTTAGGGAGAGGCAGCTGGAGGGCTCAGTGAATACAGTGCTGGGCCTACAGTCAGGAAGACCTGAGTTCAAATCTGACCTCAGACACTTACTAGCTGTGTGACCCTGGGCAAGTCACTTAACCCTGTTGACCTCAGTTTCCTCATCTGTAAAATGAGCTGGAGAAGGAAATGCAAACCATTCTAGTATCTTTGCCAATAAAACACCAAAATGGGGTCACAAAGAATAAGTCATGACTGAAAAAATGACTCCACAACAACATTTGAGCAGCTATTAGCTGCGTGAGAGTGGGCAAGTCACTTTTCCTTTCTCAGCCTCAGTTTTTTCATCTGTAAAATGGGACTAATGATAGCACTTATCTTGCCATGTTGTTGCAAGGATCAAATGAAATAATTTATTTACACCCTCCACACATTTGTCATTGTGATCTTGTGAGAGTGCGTACATGACCACCTCATTCCCCTACTTAATAAACATCGATGACTCCTTATCACTTCTAGGATAAAATACAAAATCCTCTTTTGGGGGTTCAAAGTCCTTGCCCTTCCTGACATGTCACATACTCTACCCTGTACTCTAAGATCCAGTGACACTGGCTTCTTTCCTATTCCTCCCACAAGATACTCTATTTCCCAACTCCAGGCATTTTCTCTGACTGTTCTCAGTGCCCAGAATTTTATTCCTTTTTTTTTTTTCTGTCCCCTGGCTTCTTTAAAGCTACCTGAAAGCTGAAATCCTACCTTCTTCAAGAATAAGTGATCCTGATCCGTACTAATGGCAGTGCCTTCCCTCTGTTAATGTATCTTGTATATAACTTGTTTGTAGAGAGTTGCTTCTCTCCCATCAAATTGTAAACTCCCTGAAGGCAGGGACTCCCTTTTGTTTTTCTTTGCATCTCCAGCACTTAGCACCATGTCTGACATGGAGTAATTATTTAATAAATATTTATTGACTGACTGACAGTACTTTGCAACACTTTAAGCACTGTATAAATAAATCTAAACACATATTATTATTTGATACATGCAGAGATTTCTAACTAATTAGTAGAATCTTCGAGGGAAAGTATGTTTGATTTTGGAAGAAAACATGATTGCTGTTAGATATTTATGATTTATTTTGTGTGAGAATTTTTTTGGAGGGCAGAGGAATGGGAGGCGGGGGGTTTCCTACCTGTATGTTCATCAAGGTAGGGAGATCTTTGGACGGAAACATCCACAGGAGCAGATTGGCAACTGATTCATGACTTATAATGTTAGAGAGTTGCCTGTGGCACTCAAAAGTTATGTGACTGGCTTGGAGTCTAACAGTCAAAATATAACTAAAATTGGACATCAGCTTGTCTTTCTGAGCAGGCCTCTATCTACGATAGCAGAAGTTTCAAGCACTGTCTGCAAGACTCCTGAGTGCTACTGGAACCAGAATAAAGTACAATTGAGAAATAGCTAAGTGAACAAGTAAAAATACAATTCTGTTATTGTTTAGGTGTATCTGACTCTTTATGACCCCATTTAGGGTTCTCTGGGCAAAGTTACTGGAGGGGTATGTCATTTCCTTCTCAAATTCATTTTGCAGGTGAGGAACTAAGAAAATAGTAGGGTGAAATAAGCGATTTGCCCAGGGTCACCTATCTAGTAAGTGTCTGAGGCTAGATTTGAACTCAGGAAGAAAAGTCTTCTTGATTCCAAGCCCAGTCCTCTATCCACTATGTCACCTAGCTGCTCTGGGGTAAAAAATACAATAGAACATAGATAATGTTAATATGTGGTTTTCTAAGTCGAGATGCAACCTGCAAGGTTCTTTATTTACCATGTAATGGCCCCATTTCTATCTGAGTTTGACATCACTGTCTTATTAACACATGGGCTCTCTTCTTCTCTGTGTGAAGTTATTCTATGATAAAGGTTCTTTTGGAGTTGAGAGTAAGACTCAGTCCTTAAGGTATTACTTTTTGTGATCACTTAAAGCTAAAAAAATAAATAAAAGAGTAGAAAGATAAAGTAAATAAAGCTTAGCTCTTAAGCTAGAAAAGAGAAGTAAGGAAGTTTTCATTTGCCCTTTCTATGTAAGAAAGCAAATATTTGAGAAAATGACAAATCAAATAGATAGGAGTGAAATAAATGTGATTCCAGGGGCAATTTTTTCCCAAACATGTTGCAAACATAGTTGCTTAAAGGCTTTAAGATATTTGTTGATAGACTCTAAAATCCAAAGTAAAGAAGACATACTTTAGCTTTCTCTATGTAGATCAATCAAATCAAGGATAAATGTGAACCAGCATGAACCTAACCTGAGCCAGAGCCTTGATGTTCACTCATGTCTGATTCTTCATGACATCATTTGGGTTTTCTTGGCAAAGATGCTGGAGTGGTTTACCATTTCCTTCTCCAGTTCATTTTACAGATGAGGAAACTGAGGCAAACAGGAATTGAGTGAATTGCCCAGGGCCACACAGTTAGTCAGTATCTGAGGCTCAACTGAAACTCTGGTCTTCCTGACTCCAGGCCCAGCTTTCTATCCACTTTGCCATCTAGCAAACATCATCCTTTTTTAAAAAAAGCCAATTATTGTCAGAAAGTCTTGCATGTTAAGCAACAAAAGGAAAGCTGGATGCTCTGAAGTAGTAGTGGCTTATGGTTAAATTAAAAGAAAAACAAAAATAGCTAATTGGTAGGGATTTAATTTCTGGGTCATCAAGCTATCCATGTGAAAATAATGAAATTGAGCCAAAAAAAAAACCAAAACAAAAACAAAGCAGTAACAGACAAATGGGAAGTTAATAGACTGAAATTACTAAATATTTATAGCAATAGGATATGCATAATCGAAGAACAGAGATGAGACAGGATACAAAGCTCATGTCACTGCCACGAACATGCTGGGACTATTTCCAATAGAAATGTATTGTTAGTTACCATTAGTGTTTTACTAAACAAGAAATAATACTTCTGGGTCTTTCTGTGAAGAGAAAGAGGGAGGACATATCTTACAATTTCGTCTTAACTATTATGAAGATTAAAAGGCCCCAGAACCAGAGAATTTTCAGGCTTGAAGCATCTTAGAAGTCAGTTATTCCCATCCATACCTGGGACAAGAATCCTCTCAGCAATACATTCAACACGTGGTTGTATGGCTTCTTCTTGAAGATCCCCAGAGAGATGGATTCTCTACCTCTCAAGGCTGCCCAATCCAGTATGGATAGCTCTCATCTTTAGGAAGTATTTTCCTAACAATATGTCTAAATTTGCTTCTACCCAATGCGCTCAATTCTTCCCTCTGGGGCCAACAAAGCAAACTCTTCTGCATGATAGACCCTCAAATACTTGAAAGCCACCATCACATCTCTCGTTCTACCCCCTCAGTCTTCTTTTCTCCAGACTGAGTATGCCCGATTTCTTCAACACGTCTTCCTATGGCACATTTGCCATACAAATTCTACTGTTGATATCAAATCATCATTTTCATTAGTTTCAAATTCTAATTTGAAAACAATACATTTTTTCAGATAATAAATATCTTTAAACATAATAGAGTCTCACAGCATCTCATACTTTTCTCTTTGATTGGTAGTTAGGATGCACGAGTGGCAGAATAAATTTGGGAAATAGAAGGAAAGTGCACCCAAAGGAGACAGCTGTTCACTGAGCAAAGTGACTGTCTTTGCTTACTCTGTCCTCTCTTCACCTACCATCCTTACTTGTCCCTTGACATTGTGTAATGAGACTTTGGCTGTAAGAACCCCAAGAATGAACAAGTGGCCACTGCTGTTCAAAACTAGGCTGGAAACCTAAAATGATTTTCAAGGCTTTTTCTCTCAGTTTGATATTATTATACTAACGTTCATTGTGACTAGCAACACTGCAAGCAAAGGAAGACTTCTATGACTGATAATATGAACTGAATATTATAGATTTTGGATCTTCTTTATCTGAAAATAAAAGCAAACCCACTTCACACTGTGGAGTCAGTTGTGTACGGTAGATGGCACTCCTTATCTTTCCTTTCATAACATTGATGGGGCCTAAATCAGAAAATGAAGGTTTCTTTCTTTCAAGTAACAGATTTTCTCCACATTTCATAAATGTTTTTATAGAGATCCTTAGTGCTTTTTCCCCTTTCCTTCCCCTTCCTTTCCCTTCCCTTTCTTTTAAAATCTTTTGTAATATTTTATTTTTTCCAATTACATGTAAAAACAATTTTAACATTCTTTGTTTTTTCAAATTTTGAGCTTGAAATTCTCTCCCTCCCTCTCCTCCCCTCATTGAGAAAGCAAGAAATTTGACATAAGTTATACATGTGTGGTTATTCAAAACATATTTCCATGTAAGTCTGTGGAAGAAAACACAGACAAAATAACCCAAGAAAAAGAAAGAAAGTAAAGAAGAAGTATCTTTGATCTTCATGCAGACTCTTGCAGTTCTTTCTCTGGAGATGGACATCACTTTGCATGATAAGTACTACAGAATTTTCTTGGATCATTGTATTGCTGAGAATAGCTAAGTTATTAATAGTAGATCATCATATGATATTGTTCTTACTGTGTGCAATGTTCTCCTGATTCTGCTCATTTCACTTTGTGTCAGTTCCTGTGAGTCTTTCCATGTTTTTCTGAGAGCATCCTGCTCATCATTTTTTAAAGTACAATAACATTCCATCATAATCATATACAACAACTTGTTCAGCCATTTCCCAATTGATGAATATCCCCTCAATTTCCAATTCTTTGCCATCACTAAAAGAGCTGCTAAAATAGTTTGTACAAATAGGTTCCTTTCTTTTTTGTTTTTTATCTCTTTGGGATACAGACCTAATAGTGGCATTGCTTGGTCAAAGGGTATGCATGGTGTTATAACCCTTTGGGCATAGTTCCAAACTGCTCTCCAGAATGATTGAATTAGTACACAACTTCAACAATAATACATTAGTGTTTTAATTTTCCTGCATCCCCTCCAATATTTGTCATTTTCCTCTTGTGTCATATTAGCCAATCTGACAGGTGTAAGGTAATAACTCAGAGATATTTTAATTTGGATTTCTCTCATCAATAGTGATTTAGAGCATTTTTTTCATATGACCATAGATAGCTTTGATTACTTTGTCTGAAAACTGCCTGTTTATATCCTTTGACTATTTATCAATTGAGGAATGGCTCTTATTTCTATAAATTTGACAGCATCTATATGTTTAAGAAATGAAGTCTTTTTCAGAGAAACTCACTGTCAATTTTTTTAACAATATTACCAACTGTGTATTTCCCTTCATCCTATTTTCCCAGCTTACCCTGCTCTCTTTCTCATTTTACTCTGTCTATTCTCAAAAGTGTTTTGCTTCTTTTACCTCCCTTAAACTGCCATCCCTTTTATCAGGTTCCTCTCTCCTTCTTTTATCTTCTTCCCTTCCTACTTTCCTCTATGGTAAGATAGATTTCTACACCTAACTGAGTATGTATACCATTCCCTTTTTGAACCAATTCCAATGAGAGTAAGTTTCATGCAATCCCCTCCACCTTTCCTCCATTTATCCCTCCACTGTAAAATCTCTTTCAGACCTCTTTTATGTCAGATAATTTATCCCATTATACCTTTCCCTCTCCCCTTTTCCCAGTGCATTCTTCTTTCTCACCTTTTTATCTATTTTTTAAAATAATGATACCATCACATTCAACTCATTTTCTGTTTATGTATACTCCTTCTAACTGCCCTAATAATGAGAAAGTTTTTAAGGAGTTAAAAATATCATTTTCCCATATAGGAATATGAACATTATAACCTTATTGAATCCCTCATGATTTCTTGTTCCTATTTTCCTTTTATGCTTCTTATGCATCTTGTATTTGAAAGTAAAATTTTCTATTCAACTCTGGTCTTTCCAACAGAAAAGCTTGAAAGTCCTCTATTTCATTGGATGTCAATTTTTCTCCCTGAAGAATTATACTCCATTTTACTTGGTAGATGAGTCTTGGTTGTAATCCTAGCTGTTTTGCCCTCCAGAATATCATATCCCAAGCCCTCTGATCCTTTAATGTAGAAGCTGCCAAATCTTGTTATCCTGATTGTGGCTCCACAATACTTGAATTGTTTTTTTCTGGCTGCTTGCAATATTTTCCCCTTGACCTGGGAGCTCTGGAATTTGGCTATAATATTTCTGGGAGTTTTTGTTTTGGGATGTTTTTCAGGAGGCGATCAATGAATCTTTCGATTTCAATTTTGACCTCTGGTTCTGGAGTATTAGGGCAGTTTTCCTTGATAATTTCTTGAAAGATGATGGCTAGACTCTTTTTTTGATCATGATTTTAGGAAAGTCCAATAATTTTTAAATTATCTTTCCTGAATCTATTTTCTAATTGTTTTTCCAATGAGATATTTCACATTGTTTTCTACTTTTTTTATTCTTTTGGTTTTGTTTCTTGAGGTCTCATAAAGTCTTAGCTTCCACTTGCCCAGTTCTAACTTTTAAGGAACTATTTTCTTCAGTGAGCTTTTCCATTTGGCCAATTCTGCTTTTCAAGGTATTCTTCTCTTCATTGGATTTTTGTATCTCTTCTATCATGTGGCCTATTCCATTTTTTGAGGTACTCTTTTCTTCACTATTTTTGTGCCTTCTTTACCAAGCCCTTTTTTTCATAATTTTTTTGCATAACTCTCAGTTTTCTTCCCAATTTTCCCTCTACCTCTCTTATTTGATTTTAAAGATCCTTTTGGAGCTCTTTCATGGCCTGAGACAAATTCAGATTTTATTTTGGGGTTTTGGATGCAGGAATTTTGAATCTATTGTCTTCTTCTGAATGAGTGTTTTGATCTTCCTTATCACCATAGTAACTTTCTATGGTCAAAGTTTTTTTTTTTTCCTGTTTGCTTATTTTCCAGTATATTTTTTGACATTTAACTCTATGCTAAAGTGGGGCTCTGTTTCCCAAGTGGAAGGGACACTGTCCCAAGCTTCAGGTAATTCTGGGGACTTGGAAGTTTTTGGCTCTTTCAAGATGGTGTGATCTAGGGAGAGAGGTGTTTAGTATTTTCCTGCACTGTACATTGGTTTTTGAGTGACCACAAGCACTCTTTTCAACCCTGGAACTGTGACCAGCATCTCTGCTCCCCTGTGGCAGCAAGTTCTGCTGTGCTAGTGCTCCTCATCAGACTGGGACTAAAACCCAGGACTGTGACCCAGATCTGAGTATAGGCAATGCAACAGAATCTTGCCCCTGGTGCTAGCAAAGGGACCCCAGTAAATCTCCTTCTGATCCATTGTCCAATCCCCTTACCATTTATGGGCTGAGAGGTCTGAAAACCACCACTGCTGCCACTGATTCAGTTGCTCTGAGGTCTGCTCCTAGTTTGCTGGGGCTCCTTTTTTGCCCTGTTGTGACAGACCTTTTCTGCTGAACTTTCAAGTTGTCTTGGCTGGAAAATTGTTTCACTCTTTCTTTTTGTGCATTCTGCTGCTCTAGAATTTGTTTAAAGTCATTGTTTAAAGGTATTTGGAGGGGTTTGGGGGAAAGCTCTAGCAAATCCCTTCCTTTATTCTTCCATCTTGGTTCTGCCTCCCATGGAACAGCCATTCCTTCCTTCCTTCCTTCCTTTCTTCCTCTCTCCCTTCCTCCTTCCTTTCTCTTCCTTCCTTCCTTCCTTTCTTAAATAGGTAGTGTCCCTCTGAAAGACTCAGATAAAACCTATGACAGATGAGTTGTTCCCCAAACTGAAAATCCCTATGTAATGATCAAGGAATATGTCACTCAGTATTCCAGCATCTCCTAATGCAGTTATTTGTCCCAGAACATTTTCCCCTTCCATCTTTGAGCATTTCAAATATGTAGGATTGTGTTTATGTGGGTGTTCCTGCTCTGATTCAGACCACCATGGACTGTATAACTTAGTAGGTAGTCTGCAAGGGTAGCTGAAGATTGATTGGCCTGTAGTCAACTTGGTGATGAGTCTTTCTGAAGTTAGTTGGGCTAGTATTTGGAAGGCAGTCTTTCCTCTATATCGTTAATGTCATGCAACAAAACTGAGTTTAAAATATTGTGGAGCCAGAATATATAATACCATACTTGGAGAAGTCAGATCCTAGTCAGTTAGGAAAATGACTTCTTGAGATGATATAAATAATGGAAAACATCCCTAGAAAGGAGGGGCCCAAAAGGTAACCAGACCTAGGGCTTCATAAGACTTGATATACCAGAAGTACTGTCTTAGGTTCTATTCCTATGAAGTTCTAGATTGCAATCTTGTGTTTTCCTTAATCCTCAAGGTAAGTCTACTATGTTCTTTTGGTTTGTTTCCAAAGTTTAAATTATAAAAGCTATAGTTCCTCTTCTTATGAAAATGCAGACATTTTCACTAAAATAATACTCTGGGTTTTGAGGAGAATTAACTTACTTTTATCTCATTTTTTTTACTGACTTTACTTTTCCAATCCTTGTCATTTTCTTTATACTTTAAAAATATGTCTTCTGGGAATTGAAGAAGTAAAAGTGTATTTCCTGTGTTATAGCTATCCCATAATGTTTTATCACCTTTTTTTGTTGTAGTTTTGAAGGGAAAACATAAGGGATATGTTAATTCTCTGGTTACAAACAACATTTGGGGAAATAGATTACATATTAGCTGATAAGGAAAGCATTTCTTAAGTGATTTATTTAGAAACTTTAAACACTTGGTTTTCAATAGCTGAGACAGAACTTGAGGTTCTTATGGGTAAAGATGAACCCATTTCTTTCATGTACCTCACAATAGAAATGTGAAAACCTGAGATGAATTCATCCTACAAAATAGCCCTAGCTCCCATTTTAAATACACGTATCTGGTGCAACATCACTGCACAGGACACACAAAAATGTGGAAGTGTAAGAATTCCTGGGCTACTTGTTCAGCTTGTTTGATGGCTATGGGTATGTTAGGCCACTGATAAAAAGCCCAGTACCCGCCGAAAAGGTATAATTAGGTGATCTTATTCCTCGAGGAGACAGACCAGATTTTCCCCTGCAGCCATCTGGAGATCAATTTATGCCCTAAAGCACAAGTAATTGGTAGCATATTTAATTTTTTTTTCCACTCTAAGGTAGCCATATAATTAGTCATATTGGTAGCCACATATTTTTTTCCCTCTCTGTAGCTGCTTCTCTTATTTGTGTAAAGTAGTAGCTCTTCCTCAAATTCCTGAAAGATTAGATTATTCTTCTAGATAGCTTTATGCTTGAAAATCAGAGTCCACAAACAATCTCTGGTAGTAGAATAATAAAAAGTATGGATTTTATTTATTTTTCTCTCTATACCTAGGCTGTGTAGTCTGATTGATGGGATGCAGAATTGTGCGTATATACACATACCATGCTACTTCAAAATATATGTATGTGTATATACATACACGTACATGGGTGTAGTTATATGTGTTATATATTTATAAACATATATATATAAGATATATACAAAGATAATAAATACATATAAAACATAAAATATTGAGGCAATGTTGCACTGTGCATATAAACACAAAACCACACTCATGTGTGTGTGTTCATGCATGCAAAATTCTCCACCTCAACAATTAGATTATACAACTTTCACATATAGAGATAAATAAAATCAATACACCAAAGATCCGGATCTGCAGGCATGTACACACACACACACACGCACACATACATTTTATATGTTTTTTTTCTTAAGGCGGTATGGTATACTGCATTATATGCTGTTGTTCCTTGTTGGATTTTTAAGTCAGAAGGACTTGAGTTTGAATCTTACTAGCTATGGGTAAGTTGCTTAATCTCTCTAGGTCTCAGGTTTCTTATCTAGAAAATGAAAGTGTCTCTCATCTCTAACTCTATAGAGCTACTCATCTGAGAAGGCATAATATCCCTTGAGACATGCATGCCTTTATCTCTGTTACCACTGGGTCGCTGCTGAGATAAGATCTTGTCCCTCTGTCTTTGACTCTCCTTTTGCTTTGTCCTTAGGCTATCGTATTCTTGCCATGAAAACTTTAAATTCACTCAACAACTCCTCTTCTTCAGACTCATGGTTTGGTAACTAATGTCCATGTAACCAATCCCCTTTCCAGGAATCTCTTTGGAGACCTGTTAATATTACAGTTCTAGACAACTCGTGTAATGACACAATGTCATCATCTTCCTTCCTGTTTGCTTTGTTTTAGTACTTTACCCTCAAAGAGTCTACAGGGTATTGTAATATTCCTATATTATCTCATCATCACATCCATTGGGCAGACCCAACAACAGGAGCCAGCTGGCACTTGGGCCTGGAGTCAGGAACATCTAAATTCAAGTCCAGCCGCAGACATTTACAAGCTGTGTAACCTTGGTCAAGTCATTTAACCTCTGTTCACCTCACTTTCCTCTACTATAAAAGGATGTTAATAATGGCACCTACCTCTAGGGTTGCTGTGAGAAGCCAATACAATAATATTTGTAAATATTACTGGTACACTATATAAATTCTAGCTATTATTATTATCAAGTGTGCTGTGAAGGTCTACTGCCATCACTGAGCTCCAGTTCTCTAATGACTGAGTAGTTATGGCATTGGTGCACCATAATACTTCAGTATGCACTATATTTCAAAAGTCTTAATTCGCTTCAACACACAGCAGTACAATGGTCCTTTGAATCATCTTGGCTATCATGGTTTGAAATTTTTTAAAAAATTGAAAAATTTTATCTTAGAATACTTCCATGTTTAAACAATAAAATTTCCAAATAAATAACTAGTGCAAGGCCACTGATATAAACAATTTTCACCTTAAAATATCCATCTAGTGTAGACACCCTTCCCCCATTTCATTACTGTGTTGCTAATTCAGATAACATAGCCTTAGATCAATTCATTTTTTCATAAATATTCCAGAGACACTCTACAAATGAAACTCACATTCCTACCAACACTAGATTCACATGAACTACTGTGTTTAATGCAGGATAATTTGGATAAGTGTATTTCATTTAACCAGAGCCTCTACCCTATCTTATTGGGGAATCTCATAGGTCTCCTTAGCTTATTCTCAACAACTGGCAAGTCAGCTGCCCTGATGGTGTTTTCCTTCCTGTACTAGGAGACATCATGATCATCTCTCTTGTCCACTTTGGTTCTCCTCAGAAGTTTTTTCTACCCTGATCAGGACTCATATCTGATGTAACAACCATTCTGTCTTGTGGAAAATGGAGTCCTTGGAATTTCAGTCAGATTTGTCCTTGAAGTAGGAAGTCTTATGGGAAATGTAGTCCTTCCTTCAGATTTTCCCCAAGAAAAATGAAATATGTAAAATACATATGTACTAAATTTACATAATAGCTTTCAAAATGAATGATCTGATTAATAGATCAATGTTCATACATATATACACACACTCATATACATATATACATATGTATGTATGTATTTGTGTGTATGTATATATGTATGTACGCACATATTTATGTATATGTATATATGGTGACTACTTATTACCTGTTAAATTGTGATGAAGCTACCTATCTTGAAAGTTTTTTGTATTTTTCTTCTGTATGCTTTATATTATCCATTATACCCTGTTGGGGTAATCTTTTCTGTCTCAACTGTCTACTATTGTTAGCTAAAATGTGTGGGTTTAAACTTTGTCTTCAGGCTCATACTATCCTATTTTGGCAGTGAAGGCAAGGTATTCTAGTGGCATATTGAAAATCTTTTCCTCTCCCTCTCCCCTTTAAGCAAATATTTTACCAATTAGAGGTAGAGGGGAGATAGAGAGAGTAGAGGAAAGGAATTGTGTGCGTAAATTGTTCCCAACAATTCTTGTTGCTAAAATGAACCAAGGGGGAACTTTTAGTATGTTAGTATAACTGAGCACAGCAGAAAGATCATAGAGTTGGAGTTAAGAGATTTGGATTTTAATCCTGGCTCTAGATGAGTCATTCCCTTCCCAGTAGCCCTTTCTTATCTATAAAATGTGGGAAGTGGACCAGATGATCTGCCAGGTCCTTTCTACCTCTAGCATTTCTATACCCATCCTTATGGGGCAGCTAGAAGGTACAATGGATAAAGCACCAGTGCAGGAGTCAGGAGGACCTGAGTTCAAATCTCACCTCAGACACTTGACACTCACTAGCTGCGTGACCTTGGGCAAGTCACTTAACCCCAGTTACTTCTTCCTGGGTCATCTCCAGTCATCCTGATGAATATCTGGTCACTGGATTCAGATGACTCTGGAGGGGAAGTGAGGCTGGTGATGTGCACAGCCCTTCCTCACTCAAAACAAAGTCAAGTGCAAGTCATGTCA
This sequence comes from Bettongia penicillata ogilbyi, assembly GCA_023548195.1. Lineage (NCBI taxonomy): Eukaryota > Metazoa > Chordata > Mammalia > Diprotodontia > Potoroidae > Bettongia > Bettongia penicillata. Next base: position 1,288,942 of record JAJHZJ010000611.1, read on the forward strand.
TTATTTCTCTGATGGCATGGTCTTCTTCATCAACGAAGGACGAACACATACACCCATCCTTATTCAATAATAAATAAATATACTCCCTCAGTAGCATTGCTTCCTAAACTGGGGTCTTGGTTTCCTTGTATTTGTAAGGCCCACTCCTAATGGTGCTTCCCTCCATTCATTTCCTGCTTCAGACTTGGTTAAGGGTAATGAACACTGTCTTGTTTATTTAGTCTTTGAATCCCCAGCACTGAGCATTTAACAGACACTTGCTAACGACTTACTGTATTGAACTGATAAGGAAAAGAAAGAGAGAAAAGGGAGAGGGGAAGAAGGGTAATGCTCAGGGATGTATTCGTGTGCACTGACTCCCCAGATAGAAGGCAGAGAGAAGGCAGCCAAAAGAAACAGGACACCCTGGTTCTCTCCTGCAGACTTCGCTGCCCTCCTGTTGGTACTCTTGGCAGAAACATGAGCATTTCTCCAAACGAAAGGAGCAATTCTCACTCTTAAATCACAGATTGAGAAATATGGCTCAGAAAGTCAAGCTTCTCCACCACGTACGTGATAAGGAACTTAAATGCCACCATGACCAACACAAGATAAAGAACAGTAGCCAGAGTCGATGAGCCCCCAAATGTCAGCCTGGCACCACAGAGATATTGTAGATGATCTGGGGGGAAAGTACACACCTTTTATTTGTAGGATTTGTTCTTTTTAAGTCCCAGACTGCTAGGAAACATTTCTAGCCTTGTTGCAAAGTGTCATCCTATCTCACTCCGGCAGTCGCAGAACCAACATCAGCCCAGATAAACACTCAGCTCGTATTTCATCCGTCTCTTTGTACATCTGTGCTTCAGGTAATATCTCCCCATTGACACTGTCACTATAACAGAGCACAGTGGCAGTCCTGGGAGAGGCAAGGCTAAGAGACTCTCTGGCTCCACGCTATCCCTCTTCTAATGGCACTGAGACCCATTACCTCTCTTAACACCCTTTAGAAGAACTACTGACTCAAAGCAAGCCTTTCCCTCCTCTCATCAGGCACTCAGACCTGAAAGCCCAGGTAATTTATGCCCATTTGGAACGTCCTGCCCATCCTTTCTTTTGGCTCCAGGGTCAGGCTCTTATCTAGAAAAGGCACTGCTGCAGAAGCTGAGCCTACTGGGCTACATTATTGAATTTGTGCTATTATTTCTGCATTTAGAATCTGTGCCTGGAAACTTGGATGTTGCCTAGGGCTGAGGAGAGGGGGGTGAATGATCAAATGTGGGAGACTTTTCTGATCCCTGAGAGTGATTATATGATCCATCTGAATACATACCAATAATGCAAGAAAAATAGTTACCCCAATCTCTGATATGTTGAACATTCTCACTCATGCCCAGGCCATGAAGATGGTAAGTAACCTGGGACCCAGATAAAGGTGAAAATGTGAAAAAGTGCACCATTTCAGCAATTCAATTCAACAAGTATTTTAAAGCATGAATAAGGCCTCTTGTACTAAGTTCTGGGGAAAGGATATGCACACTAGACACTTTTGTCCACTCTGTCTATTGAAAGGATATGGCAGGACACAAATTGACACAATGCAAATCAATATACTGCAATAGGGGTCACCGAGAGACCCAAAGAAATGGCACAAGGAAAATATAAGAAATAGGAAAAAATGTCTCCCTATGACAGCAAAGTGGATTCAGGACTTAATTCTTGCTGTTTCTATGCCTCAGGCAGGGACCATCTCTGGGTGCTTGGCAGAAACTGTCCTTGGAGTGTAGTGATATACTGAAAACCAAAGGAGAAACTAATGAAATCAAAATTAAGAAAATTGAACTAATACATAAAACTAAGAGCTGGTTTTATGAAAAAACCCCTTAAAAATAGAGTATAGTGGCATACTATATAATTAAACTGATTATTGTAGCTCATACTGTGTGATTATTAGAGAAAATGACTGGTGCATGGACTCAGTTCACCTGAATGGTCAAACCCCGTCCAGGGGGTATGACTTGGGATCTCAAAACCAGGTGGGGACTCAAAGCTATGTCATATGAAATTCATCCGGAGGAGGTGGAGATAGAGATATAGGCTGAAATAGGAAATATTCAAGGGGAATAATGATGGTTGTTTTCAAATATTTAAGGGAGTCTCATTTGAAAGGGTGGAGTCAGAAGGGGATAAACATTTATATAGTGCCCATTATGTACCAGGCACTATGCTAAGTGCTTTTTGCAAATATTATCTCGTTTGATTGTCACAACAACCCTGAGAGGGAAGTGCTGTTATTATCCCAATTTTACAGTTTAGGAAACTGAAGCAAACAGAGGTTTATAATAAATATAGTGAATAATACAGGTTAAAATAATAGATATTAGTGATAATAATAATTATTAATAAACATAACTAGGGTTACACAGCTAGTCTGTATGTCTGGATTTGAACTTGCATCTTCCTGATCCCAGGTGTGACACTCTATTGACTTTGCCACCAGCTACTTCTCAAGAGGGGATAGAGAGAAGAAAAGAGAGCATATTTGTTCTGCTTGACCCTGGGAGGTAAGACCAAGGTCGATGAGTAAAAATTATAGGGAGGCAGATTCTAGCTCCAATATAAGGAAAAACTTTCTAATGAGTTGAGCTGGCTAAATAAAGAATGGTTTGCTTTGAGAGGTATTAGGTTCCCTTTCGTAAGAGAAGATCTTCAAGAAGAAATGGGCTGATCACTTGTCAGGGACATTGCAGATGTGATTTGGGTTTGAATAGGACTTAGAATATGTGACCCTTGAGGTCCCTTCCAATTCTGATATTCTTTGATTCCATGACCACTTTTGACCTGTAAATGTTCCTTCATGAATACTACGGATGGCATGGGTACATAGTGATGCAGCTGTACATATATCCCTCCAGTAGAACATAACCTGTAAGGGGCAAGGCTTGCCTAGTTTTTGTCTTTGTATATTTAGCACCTAACGCATGATCTTATCTGTAGTGGGTGGTTCATAAATGTTTGTTGGGATGAATTGCTGAATGTCTACTTGGTGACATGGAAAAATCAACATTCCTATGATTCTTTTTCCAACAACTCAATAGTAGGGAAACAAAATAATCAATGAGACTAACATCAAGCTGATTAGACACAAGCAAGCAGAAATAATCCTTCACCCAGAGTGTATCCTATTGGTAGAAATTTCTGATTCAGAAAGGCACAGTTCTCTACAGTTTTATGACCAGGTAGAGTTACATGGACAGCTCAGTAGTACAGTGGATAGAATACCAGGAAGTCTCATCTTATTGAGTGCAAATCCAGCCTCAGACACTTGGTAGTATTGTGACCCTGGGCAGCTTCCTCATCGGTGAAATGAGCTGGTGAAGGAAATGGCAAACCACTCCAGTATCTCTGCCAACATAACCGCAAAGGGGGGTCATGAAGACTTGTATGTGACTGAAAAATAGCAACAGTTATATATGTTAAGGCAAAACTTAACAAATCTCTAAACTTAAAGATAAAAATTTGTTTCTTTAAAGAATTCTGGAAAGAATTTTGTGCAGAATGTTAATCGTTGGACAGAGTTTTCTCTTGAAGTCTCAAGTATGGGTAGATATAATGGAAAAGTGCCTTGAATGATTGGGCAGTCCCAATTTAATGAGACTGGTGCCTGTTTAAAAGTCAGAACCTGTATAGACAGCCAGTTTCATTTAGCTTACTGTCATTCATGCTGTCAGAATTATTCTTCCTTTTAAAGTAAAATTTAATTGGATGAGCTTGCTGAAGAATCATAACTAGATGTGGAAATATCCAAAGTTATTGGCCCAGATAAATCAGCATTATAGAACCTCAAGAGAAATATCAGGACTTAGGTCCTGATTTTATTCACTGAATAGACTATGTTGTCTCTGTGTAATCTGGAAAACAAAACCAAAAGCCCAAACTAAAAACAAAACAAAAAACCCAAAACCCTACTGCAAGAAAGTAATTTGATTTAGAATTACAGGATCATTGAATGGTAAAAGTAAAAAGGAATTTAGAGATCACATAATCTAAATCCCTTATACAACAGATAAGAAAATCAAAGTCCATAGATGGAAAATTATTTTCCCTAGGTCACAAGTCAGTGGAGTAATTAGGAGTAATTTTCATCATCATTCCCACCATCATCATCATCAATTACTTTTGTTGTTATAGCTGAAAATTAAGTAGCACTTCAAGTTTTGACTAGCGCCTTATATGTATTCTCTAATCTTCACGTCAACGTTATGAGATGAGTATTAGTGGTATTACGATGCCCATTTTGCAGTTAAGAAAACTGAGGCTCAGAGGGCTTAAGTGACTTGTCCACAATCATATAGTCAGTCAACAATTATTTATTACATGCATACTATGTGTTAGACACTATACTAAGAGCAGGGAATAAAAAGGCATAAAAAGATGAACCCTGACCTCAAGGAGCTCACAATCTAATGGGGGAGAAAATAAACAAAGAAATATATATATAAACAAACTATACACAAGATAAATAGGAAGCAATTAATAGAAACAAGGAACTAGAATTAAGAAGTTGGAAAAGGCTTCCTGTAAAAGATAGGATTTTAACTGAGACTTGAAGGATGTCAGGGAAGCCAGGAGCAGAGATGAGGAGGGAGATCTTTCCAGGCATGGCGGACAGACAGAGAACATGCCCAGAGTTAAGAGATGGAGTGTCTTGTTCATGGAACAATAAGGAGGACAGTGTCACTGGATCAATGATCATATGGCAGAGAGTGAGGCGTAAGAAGACTAGAAAATGGGGGTGTTATAAAGGGCTTAGAGTGCCAAACAGTTTTGTATTTGATCTTGGCAGCAACAGGGAACCACTGGGATTTATTGAATTGGGAGGTGACATGGTCATATCTGCACTTTTGGAAAATCACTTTGGTGGCTGAATGGAGGATAGATTGGAATAGGGAGAACCTTGAGGCAGAGAGACCCACCAGCAGGCTATTACAGTAGTCCAACCATAACGTGATGAGGACTTGTATTGGATGGTGGCAATGTCAGAGGAGGAAGCGGGGGCAGGACATCTGTGAGAAATATTACGAAGGTAAAATTGATAGACCTTGGCAACACATTAGCTCTAAGAGGTGGGGTGAGACGAACTACTAGAGTAGCTGAGAAACACACCTAGGTTGAGAGCATGAAGTACTAGATCATTGGGGTGAGGAACCTGTGGCCTTGAGGCCACATGTGGTCCATTAGGTCCTCAAGTGTAACCCTTCAAATTCATTTTCATGTGGCCTTGAGACCACAGGTTCCTCATGCTTTCAGTAGAAATAGAGTTCTCGATAGGGTTGAGAAAGATAATTGCCTTCTTCACTTTTGCATTGGAAGGAATGAGCTGATTTCTAAATAAGGAAGTTGATTTCCATTTTAAGATGCTTACTGGATGTCCAGTTTGAGAAGACTGAAAGGCAGTTGGAGATAGGAGACTGGAGGTCTGTGGAGAGATATGAGAATCATTAGCATGGAGATGGTAATTAAATCCATGGGAGCTGATGAGATCACCAAGTGAAGTAGTATGGAGACAGAAAAGAAGTGGTTCCAGGTCAGAACCCTGTGAGATATATCTATGATTAGAGGGTATAGCTCTACATAGCTAGTAAATATCAGAGGCAAAATTCAAACTCAGGTCTCTCCTGATTCCAAGTCTTATCTCACTATACCATGCTGCCATCTTTCATAGAGGCACTGCCTAATGTGCTAGAGTCTTTCTTTTGTTCTTTCAGCATCTAAGAGTACCAGTGTAATATTCAGGCTACCTATCCTTCTTTCATCTGCTCTAAGAATCATACAGCTCCTAGACCATCTGCAACATCAATTTTTTCTTATTGCTTTCTTAACGTAGGATCTTTGTCTAGTAATCACCACAGGTTTTAAAAAAAAATATGGCCATTGTGGGAATTTGTTTTGCTTGACCATGAATAGTTGTTGCAAAGGCTTTGTTTGTGTTTTTCCTTTTATTTTCCCCATGGGAGAGGGGATAGGTTGTTGTTTTGTCGTTTTAGTTATGTTCAACGACTCTTCATGACCTTATTTGGGGTTTTCTTGGCAAAGAGAATGGAGTAGTTTGCCACTTCCTTCTCTAGATCCCTTTACTGATGAGGAAATTGAGTCCAACAGGGTTAAGTGACTTGTCCAGGATCACACAGCTAGTAAAAGTCTGAGGCCAGATTTGAACTCAGGGGGATGAATCTTCCTGACTTTAGGCTTGGCGCTATCCACTCTGCCACCTAGCTACTAGGGGATACATAAGGTAGGGTAGTAATAGGGTAGGAGAGAGAGACAGAGGCAGAGACCGAGAGAGACAAGACAGAGAGACAGAGACAGAGAAAGACAGAGAGACAGAGAGACAAGACAGAGTGAGAGAGAGAGGAAAAAAGAAAAGAAAAGAGTCTCAATTGAGACATCTTTTAAAAAATGCATGAAGAAAATGGAAAGCAAGTAAGAAAAAAATCACAGACAAGCAGGACAGCTTTGAAAGCTACAGGTTAAATTTATTATACAATTAAAAACAAAAGCAAGCAGTATATAATAGCCATCAGAAGGTTAATATACAATTCTCTTTTTCTATTCTACTGTGTATATGGAAATTATGAAAATACTGTTTTATTTATTGTTTGTGAAGTTCAGAATGGAAATAAATATATATTTTTAAAATCTCATGTTTATGTGTCCGCCGAGTTTTTACCCCTATGCACATCAGAGCCTCACTGTGTCTAGTACCCTCCTCCCTCTCCAAAAAAAAACCCAAAACACAGAGCCAAGCTTCTACTAGCTTGTGAGATCTGGTTGTTAAATTTTCAGTGAGTGCATTTGTACTTTGAAAATTGACGAATATTATCAATCAAAGCTTGATCTGTAACTTTGTTAACTGTCTAGACTTCTGAAATGATGAAGGAAATGTTAAAAATGCAAATTAAACTTTAAAGTATGTTATGGGCACATTTTTTTCAGAGAGCCAGTTATATAGGATGCAAGCATTCAGGCAAGAAAACACTGAAGGTGGAGAGATTTCATTTAACCTGACAGAAAATTCAGTCCCCTCATACCAGCCCATTAACAGTCATGACAATTCTACTTCCCTTAACAGCAGGTCTCCATTTTCCCCAGGGACCTACACTGTGTTCTATATTTATAGTACCTACTCTGAAGCTACCTCCTCACCTCTACCTCAAGAACCCTGTGTCCCTCCCCTCCTCCCCACCCCTTAGGGATTGTTGGAAGTCAAACAACGTATGTACATACATAAGAACCAGGGAACTATAGATTGCTAGAGATTAGCAATAACCCCCACTTCTGGCCCTATAATAATCCACCTTAGTCACAGTTCGGATTATTCTTCTTGATGTGATGATCCTTTCTCCCCTTTGAAGCTACACCTAAGGTGTGACCTTCTCTTTAGGTCTGAGTGAGGCCAAGCATATCCCTATTTTCTTTCACCTTCTCATGCTCAGGTTTTATCTCTCTTTGTGCTTCTTTTGGGAAATACTCCACTCCTATATCTAGGGGGTCATATGGAAATGCTGGCCTCCTTTCAGGTCATAGTGCGTTGGTCTCACCATCTCAAGCATTTTGGGGATTCACAATCAGGCCTTTTGTGACTAGAAGCCATATAGCATGATATAAAGACAGGGCTTGGAGTCAGAGTACCTGGGTTCTCATCCCAGTTCTTTCCCTTAGGACCTGAGTGATCCCTTGTCCAGGCACTTAACCCTTCTTGCCCTCAGTTTTTTCATCCTCGAAAGGAGGGGGCTACATTACTATAACGGTTCATCCTTTATCCTCAAAGAGGACCGATGCCATCAAGAGGGTGATGTCTTAACTTGCAAGTGAATTAGATTTAAGTGAGGCAGAGCTGTGCAAAGTCATCAGCCTCACTCGCTCCACTAGGACCAGTGGAGTCCAGTAGCATGACATAGGTCAAGATGACTGGGCCCCTGGGAACTACATTAGATGACCTGTGAAGTCCCTTCAATTTCTAAATCCATTATTTAATAATTTCATCATCAAGGTGGTATCAGGTCTGTAATCCTCATTGTTGCTGGGACTTTGGGACTGAGAGAATCAATTCTGGAACTGAGAGCTATGTTAAAAGGGCAACTGAGGATTCAGGACCAGGTGAGCTCAGATCTTACCACCATATCCTGGGAATTTCAAACTATGCTTCAGGAAACAGTAGAGCAAGGAGGATCTTGCCATTCTCCACCTAGAATGTGCCTGGGTACACCTAACACATTGTTCTTCCATTCTCTAATATGCCCTCCCCTCCAGCAGTAAAAAAATTTCAGTCTTAAGATTGTAGATTCAGAAGTAAAGGGTACCTTTGAGTCTATCTATTCCAATCCCTTCATTTTACAGAAGAGGAAACTGAGTGTGTAAGAGGTTAAGTAGTTCCTCCATGAGTTACACGCCAGTAAGTATCAAATCTGAGATCTGAACCCAGGTCTTCATGATTCCAAGTTCAGTCTACCATGTCCTATGCTACACTACCTCTTTTGTAATTCCTGTGAGTTAGATGCCATTGCCTCTTTGTGCACCGGCACTAATTCTGGGTATTTCTTTAGTAAAGTTCCACAACTTCGAGCAACTCAGTTAACACAGATTTATTGTCTTCCTTCCTGAATGTTTTCTGCATTACCTTATACTCCTCGAAAAGTAGGATCATTGGTATAGACTAGGCTTGACAGGGTTCTCAAAGGCCATCTGGTCCTTCCCTTTACAGATGAGGAAACTCAGGGTCACATAGATAGTGTGGGAGGCAGGATTTGAAGATGGGACCTCTTGTTTGCAGAGTCAAGGTATTTCTGCTGTATCACGTTGCCCTGGTAGAATCTACAACTGTGTGCAAAGCCCTTGTCATTTTCTATAGGCACTCACAAAATTAACAGCCCTTATACACTCACTGTAGCGCATAAGCCCTCAAATGAGGCAGCCATGGTCACTACTCACTCCAAACAACCAACTCTGCAGTTGAACTCTGCAAACCTTGAGCTCACGCCTGCCTTAGGGTTAATTCTTATTATTATGACTTAGATTATCAATGAACCTTCAGTCTCATGACTGCTTTGGTCCTGATAAAGATCCTGCCACTGACTAATGCCTATTAGTGCAAAGTAGCCTGGGTCCAAAATGAAAATCAGTGATCCCAGACAAGTCCCAACTAATATAACTCAATTGGCCCAGATTTCTCTTCTAACAATAGGTTGGATTCATACTATCGGGATTCTCAGTGATTAATAACCTTTGTCAATGGTTTGCTTCACCCAGATAACTCTGGGAACTTCTAAAGATTGCTTCATTTCCTTTCTGACTAACAAACCAAAGCTGCTATTAAATCCAGAAACTAGAACACTTATTCCAGATAGATACGGCTAGTAAAGCCACAGGAAGTAACCATAGCTCACATTCTCAGGAAGTATAGTCTCAGCTCCCCAAAGAGTTTGGGTTGCTTCAACCTCTTCAAAGTCACCAATGGGGAAGGCTTGGCTAAGTTTCTTTGAAAAAGGAGTGGGAGGAACTGGTGGTGATGGAAACTTTAGCCAAGCAAAATCTGTGTCCCTAACAGCCTCTATTACTTTACCACAACTAGGTAGGATATCTCTCTCCCTGCTCTGTTTATTTTAGGGTTACTTGAGTGCCCTAGATTGAACCCAACTCATCCTCTCCCTTCTGTCTCCCTCTCCCCTTCCTTTGGGGTTTATTGGCTAGATATCCTTCCTTCCTTCCTTTCTTCCTTTCCCCAAAACCTTAAACTCAGTGCACTCTGAAGCACATGGCCTGAACAACAATAGGACCCTGCCCAAGCTCCATTTAATGATTGATTTAGAGTAACTATCACTAGTAACATTTTCTGCTGATTTAGTTATTTTTTCTTTTGTTCATTAAAAGGACCATTCCCTGACTACTTCTTAAAGAGGCCTAGTCACTCAATGGGTGTTTACCTCCCTCTAAGTGAGTACCTGAAAAGGCCAACCTATACAGGCCAAGGTCTCCCATTGTATCCTGGGTCATCTCCAGTCATCCTGATGAGTATCTGGTCATTGGTCCCAGATGGCTCAGGAGGAGAAAGTGAGGCTGGTGACCATACACAGCCCTCCCTCACTCAAAACAAAGTCAACTGCAGGTCATGTCATCATTTCTCAGATGGTCTTCTTCAAAAACAAATGATGAATGCACAGACTCGAGTGCCCAGAACAGCCAAATCCCTTACTTGCCACTGCTTCTACATTTCTGGTTTATGCCATTACACCCTCATTCCTGCTCATGGTATTCGCCTCATTCTAAATCCAGTCCATCATTTTTAAATTATTTACTATTATTTACATTATGCTAAGAGCTGGGGATACAAATACAAGTGAGGAAGATAGTCCCTGCCCTCATGACACATTCTAATAGGGGAACATAATATATGTAGAGGAGAGGTGTCCAAAGAGTAGTGGTTTGGACCCAAGAGTCATAGGGATGGTTACTAGAACCATACTAGATGGTTACTAGGGATGGTTACAAATGATTAATGCGTTCTTTTTAGGAATAGTAGTATTGATTTGATTATACTGTTCTTAGAGCTAAGATTGAAGAGGAGTGGACAGAGGGGTGGTGGCATAACATGGAGATGATTAAGAAGTGGTATGGTGGACCTGATATTTTGCTTTGTCAAAAAGATTCTTACATTATGTTTTATTTGTATATGTTCTAGGTCCCCAAATGGACCATAAGTTAACATGCTGCCCTTAGTCAAATATTTTGCTGTATGCTAAATCAGTGGCTCCCAATGTGAACTCCTTTCAACAGCAGCAAAAAGTGATGTGAACCTTCTAGGCCATTCAGTAAACTACTCACAATATTCTTTTAGATTTATTCATTAAGTGTTTATATAATAGTTTTTGCCTTAAAAAACTCCAAATTAAAATTTACATTATATAATTATAAAATATAAAATTTTATTTTGCCTATCATTATGATAACTCTAAGTTGAAAAACATAAAACTTTATAAAATAATTACAACTTTTACATGGGGCATTTTGTAAGAATAAAAAGAAATAATCTACCAAGACCTCACCCAATTATTGGTATTTGCAGTACTTTATGTTAATTTTTTAATTTTATAATTTTTATTGAATTTTTATATTGAATGTAAATAACATTTTAATGAAATAAATGACAACTGAGATGATTAACATAATAAATAATCATAGATAAATTTATTTCAATGTTGGACTTTTTTTATTTGACCAACATTTACAATATTTGGCTCCAAATCAGACCATCTTAAATATGGCTCCACATCCATTTTATTTCTGTATTTTGATTTAAATAACAATAGAGTGAAAATGCTTGCTCACTGAATATGTGGTGGAAATGGTAAGAAAATTTTACAAGCTGTCCTGCTAAGAGATGGAAATTCATTTTTTTTAGCCTAACCAATTAATATAAATGAATAGCTGGTTACAGTATAAAACATTAATTTTTCTACTGGCTGACAAGCACTGTATTAACACATGTATTTAAAAGGCCCGTTGCATATATTGCTTCATTTTTAATAATGTTTAACAGTTACATTTAACAATATAAACTAAGCTTTGTCAGGAAAAAGGCTCGTTAGATGTAATTTTCTTCTTTTCTGCCAGTGGCATACCAGCTACATGTTTAATAGAACCTGGACTGACTTCCTTTCAGCAACAAAAAAGGTGTTGTGAACCCCCAGGGTCACAGCTGAAGTATGTGAAGGGACCAGAGTTGCCTACTAGTTTAGTAGAAAATCCACTAGATGGAAGAAAAGTAACATAAGTGGAAAATAAGTCTAACTCACAGAACAACCTTAATATTACAATGAATGGCATTATTCCAGCAGAACATTTATGATGGTTTATGATGGCAATACACACGCCCAGTGATTATAGTTTTCAATATTTGGGTAAGAATCCAAACATTTGTAAGACCTTGGTCATGTGATTACACAGCTGATGGGGATTAGTATAGGGTAACCAAGGGAATACGGAAGCTATTCTGGTATAGGGTACAAATGAGAGTATGCAAATGTATGTGACTTTCCAATGAGAATAAGTTTGTTCTCAAGTATAAAAAGAACCCTTGTGGAAGGTTGGAAGCAACTTGATGACAGATTGAAAAAGTTCCAGAGCATTTTGAGCTTTTATGGTCAGAGCTTGAGGTGGTTGGTGGTTGGGGCAGCTAGGTGGTGCAGTGGATAGAGCACCAGTGCAGGAGTCAGGAAGACCTGAGTTCAAATCTCACCTCAGACACTTGACACTCACTAGCTGTGTGACCTTGGGTAGGTCACTTAATCTTAATTGTCTCATCCTGGGTCATCTGCAATCATTCTGATGAATATCTGGTCACTGGATTCAGATGGCTCTGGAGGAGAAGTGAGGCTGGTGACCTGCACAGCCCTCTCTCACTCAAAACAAAGTCAAGTGCAAGTCATATCATTATTTCTCTGATGGCATGGTCTTCTTCAGCAGTGAAGGACGAACACACTGGTTGGTAGTTACTGTCTTTCATGCTAGACAAAGACCAAAATGACATCATTGTGCTGGGATCAAGGTACAGTGTGTTCAACTGTGGCTGATCAGACCAATGTCAGCTCATAAGGACCTGCCACAGGTTGGGCACAAATAGTCTGTAACAACATTTGGAGAGGAAATATCTCATTTTGTACATTTTACATTTCTTTTCAGCTGCTGCAATTCTGCTTTGCTCATAGACCATAACTCCTTGCAAACATGCCATATTGGGCAGTCCTGGGGGCCAGCGTCTCCCATGTCTCACCATCAACTCCAAAGTTCTTCAGAGACACCTTGAAAGCGTCCACCATGTATTGCTGCTTCTGACCTCCATGTGATTACTTGCCTTGTGTAACTTTGTCATAAAATAGTCTTTAGGCAAATTTCTATTTGGTATTTGAATAAAGTGACCAGCTCATTGGAGTTCCACTCTCTGTAGTAGAGTGTGAATGATTGATGGTTCAGCTTGAGAAAGGACCTCAGTGCCTGGTTATTTTATCTTTCTAGGTAATCTTCAGAATCTTCCTAAGACAATTCAACTGTACGTGATTTTGTTTCCTGGCATGGCTCTGGCATGCTGTCCAGGTTTCACAGGAATACAACAATGGGGTCAGCACATTGGCTCTGTAGACCGTCAGTTTGGTAGGCAGACTAATAACTCTTCCCTCTCACACTTTGCTTTACAGCCTCCCAAACACTGAGCTAGTTCTGGCAATGCATGCATTACCCTCATTACCTATGTAATTCCTATCCCTGGAAAGTATGCTGCCAAGGTAAGAGAATTTATCCACAACATTCAAAATTTTCTCCATTTTCTGTAAGTGATGGTTCCATGTATAGATGGTGCCGAATTTGAGGTAATCATGGCATGAACACCAAAATTGCTGTGTGCATTATAACAATGCTTTCAAATCACTGCAGAAACAAACATATTTCAAACCTGCATGTGCTTGTAGTCACAAAGAAAAAAATATATCTGTTAACGTAATCAGGCAATTATTTATTGCCTAAGGAGTCATTAAGAATTTGTATGTGTGTGTGAGTGTGTGAACTCCTTGGATCAATCTTCCCTGAGAACCAATATGCTTAGTAAATATTGAGGCCCCTGTTGGCTACTTGATAAATAGTGCTGAATAACCTACTAACCCAAATGAGTAGAATTAGGACTAAAAGGAGTCGTTAAAAATAGTTATTGATGTAGCTTTAATGGAATTCATATTAGCACATCAGTTATGATGGTATATATATTCATTTGTTTCCATGCTAAAATACATGTGGAATAATAAAGTTGGAGTTCCTTTATTAGATTAATGGAGAAGGAAAAAACTATATCCAATTCTCTAGATAAAAGTGATTGGTGGAGTAGCTAGGTGACACAGTGAATCAAATCAGTACCAGCCTTGGAGTCAGGAGGACCTGAGTTCAAATATGGCCTCAGACACTTGACACTTACTAGCTATGTGACCTTGGGTAAGTCACTTAATCCCAATTGCCTTGTCTTTCCCCTTCCAAAAAAAAAAAGTAATTGGAAAAAAACAACTGAAATCACATTTACATCTTTTCCTTTTTCCTCAAAAGGATTCACTATAGACAAAAGTAGCTAGGCTTATTAGAAAGAATACTAAAATATCCCCTCAAGATGTGGGTGTCCTTAGACCTCCAAGTCTTAGTTGGAGCCACACATAGATATGTTTTCATCTGAGACAAAAATCAGTTGAGGTGGGGAGAGTGTCAACTTCTGGGACAGTTGAACCAGGAGAGGAGATAGTTCAGGCAGTGGTAGAACCCTGGGAATGGCAGGTCTGCTGCACAGTAAGACAAGGGCATGGGAATGCTGGGGGAGGTGACGTGGCTATTTGGAGGTGAGAGCTGGTCAAAGACTTGAGTGGTTAGTCATTTGCCTCTTCCTCATCCCTCTTCTTTTCTGTCTTCTCTCTTCTTTTTCTCTCAATCCCTGTTCTCTTCCAGAGAAGGCTAGGAAGCTACACCTACTTAGTTTGGCCTAAAAAGGAAGTAGGGAGAAGACAAGTGGTTTGCCTATTATCCTCAAGAAGAAATTTCCCCCTTAAAGGACTCTAAAGACACTGATGAGAATGAGGTTAGGAGGGATAAGTGGAACAGCTTTATAACTACCCTGGTAAAAGTATTATATACTTTAAAAAAATTTACAAAGGGCAAGCAAGAGTTCAGAGACCAGGGGATCAGCATAGTTAGGCACTAATGAGCAAACAGGCAGTATCAAAAACCATGAGAAATTATTCAAGCAGGAAAGGACAAAAAGACAGTAGTGGTAAAGGCTGACATCTTATAGCACCTGGAAGCTTGCAAAGTGTTCAACACATGTTATCTCATGTAATCCTCATAACACCCTGCAAGGTAAGTATTACAGGAATTGAACTGTTATTGTACCCATTGTATATTTTTAAATTATGTTTTTGTTCCAAACTTAAAAACTACATAAAATGGACATTTCCATGTATATAGCCCATGAAAAAAAGGATTGTACATAAAAATGTGAATCTCTATTGTGCACAGCTTGATTTTCTTCTAAAATACATAATACATTCAGCATGTGACTTTCATAAAAATAACAACCTCACAAACTGAATGGAATTGAGATTCATGGTTTCATGTACAATCCTTTTATCCCCTCTGTTTTTCTTTGTATATAGAAACATATATATTTGTTGGGATTTTTTCAGATTCAGAATAACCAAAATTATATATATGTATGCATATATCTGCATATATCTGCATATATACATACACATGCATGTATATACACATACATACACACATATGCATATATACACATAAATATGTGTGTGTAAGTATATTTACATGAAGGGCTAGTGGGATGAGGGAGCCACTACTGGAATCACATACATAAGAGATTGTATAAGTGACCATTGAGACGCAGGCAGGAGATAGGAGGAACATAGAGTGACCTACATGGTCAGACTGAGATACAGCAGCCCTACGTAGCCAAAAGGTGAAGGATCACAATTAGTCATACCCATATTTTTGTTCATTAACATTACAATACATTTGCACAACATCTTATTGCCTGTAGGTATTTTCATGTCCATTCTCTCACTTGAACCTTACAACAATCCTGTGGGGCAGGCATAGCAGGTGTTATTATCTCGATTTTTAACAGGGGAGGAAACAGAGCCTCTATTAATATATGATGCTGAATAATATTATTTAGTGTATTTTGATATCATGACCTCTTTTTTGCCCTCCCTTTTTTCCCCCTGTCGTCTTGATATGTATTTTTACATTGTGTACACATGCTTTTTTACCATGGTAATAAAATTCCTGCCATCAAAATATGTTGTGGGATTGCATCCTTATTGTTGATAGAGGCATTATCATAATGCTCTGATTCTAAAAAAAATCCATATAGGAACTGGAATTCATAAAACATAAAAATTATGGAGCAATTCATCATATCAATAAAGGACTCCAGTTTATATGAAGATTCATTGTATGTTTCCTTTAAAATTCAAATGTTCTTAACGTTATGTGGGTCAAAGACTCCTTTGGCAGTCTGGTGATGCCTATGGACTCCTCCAAATGGTGTTTTTAAACACAAAATAAAATGCATAGAATCACAAAGGAAGTTAATTACATTGAATTATAGTTATTTTTTAAAAAGTCACAGATCCTAGATTAAGAACTCCTGCTTTAACTTGAAAACTTCCTTAATGCTCTTAGGATTTGTCTTGTGAATGATGCAATTTG
Organism: Bettongia penicillata ogilbyi; assembly: GCA_023548195.1. Classification (NCBI taxonomy): domain Eukaryota; kingdom Metazoa; phylum Chordata; class Mammalia; order Diprotodontia; family Potoroidae; genus Bettongia; species Bettongia penicillata. Next base: position 1,305,232 of record JAJHZJ010000611.1, read on the forward strand.
CACATGGCTTTTCTGGCAAAACAAAACAATATTACTACATTAAGAACCACATAGCTGTATCATACTAGAGATGATAATTACCAAAAAAGTGAAGGAGAAAGTCAATACCATCCCCACCAAAAATTTGTGAATGAATGAAAAGCTTTTATTTAGCATTTACTATGTGTCAAGCACTGTGCCTAGACTTTGATGCAAAAGGGAGATAGTCTTAGAGGAGCCATTCTATAATGGCAGAAAGAGGGTGCATAGGAAAGTAATGGTTAAGGAAGGGTGTTTTGTTGTGGGAAGCCACTGAGATGGTGAGTAGAGCCTGGAGAGACAATTAACACTGGGGAGACCCTTGACACACCCTTTGTAGATGCCATGGTTACATTGAATTGATTATAGTTGTCATTGTAAAAAGGGTAGGACAGGGGAAGACAACAGGGCAGATGGCAAAAAGGTGAGTGGGATGGAGAGTTGCATATTTATGACAAGATTATGCATAGGTTACAGGTGATGGTAACCTAGGCTAAGAGAGACTTTTCAAATATGTCTCATTTTAAAAATGGATTACAGAATCACAGGTAAAAATCCAAAAGCAGCTATAACTTCGATTAAAAAAATGAAGACAAGGAGTAGATATATAATATATATTTATATATACACATATCTACTTTTAAATTGAATTCCTCAGCCTATACTTTTTATCTCTGGTGTTTAAAAAAATAACCATCTACTGAATGAATTACTTTTGTTTTGGGACTACAGGAATTTCTATATCAGACTAGAAAAATGATCTGTCTTGTTCAATACCCCTTCGACTACTTTCAATGCTGAATAAGTCATTGGAGAAACAAAATTACTTCAGGGCAGCCTGTTGTCCTGTTGCATAGTTAGCTCACATTCTAGGGTAGAACATGCAGAATGCAGATGATTTCTTATACACAAGTTGCATGTGTTAATCTTCTTTATTACTGATAGAAAAGAAGAATGTACTAGGAAACTGGCATTGGTACCGTGAGAGAAGATTTCTTGTTCCATCTGCTGAGGATCAGCGTATATGTTGAAGTTCCAAGACTATAATTTTGCCTTAGCTGTCATTGCTGTTCTTAAAGCAATCCATTTTTGAATTTTACTAAACCTTCTGCATCAGAAAACTCCCCATAGCAGTGAAAGCTAGAGATGTATCATATGGAGCATTCATGGAGTTGAGTTCCTTCAAGCTATGGGAAGAATGGTTGGCTTTACATATGGGAGGATTGCTGTTAGCTAGGGACTTTGGAAAGCTCATTTGGAGTTTGCTGTGAAGGTAAGATGAATGGGTGTCTTGGCTAGCTTATTTTGTATACTATCTGACTACTAGTGAAAGCTATTTCATTTCAATGCAACTAAATCCACTGGATCATAGGATCATGGATTATGTGTTGAAAGGGACCTTAGAGGCCATCCAGGTCAGCCTTCTCATCTTATTGACAAGGAATTAGATTTTTTATTTTCTTTTAAGTCAGGCAAGGGAGAGGCAGAGTGTCAGGGACTATCTTATAGGTATTATTAATCCATGTGTGCTGTCTAATGGCTTGCTTCAGATTGTGACATAATGAAATGAGTCCTGAATCAGGACTCAGAGATCTAACTTCTGGACCTAGCCCTGTCTCTTTCACTGAGGAGCTATATGATCCTGAGTAAAATGCTCAACATTCTGTGTTTTAGTTTCCCCTTCTGTCAAATGGGGATAATAACATCTGTCCTGACTACCTCATAGGACTTTTGTGAGGATTCAATAGAATAATGGATGGGAAAGCATTTTGCAAAGTATAAAGGACTATAGATTATGCCACTATATTATCATATATTATATTATTATGTAATATATTAAATAATTATATAATATATATTATATTATTATCATCTATGCTAGTTCTACAAGTTTACTGACTACAGCCACGGGAGTGGCTACGAAAAAATCAGTTTTTAGATGAATGGTTTTATGTCTATGATCATCCTTCCATAGAACCCTGGATTTGGATTCAGAAGACCTTGATTCAAATGTCATCTTCATCACATTTTGGCCATGTGAGTAAATTGTTATCGCAACCTCTCAATTCCTTACCTATAAAATGAGTGTGATAATATTAGATTGAGCAACAGGTAGTTGTTCTAAGAGTAAAATGGGGCAATGTGACAATGTGTGTGTAGCCAATGAAAATGCTTTGTAAATCTTTAACTTCCCTATAAATTAAAATTATTGCTATTATTGAAAATATTATTATTGGTATATTATTAATAAAATTCAAAAAGGGATTGCTATAAGAATAACAATGACAGCTAAGGCAAAATTACATTCTTGAAACTTCAACATATACGTTGATCCTCAGCAGATGGAACAAGAAATCTTCTCTCACGGTACCAATGCCAATTTCCTAGTATATTCTTCTTTTCTATCAGTAATAAAGAAGATTAATGCAAACAACTTGTACATAATTGGTATCATTGTAAATATTATTATTGGTACATTGTTATATATTGGTACATCCTTTAAAAATGTTCTGTAAGTCTAGTCTGTTTTGAAATTTTGCCTTATTTTTTCAGCATGGATATGTAGAAGAATTTTCTTTGTAACCTTCAATTTGAAGCGTATATAGAAAGAGAATATCATAACAATAACATATAGCTGTTGCTTAGTCATTTCCAACTCTTTGTGACAGCATTTTGCTGTTTTCTTGGCAAAGATATTGGAGTAGTTTACTAATTTCCTCTTCCAGCTCATTTTACAGATAAGGAACTGAGGCAAATAGGGTTAAGTGACTTGCCCAGGGTCACACAATTAGCAAGTATCTAAGGCCAAATTTGAATTCATGAAGATGAGTCTTTCTGATTCCAAGTTCAGTATTCTATCCACTTCACCATCTAGCTGCCTCTGGTATCACATGTAATCATAGTTTAGTCCTCTACGTTTCTCAGATAGTTTAATATTTGTCTTTAAATGGATCACTTTATAAAGTGATCTTAAGAAATGACTTCTGGATCTACTGATATTTGTAGAGAAGTCAGAAGGGAGCGAGGATTTTGTGGAAAAGATGATGCATTCAGTTCTAAACACATAGAGCTTAAAGTGATGATGGACCATCCAAAGAAAAGTGTCCACATGTAACTGGAAATACAGGACTAGCACCTAGAAGCCGTATAAATTGGGAAGTCATCCACTAATTGGTAACAGTCAAAGCCAGGAAAGTAAGATATCCAGAAGACAGCTCTTTAAGGAAAAATTTCTAAAGAAATCTGTTCAACCCTAATTGAAAACCAGGGCTGGTTTTATGCCTTTCCTTTTGTAGACTTAATTGTCAGAAGACGAGTTATTCTTATGTCAAAAAGCAGATCCTGCTATTTTTCACATGGCCCATAGGTGGTGATAGTGTGCCATAGCCAGGGGACACTGGAAGGAAGCCCTTCAAAGTAAGAGTATTTAACTAGATTAGCAAAACAGTGCCTGACTTGTTGGTTGGGTGTTGTCCTTTCTCCAATAGGACCAAAATGACATAACCATGACAAAGTCAAGTTTCAATGTGTCCAGCTATGGCTGATCAGACCAATATGAGCTCTACCACAGATTGAGAACAGATAGTCCCTGTGAATATGTAGGGTGGATACTCCAAATTTGCGCATCCTACATTTACTTTGTGCTGTCTCAATTGTGCTTTGCTCAAAGAGCACAACACCTTTTCTTATGTGGGCATACCATGTTGAGAGGTCCTGTGCCAGTGTCTCTCATGTCACACAGTCAAATCCAAAGGTCTTGAGAGAGACCTTGGGAGTGTCCTTGTATAGTTTCTTCTGGTCACTGTGTGATTGCCTGCCTCATGAGATTTCTCCATAAAATGGTCTTTTTGGTAAGCATACATTTTGCATTTAAATAACTTTGCTCTTTGATGTGTTTGAAAGCTCGACAGTTCAGCTCAAGCAAGGACTTCAGTGTCTGGTACCTTATCCTGCCAGATGATCCTCAGAATTTTCCTAAGACAGTTCAAATGGAAGCAATTCAGTTTCTTGGCATGGTGCTGGTAGACTGTCCTTGTTTCACAGGCATACAACAATGAGGTCAGCACAACAGCTCTGTAGACCTTCAGTTTGGTAGTCAGTCTAATGCCTCTTCTCTCCCAAACTTTTCTTCAGAGCCTCCCAAACACTGAGCTAGCTCTGGCAATGTGTGTGTCAACCTCATTGTCAATGTTTACATCCCTGGAAAGTACACTGCCAAAGTAAGTGAAAATATCCACAGCATTCAAAACTTCTCCATTTGTTGTAACTCATGATTCTACATATGGATGGTATGGTGGTGGCTGATGGAGCACCTGTGTTTTCTTGGTGTTAATTATTAGGCCAAAATTAACAGGGGCAGCAGAGAATTGATCTCAGCTTCAGAGGCTGCATTGAGTGAACAATCATCTGCAAACCAAAAATCATGTACCAACACTCCTTCCACTTTGTCTTGCCTTGTTACCTTTTCAAATTGAAGAACTTACCATCAGTACAGTATCTGACCTTGAGGCCATGTTCATCCTTACTGAAAGCATTTGACAAGCTGGATGAAAACATCATGCTGAAAAGCATGGGAGCAAGCACACAGCCCTGTTTCACTCCATTTGGTGACTGGGAAGGCATGAGAGCTTTTTGTCCGTTATCCGGAACCTGGGCAAACATGCCATCATGAAATTGACATACAATATTGATGAACTTCTCTGGGCAACCAAATTTTGAGATAATTTTCCATAAACCCTCATGACTAACAGTGTCAAAGGCCTTGGTCAGTTCTACAAACATTGTATACAGGCTTCTGTTCTGCTCCTGGCATTTCTCCTGGAGTTGTCGGGCAGCACACACCATATCGACTCTTCCTCGGCCCTTTCTGAAGTCACACTGGCTCTCAGGTATATGACTATCTTCCAGATGAAGGATCAACTTATTAAGGAGGACTCTAGCAAGAATTTTGCCGACAATGACTAAGAGAGAGACCCCCTCCTGTGATTGTCTCAGGACCACCTATTCCCTTTACCCTTATAGAGATGAGTAATGGAGGCATCCTTGAACTCCTGGGGGATAACCTCCTCTTTCCATATAACCTGGAAAATTTCAGTCAGCTTTTGTATGAGTAATGGTCCCCCTACCTCGTAAATCTCAGCTGGAATACAACCAGCATCAGGTACTTTGCCACATGAAAGGAGCCTAAATGGCCCTCAAAACCTCTTCTTCAGTTGGAAGTTCAGCTAAGGAGGGATTGATTTCAGCCTAAGGGAAATGGTCAATGGCCTCAGCATTGATTAATGATGGTCTGTTGAGAACTTATGAAAGTGTTCAGCCCATCTCTCTAGGATCATGTCCTTATCATTCATCAATGTGGTTGTGATGCACCAGAGGTTTTTGGTCCATCACCCATACCCTTTTACTATTATGCCTCAAATTCCTGTGGCGACAGGCAAGTGATGAAGCAGCAGGTGCAGATACACTGGCAGCTGCACTCACTGCCCTGCACACAGGTGACCTAGGCCATAGGGTCATTTCTCACTGGAAGCAGCAGTGGGACTTGGCAACCTCCTGGGTGTCTGAGCAGCCTTTTAAGGAGTGCACTGTTCATCTCCTGGTGTGAGGAAGGAGGCTAGAAGAGGTGCCCTAAACATTGTCTGCTTACCCAACCCTGGCCTGATTACCGCAGCAGGCGGGGAATCCCACTATGCCATAAAAGCACACAAAAAATGTACAAAAAAAACAGCAAAGATGATTCCACTTACCATTGGCACATAGAACATGCCCACCATTATAGACAGCACAAAATCCAGTAGACCTGAAAGATAACTGCTCTTGTTACAAGAGAACTCAACAGGTATGGCATCCAAATAGCAGCCCTGAGTGAAACAAGGTTGGCGAATAAAGGCCAGCTTACTGAAGATGGAACTGGATGCACATTTTCTGGAGTGGCCACAGTGAAGCTGGCTTAGGTTTTGCAATCCAAACTAATCTGGTCAGCAAGCTGGTATGTCTGCTGAAAGGAGTGAATGACGGGCTCATGACAATGCAATTGCCACTTGCAGGAAAATGCCATACCACCATCATCACTGCCTATGCTCCCACCATGACCAACCCTGATGAGGTCAAAGAAAATTGTATGAAGACTTAGAGACCCTTATCATCAAGCGCATGACTATTGAAGAGAAGGCCAGACTTAGAATCAGAAAGACCTGGATGGATTCAAGTCTAACACAGAATGACTGCATGACCATTATATAAAAAGTTAAAGCTCTTCATTAAAATAAGGTTATTTATACAATGTATTACAATATGAAATGTTAGAATTTATACAACTAAATTAGTGGATCAGATAATTCTGTTGACACTAAAAAAATGTTAAATGTCTAGATTCAAATTGGTACCTTTCTTACTAAACTTTTGTCATTCTTCCTGCACTGAATCCTAGGTTGAAGTCAAAGGCACTTCCCTGTGGTTTATACTGAAACCTTATTTGACATCAAAATACCTTGAGATGCTCATCTCTGAGCAACTGACTCCTCTTTCTGTGTCTCCTTCAAAGTCCATTCAGTCTCTGTGGTTTGAGTTGGTCTCTGGGAAAACCTTACTCCTTTTCAATTTATTTTATTTCAGGGATCCTGCTTTTTTTATATATATGGTAGGAGGTAGAATGGAATAGTTGTGACAAGCATCTTGCTACGGGGAGTACAAAATCTTCTGTGATTTTCTTCTCAATCAAGTGATTTATGTTTCTTCTCCTTCAGGAAAGAATAACTCATATTTCCAAGATATCCTAAGATTTTACAGAACATTTCTTTCAAAAAACTGCCAAGTTATAGGTAGTACAATGTTATTATTTCCATTTCTTCACATGAGAAAGCTGAGACACTGCAAGGTCAAGTGCCTTTCCTTCTTACAGTGCCTTCAAGCAGAATTAGGAAGGTTTGGAGTGCCAGTGTCCAGTACAGGGCAACATGGTAGCAACGCAGCTTTCTTGAGGAGAATATTCTCTATGCCGTGGGCCGGTGGAACAGGTCAGGTCTGCAGGGGCCTGGCTGGAGTTAGGTAACACTACTGGGATCTCAGAGGCAATGGAGCATTCTCTCCCAAACCAGTAATCGAGGTTCTTATAGGGTTCTAAAATGGGCCTGTTAGGATCAGGCACTAGGGAGAGGGAGTCAGGAGGCTGGATTCATGCTCATGGAGGGAGAAAAAACTCCTGGGAATTGGTGGCTAATTGATATTCAGAATCCCCACTGGTGCCGAAAAGGGACTTTGGGTCTTTATTGTTCTTCTTACTAGGACTTCCCGAGGCTGCTGAGCCATTCCACACGACTAGTGTGGGACTCCAAGTCAGTGCTCTTTGCATTACACGTTAGAGGCCCTCTTCCTGCCTTCTCTGTTCCCCTTAACTTCTCCAGGTACACCACGATTTCATTCAGTACGAAATTCCTGTGTGGACTTGTGACCCAGGAGAGCTTACTGAGTTAGCTGGAGGCAGTAGCGAGTGCGGTATCTTTGATCCCCTTGGAATAATCAATCAGAGATTTGTCTTAGGAAAGGCAAAAAGGAGTTTGTTGCTTTCTCATGAGAAAGGGTACTCCTCTTCCTTACCCTAATACTTCTGGCCAGGGAGTACAAATACACACAGCTCAAAGCAAGTTTATATAGTCCCTAACGTGGAACCCCACCCATCCACTGGCTCCTCCTCCCTTGACTGGACCTCAGAGATCACAGTCTAAAAGTGAGAACTTCTCCCCAAAAACAAAGGACAAAAAAGCGCGCAACAGGGAACTGTTTGCCCAACAAAAAAAGAAGGGAAGCAAAAGGGGGTGGATGTAGGGCATAGGCAAGGTCGGGATGGAGGGGCAGTCAGGTGCAGTACAAGGGATGTTACAGAACATGCTTCTCTCCAAGGTCAGCTAGCTGCAGATGCTCAGGGGCGTGGGTTTTAATAACATAAGAAACAATAAACTCTTTGGGGAGGCTTCACTTCAGGAGATCATCTCTCACTGTAGGGCCTGCTCATCATAGCCCTGGCAGAACACAGACCTGGAAATGAGAAGACCTAGATTTGCGAGGAGAAGCATGAGCTGGAACATAGCATTAATTCATCTTCTTATAGTCTACGTTTTGGTTCATTCATCTTTCGCAGATTCCTTGACTTTGACCCTGGCCTTCAGGCAGTCACTCCTCAGCACCCCCCCCCCCCGCCCCCATAGTCTCTCTTCCTTTTTCCCTAATTTTCTTGGGAAATTGACTTAGTAGTGGTATTGCTGGTCACAGGGTATAGGCAGTTCAATAACCCTCTTTTCTAATGCCTCTCTTTCTGAGAACAGTGCTGCTATTTGGTTTGAAAGTTCACCTTCATACTTGATTCTCCCCTCTCCCTTGCCTTTACATTCAAACACCAGACCTTCTGGAATCTAAGATGAAATGTAAAGTGAACTCGCTCAGGAGTTGAAGGATCTGTCTTCAAATCCTGCCTCTGATACTGTCCATGGGGAATTGGAGAAGTTAACTCAACCTCCTCATCCTCAGTTTCAGGGAGTTGGATTAAATGACCCATCTTGGATCCTGTGTGAACTTTCCTTTGAGATTTATTATTCTTCTGTCCTCTCCTTTTCCTTCTTCTTGTCACTATTTACAACGCGTGACCTGGGTTCATATCCTACTTCTGAAACTTAATAAGCTTTACTTGATCCATCAAGGAACAATTCGAAAGTAATCTCCTACTCGAGCGAAGTCTATCCTAACCCCCTAAGTTGCTAATGTGCTGGTCTTACGCAGAAATTGTTCTTGCTGTTCAGTCAAAGTTTATTGTGTTTGACTCTTTGTGACCCTGTGGATCATGCTGTCCATGGGGTTTTCTTGACAAAGATACTGGAATGGTTTTTCATTTCATTCTCCAGGGGATTAAGGCAAACAGAAGTTAAGTGACTTGCCCAGGATCACACAGCTAGTAAGTGTCTAAAGCTGGATTTGAATTCAGGTCTTCCTGACTCCAGGCCCATAGCTCTCTCCACTGAACCACCTAGCAGACACTATCTAGAAATTACTTTGTCTATATTCTGTATTTGTCTATGTATTCTATGTTCCCCCTTCTCTCTGTCACTCTCCTCTTTCCATTAACTCCTCAAAGTCAGGGACTGGTTTGTTTGTTTTGGGTAGAAGATAGCAGATAGTAGGCAATTAACACATTCCTATTATTATATGAATGAATGTGAAGTGCTTTGTAGACTTTAAAGTCTACATACAGGCTAGCTGTCGATATTATCTTTTGAAATCTTTGATCAGGACCAGACTTTCAAGTTGAAATTCTCTCCTGATATAATCTTCGGTCAGTCCAATAAGAAGGAATCTCTTTCGGAAGGAAGTTTTAGTATCTATCACAGGCTTCATTTTGCATTTATAATTTGCTGACTGTGGATTGCTGTTGATCTTTTCGTGTGAAGAGGTCACCTTGCCAACTAGATTGTAAGCTCTCTGAAAATGTTCTTACTTTGTACTCTAATCATAGAGCTCTCTCTCTATATGTATAGTAGACCCTCACTACTTGTTGAATGATTGATTCTGACCCCCCCATTTGCCTTCCAAGCTGCTTCTGGACCCAATAAAAACCATGGCAACATTATTAGAATTGATCCAACGTGGTACTTACCTCTCAGAACTCTGATTGTTAACCCCAGATTGGACAGCCACCATTCCTGAACTGTACTCTCAATCAGAATTCCAATACTTCTTAAGTACTAATGAAAGAGACACAATACATCTCAGAGACTTCCCTAGATACTTTAGAGATTATTGTGGTTGCCTCCCAACCCTCAACATGGACCCTTACTTTTGTGATGGCCATATCACTGTAGTCAATGTTCTCAAGGATGAAACTGTCTCTGAATGTCAATATTGTCTACTGATTGTCCACAGACAGCGCAAACCAATCTGATGGGGTCAACCATGGCTGCATTGGTGTTTAAACCCATGATGAAAGAGGTTGTTTTAGCTCTACAAAGTATGATACTTGAATGGTAAGCCCCTTATCCATGACAAACTACTGGAAATGAATGTTTTTCGTAGCATGAGCTCACTAAGTCCAATAGGCCTAAGGTTCCCTAATTTGGTATCATAAGTAAATAGGGTAAGAAAGCCCCTGTGATCTATCATTTTCTGTGTTGAGATGACAGAAGCCATTGCTAGGGAATGACATAACTAGCATTTGCAGCTCAAAAACACTTTAATATTGAAAAAGCACCTTCCTTCTAACCTTGTGCAGTATTAGTATCTCTATTTTGCAGTTGAGGAAACTGAGAACCAAGGAGAAGAGACTTGCCCATGGTTACACTACTTATATAGTGAGTGTTAGAGTCAGGAAGATGATTAAAGTAGAGGTAACCTCAAATTCAGATCCTGTCCCTTCAAAAGGGTACCCTTAAGGTACATACTATCATACTAGAGTCATAATCTGTCTCAAATCTCTCTAATCTGTTGTAGAGCCAATGCAATACCCACAGCAGTCATCATGGATATGCAGGCATATTTCTAGGGTAAATTCACAAAATATAAACTCTCTTCCTCAAAGACAAAAACAAAGTATTTATTCAGATACCAGAAAGACAATTCCACCATGGTAACAAGGAAGTTTGTACACATTACCAACTAGGGAGCTTGGCTATCCCCAAGCCTTCCCTCCCTTAATTAAACCTCCCCACAAACAAGCTCCCTTAGGCAAAATCATTCCCTTTCTCATTCATGCTAGCTGCTCTGCTCTGCCTGCTCTCTCAGCTCCACCTCACTCTTCTTTTCTGCTGTACCCTTTGGGCTCGACCCATTCAGCAAGCTCTTCTCACCACTGGCTTCATGTGACTCAAGCTGTGGGCTTGGCCAAAGTTCAGAGCAAGTTACATAGGCCTACCAAGGGGCAGAGAAGATCATCAAATTCCCTTAACGTTACATCTGTACAACCCGGGTCACTTAGTTATTTCTATAAATTTAACCTGTCCCCAGAAAAGAAGCTCAATCTTGGTAATATTCAAGAGCATAAGGTAGCCAATGGCTAATATGTCACCAACTTTGCATCAAATTATTGCATTAGACACTCCTGGTCCTGCAATGATTTCATGCCCAAATTCCAGAATCTGAGTCTTACGCATGTAATAAGCATTAGTTAAATTGAATTTAATTTGTCTTATTTGAGTCCCTAACTTAATTCCTTGAATACTACCTTAGTTTCTCAAGGAACAGGGTTTTACTTTAAGTCTCATCTACTTAGAATCCTTTTAGGGAGTCTGAAGACCACTCTCTATAGTGGGTCCTCATTACCTGCTGTTGGATTTCCCCCACTCTGTGCTCTTTTCACCTGTTGCCTGTGTGGGTATTCCCTAATGAAGATCTCCTGCCTCCAGTGGCCCAGTGCTTGAGTCACCTCCAGTTACTTGTTTCTGAACTGAGATTGAAACAGTATCCTTTCTAAACTTAAGGAAAAGATAAATAGTGGCACTTGGATGAAAAAAATAATTGGACAAATTTGGACAAAATTTGGATTTATATTCACTTATTCTTCAGTATAAATAATAGTGCAAATTATTTTTTCTAGCCTTGATTAGGTTTGATTCCTTGAGTTTCTACCTCCTATGAATATTGCTCATATAATTATTTTCTGAAATTCGTAACCATCCTGCCATGTATAGTCATAATCATGATAAATTTTGGATATGCACAGATCCATAGAAGCAAAAAGATGCCCCCTCTCTCAATTTTGTTAACTAATTTTTTTATTCATGATTTCTCTTTGTCAACTGCCCATTGCCCTCAGCTAATGTATCTTTTCTCTGAAGTGGAATTTTTAAATGCTTCATTACCCATCACTTTGTTATCTATTGGCCCATAGAATCTGAGGATAAGCATGATAAGTTTTTATAATTGTTTTTAGGAATGGGATGCAGGGATATCAATGAATCATACTGTTACACCCCCCCAAAAGCATAAACTGCCTCATTCAACTAAGTATTTGTGTCTAAGTAGAATGTTAATTATATATATTACATATACATATATATATGCATTAATCGTCTATCTTCTGGTTGTAGTACATGCAAATATACATGTGGTACATATGTAAGTATGTATTATGTAAACATATAGGTGGTGTATATAGTTATATATTGTATATGTAAATGACACTGTAAAACTTCCTGATATGGAACTCTGGGTGTCCTCAGAGCTTGTTTCAAATTCTAGCTCTAATATTTACTGACCACGTGAGCCTGCGTGATCCTTCCAAGTCTCAGTTTTCTCATCTGTAAAGTGAGGATAGCAATACTGACATTCACTCCTCACAGAGAAGATGTAAAGAAAGTGCTAATACCTTAAACAGAAAGGGCGAAAACAGAGATACAAAATTATAAATCAATTTCACTAATGAAAATGGATGCAAAAATCCTCAATAAAATAGTAGCTAGAAGACTACAACAATATATCACAAAGATTACATGTTGTGACTAAGTAGAATTTATGCCAGAAATGCAGGATTGGTTCAATATAAAGAAAACTGTTAACATAATCAATTATATCACTACCCAAAGTAACAAATATCATATGATTATATCAATAGATGCAGAAAAAACTTTTGAAAAAATACAACACTCATTCCTATTAAAAACACTTGAAAGCAGTGATATAAATGGATTTTTCCTCAAAATCATCAGCAAATAATATTTGTAACAAGGATAAACTACAAGCCTTCCCAAGAAGATCAGGAAGGAAACAAGGATGCCCATTATTTAATTTTTTAAAAAGAAATGCTAGCAATAGCAATAAGAGAAGAAAAGGAAATAAAAGAAATCAGAATGGATAGTGAGATAATAGAACTATCTGTTTTTGAAGACAGTGTGATAACATACTTGGAAAAGCCTAGAGAGTCAACCAGAAAGCTAGTTGAAACAATAATTTTAGCAAGTAATAGGATATAAAATAAACTCACTTAATCATTAGTATTCATATATATTGCCAACAAAACCCTGTAAGAAGAGATAGTTAGAGATAATGCCATTTAAAATAGCCATAGATAGCATAAAATACTTGGAAGTATACCTGCCAAGACAAACCCAGGAACTACATAAACATAATTATAAAACACTTTTTATAAAAATTAATGCAAATTAAATAATTGGAGAAATATTAATTGTTAATGAGTGGGCAGAGCTAATATAATAAAAATAACAATTCTAACATATATTCAATGCCATCCCAATTAAATTACCAAAATTTTTTATTGATTTAGAAAAATAATAACAACATTCATTTGAAAGAACAAAAGATCAAAAACATCAAATTAATTAGTGAAAAAAATGTAAAGGAATGAGGTTTAGCAGTAACATATTTTAAGTGGTCTAATAGAAACTAGGTATAGACACAATATCTTACATCATTTACCAAGATTAGGTCAAAACAGATAAATGACCTAGACATCCTGGATCATCTCTAGTCATCCTAATGAATATCTGGTCATTGGATCCAGATGGCTCAGGAGGAGAAGTGAGGCTGGTGACCTGCACAGCCCTTCCTTACTCAAAATAAAGTCAAGTGCAAGTCATGTCATCATTTCTCTGATGGCATGGTCTTCAACAACGACGGACGAACACATCTGTGAGTAGACACAGCTGCCTGAATGGGGACCTGGCTAGCTGGGTAACTCAGCTTCTCCTCTTCTGTTTGTATCTCCCTCCCCTTCCTTCTCTTCTCCAAAGGATGGTAAATTTGGATGGCCAGAAGATGCCCAGTTAACTTGGGTTTTAGTGGCCAGGTCCCTTCACTCCCCTTCCCTCCCCTTCCCTCTCCTTCCCCCCCTTCCCCTCCCCTCCCCTCCCCTCCCCTCCTTTCCCCCTGCTCTCCCCTCCCCTGCCCTGATCTTCCTTTCTTTCTCAAAACCTTAAATCTGATGCACTCTGAAGCTCATACATTGGAGGACACTAAGCCCCTGCCTAAGGGCTACCTTCTGGAAGGTAGAAATAACAAATGTTGGAGGGGATGTGGAAAATTTGGGAAACTAATACACTGTTAGTGGAGCTATGAACTAATCCAACCATCTTGAAGAGCAATTTAGAATTGTTCCCAAAGAGTTACAAAACTCTGTAGGCCCTTTCACCTAGCAATACCATTATGAGGTGTGTTTTCCAAGGTGATTAGAACCTAGGAAAGGAAATCTAACCAAGGAAAAGATCCTATATGTTTTAAAAATCTTTATACCAGCTCTCTTTGTGGTGGCAAAGAACTAGAAATTGAAGGGATGTCCATCAACTGAGGAATGGCTAAACAAGTTGTGGTGTATATAATTGTGATGGAATACTATTGTGTGGAAAGAAACAATGAGTAGGCTGATTTTAGAAAAAGCATGGAAAAACTTGCATGAAATAACGAAGAGTGAAATGAACAGGACCAAGAGAACGGTATCAGCAATACCGTTCAAAGGACAACTAATAAACTATTCTGAGTATGATAACTATTCAAATGAACTGCAAAGAACCTACAAAGGAAAATGCCAACCACCTCCAGAGAAAGAACTGAGAAATAAAATTACGTATAATATTGTTTTACATATATGTGTATGCACACACATGTACATACATATGTGCATCTGTGTTAAGTAATGTCCTTTCTCTGATGTGGGGTGAGGAAGGAAAAAGCTATCAAGAAATCTTATTATAGTTCTTAATAGAACATAAAATGTAATAAAATTAAATTTTGAAAAGCTTAATTTGATTATTATAGGATGAATCCATATTCAGGCCGATTAGACAGGTTCCCTTCCTCAGAAAAGGAGGGATGACAGCTAGAGGAACTGATGTATACTTATAGTAATAATAGTAATAGCTATCATTTATATAACATTTATTATGTGCCTGACATTGTTTTAAGTGTTTTACAATTGTTATCTCATTTGATCCTCGCAACAACCCTGGGAGGTAGATGCTGTTGATATTCCCATTTTAAAGAGAAGGAAACTGAGGAAACAGAGGTTAAGTGACTTGTCCCAGGTCATACAGCAAGGACTGTTTTTGAGGTTGGATTTGAACTCAGGCCTTCTTGACTCCAAGCGTGGTGTTTTAACTACTATAACACCAACTGTCTCATAACACAAAGACATTTTCCCCCAATATATAGCTTTATGTGACTCCTTTAAGATTATTATATTTATAAGGTTTTTCCAGTTTTTTTTGCCTACCTCAGAAAAAAAACATACAACCCCTAATGTGCATGGACTATCCAATGGCTAGGCCATATCCGTAGAGAGTCAACTTCCTGGGAACAAGTAGGTTTTCTCCTTTATTTCCCTGGTCCAGTGGAAGATAGGAACCTTGTTTTCTTATACTCTCATTGTATGTGTGAGTATGTCCATCAAACTGGCTCATATACCTCACACTGGGCTATAATTTGAGCGGTTTGCAATATGTAATCAAGTAGGAAACCCAGAGGAAAACAGGAATAAAAAACAATATCATGAAATTGTATGACAGGGAAAGAGGACAGATTGGTCACATAGCAAAAGAAAGAGATGGCAGGTGGAAATTGAGGAAGGTTTGTTGCATGTTGGGTGGATCTTTTCTGAACTTTTAGGAGAAAATGGAGAAGAGTCTCATAAGATGTTCAGGAATGAATCTGTGGGTTGCAATCTGCATTAGATATAGCTAGGTGGTATAGTGGGTAGAATGGGAGACCAAGAGTCATCTGAGTTCAAATTTGACCTCACACTTACTAGTTGTGTGGCCCTAGGCAAGTCACTTAATCTCTGCCTCGGTTTATTCATTGGCAAAATGAGGATAATGATAACATCTACTTCTTTGGGTTGTTGTGAGGCTACAATAAGATATTTGTAAAAATGTTTTACAAACCTTAAAGTGGTAAATAAATATTAGCTATTATTATTGTCTCCAGAATGAAACCCTGAACTGATGAGATGACAGGTCTATTTGAGTATATTACTTACACTGATTTCTATTTGAAATTTTATACCTCACCAGCACAGGTTCCATTCTTTCCTCCAAATTTAGTGTCCTTCTCAGTCTTATTCAGAAATTGGAAGGTTGGAATGCTCTGTGCCATCCCAATGCATACCCTTGAGAAAGCCTTCTCTAGGGACAGTGACTTGAGCTCAATGTTAAAGAATCTGGTATGTGTGGTTCTAGCCGGAGGTGTCCTGGTATATGTATGACCACAGGTTTAATCTGAATTATTAATATTCTCTCAATCATCTTCTTAAGTCTAGAAATCAACAAAACAATAAATCCAGTTCTAATCTGTAGCATTTACAGATTTCTGAGATGTAAATACTCACATAAAAAATTTAATAATCAGAACAGCTTCCAACTGGTTCTAGCATGTCCCTAGTTCCAGCTTACATCTGCGGAATGTCATTTACACTTGCATCCCCTCTTCACTGTGTTTGGAATCTGTTCCCTAGAGAAGCAAAGATCCAAGGAAATCTAACCCAACCATAGATGCTCAGAGGAACAGAGACATAACATGTGAGATCCTGGCTGAAGGCCAATAGCCAGGGCCATAAAGAAAGAGGAAGAAGGAGCACCTGGTGCCAGGTTCCAGGAAGCTTACTTGACTGACCCTTTGTTCTCACATTCTCCCTCCAACTAAACTATGACTATCACAATATTAACAGCTTGACTCTTCTACTGCTACTTGTGACATTGACCTTGCCTAAATACAGACAAGTTCCCCTTTACATAAGTGGACCATTCTGCAGACCTCTATTTAAAACAATTTTTACATAATGCAAATTTAGCCCTACCCAACCACTTGATTTAGCCTATATAACAAAGGTACACACAAAATAATAGCTTTACCCAACTCATAAAGTATACTAAAATGCAGACATATTAAATACTTTACCATAATAATAAATTGAATTATGAAGCGAAAGGTAAAGGCGATGATAAAGTATGCACAGTGTTGTACAGTAAAATGAACACAGGTGTATAGGATGTTGCCCCTTCCTCCCCTACTTTACCTAGCCTTTATCACTAGTGATTGGCTGCACAACTTTTTTTGATGAAGCTTTCAAGAGATGTTTGGACAGTGGATCTTTTCTTCCTTGTACATCCAGTGATAGCAAGCAATATTATCCTTAGCTAATGTTTGACTTAGAACTTTGAATCCTTTTCTTTTTTCCTCAACTTTATTAATTTATTTGTTTTCAGTTTTCAACAATCATTTCTACAAGTTCCAAATTTTCTCCCCCTCCCTCCCCAAGAAGTCATGCAATCTTGTAGGGGTTCTACACATACATTCCTATTAAACATATTTTCACATTTAGATGTGTTGCATAGAAGAATTAAAACAAATGGGAGAAACCATGAGAAATAACAAAACAAAACAAAAGAGGAAATAGTCTGTTTCATTCTGTGTTCCAATTCCATAGTTCTTTCTCAGGATGTGGATGTCATTTTGTACCATGAGTCCTTTAATAATGTTTTAGGTCCTTGCATTACTGTGAAGGGCTGAGTCTATCAAAAACAGTCCTCGCACACTGTAGATGTTACTGTGTATAATGTTCTCCTGGTTCTGCTTACAGTCAGCATCAATTCATATAAATCTTTCCAGGTTTTTCTGAAGTCCACCTATTCATCATATTTTTACAATACAATAGCATTCCATTACATTCATATACCACAACTTTTTTGACATTCCCCAATTGATGAGCATCTCCTTGATTTCCAGTTCTTGAACACCACAACAAAGAGCTGCTATAACTATTTTTGTACATGTGGGTCCTTTCCCCATTTTTATGATCTCTTTGGGATCCAGTACTAGAAGCAGTATTACTGGGTCAAAGAGTATACACATTTTTGTATCACTTTGGATATAGTTCCAAGTTGCTCTCCAGAATGGTTCAATCAGCTCGCAGCTCCACCAACAGTGAATCAGTGTTCCAACTCTCCCACATCTCCAACATTTTTCATTTTCCTGTTTTGCCATGTTAGCCAATCTGATAGGTGTGATGTGGTACCTCAGAGTGGTTTTGATTTGCATCTCTCTAATCAATAGTGATTTAGAGCATTTTCCCATATGACTATAGATAGCTTTAATATCTTCCTCTGGAAACTGCCTGTTCATATCCTCTGACCATTTATCAATTGGGGAATGACTTGTATTCTTGTACATTTGACTCAGTTCTCTATATATTTTAGAAATGAGGTCTTTATCACAGACATTAGCTGCAAAAATTCTTTCCAAGTTTTCTGCTTTCCCCATCTTAATTGCATTGGGTTTGTACAAAAACTTTTCAATTTGATGTAATCAAAGTTATCCATTTTGCATTTCGTAATACGCTTTGTCTTGTTTGGTCATAAATTTCTCCATTCTCCATAAATTCAACAACCAAACTATTCCTTGCTTCCCTAGTTTGTTTATAGTATCAGCCTTTATACATAGATCATTTACCCATTTGGATTTTATTCTGGTATACAGTATCAGGCGTTGGTCTATGTCCAGTTTCTGCCACACTGCAGAACCACACACTGGTTTCCCAGCAGTTTTTGTCAATGAGTTCTTATCATAGAAGCTGGGGTCCTTGGGTTTATCAAACAGTATACTGTTACAGTCATTGGCTACTGTGTCTTGAGTACCTAACTTATTCCACTGATCTACCTCTCTTTTTCTTGGCAAGTACTAAGTGGTTTTGATGATTGCTGCTTTAAAATAAAATTTAAGATCTGGTATGGCTAGGCCATCTTCCCTAGTGTTTCTTTTCATTAATTCCCTTGATATTCTGGACCTTTTGTTCTTGCAGATGAATGTTGATATTATTTTTTCTAGTTCTATAAAATAATTTTTGGTAGTTTGGCATGGAACTGGACAAATAAATTAATTTTGATAGTATTATCATTTTTTTTATATTAGCAACCCAAGAGCAGCTGATGTTTTTCCAGTTATTTAAACATGACCTTATTTGTGCAAAAAATGTTTTGTAATTGTGTTCATATAGTCCCTGGGTTTTTTTGGCAGGTAGACTGCCAAATATTTCATTGTCTACAGTAACTTCAAATGGGATTTCTCTTTCTATCTCTTGCTGTTGGGCTTTGTTAGTAATATATAGAAATGTGGATGATTTATGTGGGTTTATTTTGTATCCTGCAACTTTGCTAAAGTTGTTTATATTTCAAGTAGATTTTTACTTGATTCTTTAGGATTCTCTAAGTACATCATCATATCATCTGCAAAAAGTGATAACAGTATTTTCTTTGCCTATTCTAATTCCTTCTATTTCTTTTTCTTCTCTTATTGCTAAGCTAACATTTCTAGTACCATGTTAAATGACAGTGGTGATAATGGACAGCCTTTTTTCACCCCCAATTTTGCTGGAAATGTATCTAGCTTAATCCCCATTGCATATAATACTTGCTGATGGTTTTACATAGATACTACTTATTATCTTAAGGAAAGCTCTATTTATTCCTATGTTCTCCAGTGTTTTCAATAGGAATAGGTGTTGCATTTTATCAAAAGCTTTTTCTTATATATATATTCATTTTATTTATTTTTAATGTTCTATAATCACTACCATGAAACTTAGATTTTTCCTCCTACCTACTTCCCACCACCCCCCTCTCTCCCCAAGACAGCATATAATTCTATATAGGATATATACATACATTCCTATTGAATACATTTTCACTATAGTCATGCTGTGTAGAAGAACTAAAATAAATGGGAGAAATCATATAAGAAACCAAAATATAATACACAAACACACACACACACAAGAATTATCTGCTACATTCTGCAATTGAATTCCATGGTTCTTTCTCTGGATGTGGAAGGCATTTTGCCTTAGAAGACCATTGGGAATTTTTTATTATTATTATTTTTTTATGTCCTTGCATTGCTAAGTCTACCAGAAAAAAACTCTCACATGCTGTGGTCACTGCTGTGCACAAAGTTCTCCTGGTTAGGCTCCTTTCACTCAGCATCAGATCATACAAGTCTTTCCAGGCCTCTCTGAGGTCTTCTTGCTCATCATTTCTTATAGTGCAATAGTATTCCATTACATTCATATACCATAAGTTATTCAACCATTCCCCAATTGATGGGCATCCCCTTGATTTCCAGTTTTGGGCAATTATGAAGAGTGTTGCTATAAATATTTTTGTACATGTGGGACCCTTTCCCATTTTTATGTTGTCTTGCGGATATAGTCCTAGAAGCGATATTGCTGGGTCAAAGGGTATGCACATTTTTGTAGCCATTTGAGCATAGTTCCAATGGTTGGATGAGCTCACAGCTCCACCAACAATGAATTAGTGTTCCAACTCTCCCACATCCTCTCCAACATTAATCATTTTCCTGTTCTGTCATGTTTGCCAATCTAATAGGTGTGATATGGTACCTCAGAGTTGTTTTGATTTGCATCTCTCTAACCAAAAGTGATTTAGAGCATTTTTTCACATGATTATAGATATCTTTAATTTCTTCCTCTGAAAATTGCCTGTTCATATCCTTTAACCATTTATCAATTGGGAATCAAAAGCTTTTTCTGCATCTAGTGAGATAATCATATGGTTTATTTTAGTTTTATTGTTGATATGATCAATTATGCTGATAGTTTTCCTAATGTTGAACCAACCCTGCATTCCTGGCATAAATCCTACCTGATCAAAGTGTATTATTCTCTTGATAAGTTACTGTAATATTTTTGCTAATATCTTATTTAAAATTTTTGCATCCATGTTCATTAGGGAAATTAGCCTATGATTTTCTTTCTCTGTTTTGGTTCTTCCTGGTTTAGGTATCACCATCATATTTGTATCATAAAAAGAATTTGATAGGACTCCTTCTTTGCCAATTTTCCCAAGTAGTCCATATAGTATTGGAATTAACTGTTCTATAACTGTTTGATAGAATTCACTTGTAAATCCGTCCGACCCTGGAGATTTTTTTTTCCTAAGCAGTTCATTGATGGTTTATTCAATTTATTTTTCTGAGATGAGGTTGTTTAAGTATTTTACTTCCTCTTCTGTTAATCTGGGCAATTTATATTTTTGTAACTATTCATCCATTTCACTAAGATTGTCAAATTTATGGGCATAGAGTTGGACAAAATAATTTCTAATTATTGTTTTAATTTCCTCTTCATTGGAGGTGAATTCACCCTTTTCATTTTTGATATTGGTAATTTGGTTTTCTTTTTTTTTAAAATCAAATTGACCAAAGGTTTATCAATTTTATTGTTTTTTTCATAAAACCAGCTCTTAGTTTTATTTATTAGTTTAATAGTTTTCTTAATTTCAGTTTTATTAATCTCTCCTTTGGTTTTCAGTATTTCTAATTTGGTATTTAATTGGTATTTTCAATTTGTTCATTTTCCAGCTTTTCCCGTTGCATGGCCAATTATTGATCTCCTCTTTCTCTGTTTTGTTCATGTAGGTGTTCGATGATAAAATTTCCCCAAGAGTTGCTTTCACTGCATTCCATAAGTTTTGATAGGTTGTCTCATTATTGTCACTCTCTTGAATGAAATAATTGATTGTTTTTATGATTTGGTGTTTGACCCACTCATTCTTTAGGATTAGCTTATTTAGTGTCCAATTAATTTTTCATCTATCTTTCCATGGCTCTTTATTACATATAATTTTTATTGCATCATGATCTGAAAAGGATACATTGACTATTTTTGCCTTTCTGTACTGGATTGTGAGGTTTTTATGCCTTAGTACATGGTCCATTTTTGTGTATGTGCCATGTACTACTGAGAAAAAGGTATATTCTTTTCTATCCCCTTTCAGTTTTCTCCAGAGGTCTATCATATCTACCTTTTCCAGAATTCTATTCACCTCCTTAACTTCTTTCTTGTTTATTTTAAAGTTAGATTTATCAAGTTCAGAGAGGGGGATGTTGAGGTCCTCCAATAGTATAGTTTTGCTGTCTATTTCTTCCTTAACTTCTCCTCTAAGAATTTGGATGCTATGCCACTTGGTATATATATATTTAGTAATGATATAGCTTCATTGTCTATGGTGCCTTTTATAAGGATACAGTTTCCTTCCTTATTTCTTTTGATTAAATCTATTTTTGTTTTTGCTTAGTCTAAGATTAGTCCTTTGCCTCTAGGGGAAGGAACTAGGGGCCTGGTTCCTGGTTTTTTGTTCTCTGGCCTCTGTTTTTTTCAGCTAGAAGCTATGATGTCAGGTGAAGGCTATTTGAGTTTCCTTGGGGTTACACTGAAGCTCGCCAAGTAAGGTGTGGGGGATGGGTGGTCTGGCCACTAGAGGTCTCCTCCTCCCTTAGGGCTATCCTAGAGCAGTGGCAGGCTCGGTGGCTGGTGGACCTCAGTCTGCACTGGTGTCTGCCCAATTCCCCTGGCTGTATTAAGGCACACCAGGGGTCCTGGTGTTGCTGCTTACCAGCTCCTTTGCCTCTTTGCCCCAGGGGCTCAGGCTATACTGCTGGTCTGCTGAGGTGGGGCTTGCTGGGATGCCTAAGGTCTTGCACTGATCCCTTTCAGCCACAGGAAGAAGGACCCTTCCCATCAGTCTCCCAAGGCTCCTGAGTTAAAAGACTGCTATACCCCTTCTGCTGGCCCCACTATTTCCAGATTTTTCCTGGGACAATATTCTCTGGGTTTTTCCAGGTCAACAAGGGGGAGGATGAGAGCACTTACAATTTACTCTTGGCTCCCAAAAATTCAAGTAGATGACTTTCAAACATTTAGTCTGTGTTGATAGCCCACAGAGCAGACACTATTAATGCTGTGGTCCCTAGGCTTCTCAGAACTTTGAATTCTTTCAAAATTCTTTATATAAAGTCAAATTTGTGTAATGAGAATTTATGCGAAGCAAGAGCTATCCGTCCTCTTTCTCTTTTCTCAGCTCCAATTCAGAGAGAGCTTCCCAAGTTTCTCTCTGTTATTCAGTCTCAGTTGCTGAAAGTCTTCAGTAGGAGCTGTGTCTCCATGGACAGTAGGTTTAATAACTTTGACTGAATTGACAGTAACTAATGCACTTGGTGATTTCAAGTTTTGAAAACAATGACTGAGGAGTCAACTCTCTTGATCCTCAAAACCTTTTTGATTTAATAAAAACCATTTAGGAAAAAATAACCAAATAGATTTTAAAAAAACCCCAACATTTAAGCCAATATTATTATATTGTTCTGGGAGTCAAAGTTAACTTGAAGAATATCCAGAGAAGATTAAAAAAACCTAAAAACTTTAAAATCTCATCTATTGGAGCAAAACTTAGCATTTGACATAAAGAGTGATAACATAATCAAATTAGAGGAGCAAGAAGGAAGCTTCCAACCTGATGGGAAGAGTTCATGGTTAGATAGAAAAGTTCATAGGAAGTAAAAGTGGCAGTTTTGCCTGCATAAAATTAATAAGTCAAGGGCCTCAAGCCTAAGACATTTGATGACCAATTGAAAGACATGGAGATGTAGTGCCTCAAAAGGATGACTCATGGGAAGCATGGTAATTGTCTTCAGTTATTTGAAGGATGGTCATATGGAAGATGGAATGAACTTATTCTGTACTGTCCTAGAAGGAAAATCTGGGAATAATAGAGAGAAGTCACAAACACTTGATGTAAAACTTAGCTTATTCAAAAGTGGAATGGGCTGCTGCAAGAAATAATGGTTTCCTCTTCATTGGAGATCTATAAATAGGCTAGATGATCATTTGTTGAGGATGTATTATGGAAATTGGGGGTTGGACGAGAAGAATGTGTTAGTTGCAGGATGTAGTAAATTGACAGTCAGCCTTGAAGTCAGGAAGACAGGGGAAAGATGGAAGGAAATAAGAATTTATTAAGTCAGGCACTGTGGTAAATGCTTTGCAAATATTAACTCATTTGATCCTCACAGTCAATAAAGAGTCAATAAATATTTACTAAGCACCTACTATGCATCAGGCATGGTGCTAAGCATTGGGGATACAAATAAACAAAAGGGAAAAAGAATCCTTGTCCTTATAGAGCTTATAGTCTAGTAGAAGAAGACAATATGCAAAAGGAAGATAAAAGGCATAGATGAAGGCACCCAATAGAGAATGGTGGAGAAGTTGGAAAAGTTCCAAAGTAGTGGAGCCTGGTAAGAAATGAGATGTCTGAAATGAACTCTGTTCTTAAATAGAGGCTTGGAGAGAACCTGGGCAGCAGGTGCTATAATTATCCTCATTTTACATTTGAGGAAATTGAGGTAGACAGGAGTTAAGTGACTTGCCCAGGGTCCCTCAGCTTGTAAGTGTTTGAAGCTGGATTTGAACTCAGGTCTTTCTGACTCCAGGTACATGCTTTAGTCACTCTATTACTTAGCTGCTTCCAACCTGGATTCCAGTTCTGCCTCTGATACATAATTCATCACTTTAGGCAACTCTCTAAGTCTGTAAGTTACAAAGAAGATACTAGCCTCTCATGGTAGAGGAAGTTTCCATGCCTGGGAGTCCCTTATTCTAGTCAAATCACAGGGTCAGACACCGTCTCTAAATGTAGGTTATATTAGTTGGATACTGATGTCCAACTCTGGAAGACTGATTTCATGAGTTAGGTATTGTTTTAAAATCTTATTTATAAGAAAAATTTTTCAAAAATCTTCAAGACAGTGAGATTTTTGTTGAGCACCCATGATGATGGTTAACATTTAGCAGAGCTGTAACTAAGATAAGACAATAGAGGCTTTGTTGTGGATCACCTAGGGAATCCCTCCAGGATATGTTTGCTGTTTTCAGGAGCAGTACCATAAGTGAACTTTTTCATTCTTTGCCTTACTCAGAGATAGTCACTTCCCAGAACATCTCTCCTGCCCTGGTAGCAACAGCCCTTCCTAGTCCTCGAACCCTAGCAGAACCCAGGCCTTCAGTGGTGTAGAAAATTTGAGGTGCCACAGGGTGGGCTTCTTCCCTTCTGATGGCCATATGCCAGGTGAAACTCCAACCCCTTACCCCACTTTCTCCTATTTGGCTCTCCAACATCACCTCCTGTATACATACATAGATTGTATTCTATTCCACAATAATATTCAATCACATTTGTATATCATAACTTATTCAGTCATTCTTTGGTTAATGGGCATCCCTTTAGGTCTACACACACATACACACATATACCTTAGTGAAATACTGGAGTGGTTTACTATTTCCTTCTCCAGTTCCTTTTATGGATAAGGAAACTGAGGCAAACATGGTTAACTGACTTGCCCAGGATCACACAGTTAGTAAGTGTCTGAGGTCAGATTTGAACTCAGGTCTTCCTCTGTGTGTGTATTTATACACGTATATATATATATATATATATATATATATATATTTACACATATACACATGCGTATACATTTATGTGTGTGTATGTGTGTGTGTGTATACTGTACCCTAAATATGTCACATTTCTGTAATGGATTGTATGTTTCATCAACAATTCTCTGGAGTCATGAATGGTCATTGTATTTTTCATAGTTTTTACAGCTTTCAAAATTGTGTTTTTACTTTTGTATCTAGATTGTGTATTCATTTGGAGTTTAACTTGGTTTAAGGCATTATAATATAAATTGTTCAGGTTCTGCTAATTTCATTCTTCATCAGTTTATAAAAACCTTCAAAATTGATCATTTTTGTAATATTGATGTTGTACTATAAATTGTTCTGATTTTGTTTATTTCATTCTACATCAATTAGTGCAAGTCTTTCCATGTCTCTTTGAAATCATCTATTTCCTCCTTTCTTACAGCACAATAATATTTTATCACATTCATATACCATAATTTATTCAACCATTCCTCAATTATTGGGCATCCATTTAGTTTTCAGTATTTTTATCATCTCAAAAAAAACTACTATAAATATTTTGATTCACATAGGACTTTTTCTTATTTCTTTGATCTCTTTGGGTCTAGATTATCAGTAGTATATAGTTGGGTCAAAAGGCACGCACTATTTAGTAACATATTTTGCATATCATTCCAAATTTCTTTTCATAGTAGTTGCAACAGGTCCACCAGTGGTGTATTCATTTGCCTGGTTTTCTTTAGTACTTGTCATTTTCTTTTTTTGGTCAAGTTAACTGATCTCATGGTTGTGAGGTGCAAAAATTAATTTGACTTTAATTAGTAGTGATTTGGAACTTTTTTTAAATGTAGCTGGTGAGAACTATTCATATTCTTAAACTTTTTATAAATCGGGGAATGCATCTTACACTTATAAATTTAAATTAGTTTTTTAAATATCTTGGAAAGAGACCTTTGCCACAGAAGCTTGCTACAAAGCTTTTCCCCAGTTAATTACTTCCCTTTTATTGTTAGCTGTTCTAGATTTGTTTGTGCAAAATCTTTAATTTTACGTAATCAAATGATCTTTGAGATTTTCTCTATCCATGTTGCTTCATGATCTTTTCTCCCATCCATGGATCTGATAGGTATTCCCCCCTTTTATGTTTCTCTAATTTGTTTATGATGTGGTCTTTTATATATAGAATATATATTCATTTGGAGTTTTTCTTGGTATGAAGTGTAAGGTTTTAGTCTAAAGCTAATTCTTACAATATTGTCCAATTTTCCCACTATGTTTTTGGTTACTTAGTGGGTCCTCATTCCAGGAACTGGGGTCTTTATCTTTATCTACTGCTAGAGTACTAGATATATTTGTTTTCTCATTTTGTATAGCTGATCTGTTCCACTGTTGGACATCTCTGTTTTATGTACTGATGATTTTGAGAATTATTGCTTTGTAGTATAGTTTGAGACTTGGTACTGTTAGGCCCCCTGCATTCTCACTCCTTTTCTTGATTTCTCTTGACATTCTTGACTTTTTTCCTTCCATATCAATTACGTTACTATGTTTTTAGTTCTATAAAGTAATCCTTTGGTAGTTTTGTATGATGCTGAATAAAAACAATTAATTTTACCCAAATTAATTTATTTAATATTATTATTTTATTATTTTGACTTCTATTACCCATGAACAATTAATATTTTTCTCTTTTCATCAATTCTCCACATTCCCAATTAATATAAAGTGATTTCATTTGAACGCAGTCTAAGGAATTCTTTTAAAACTTCAAATAGCTGGGGATGGTGGAGCACACTTGTAATCCCAGCTGCCAAGGAGGCTGAGGCTGGTGGATTCCTGGTTAAGTTCAGAGCAGGGATAAAGCTGATTAGGAGTCCATACTAGTCTGGCACCAATAAGGTAAGCCCCAAGGAGCGGGACGAGCATAAGTTTGTCTAAAGAGGAGTGAAGCCAATAAAATGAAGCTTCTTTGCCAATCAGTAGGGAGATCAGGCTCATGAATGACCACTGAACTTTTCTTACACATACACATACACATACACATACACATACACATACACATACACATACACATACACATACACATACACATACACATACACACACTATATGGATAATTTCAGAATACACTGGTCATAACCTCAGCACTACTTTGCACTAGTGACTCCTTTTCTTGGATACATGCCATATTTTTTTCTGTATCCTTTACAAATGCATTTACTAAAGTAGAAATAAGGATCTTCATAGAGAATGATAGGATTCTTCTATAGCAGAATATGTACTCAACAAATAAATAAGGGTTATTGGAGGCATATAGTTTTGTTTACTTTAAGAAAGGGGTTTATAACATTTTTGGTCAAAATTCCTAAGCTTCAACATATTATTTCAGATATTCTTGAGGACTCATCTCTATTCTCCAAAGACCCTTTGAGGATCATTACTAAAGTATGTTTCTTGCATTACCCATCATTTTCAAAATTAGCTACTGGTCCATATCAGAAATGAAATTCTCTTACTTTCAGTTCCCATTTGATCATAGCACTGAGTACATGTACCTTGGCAGGTCATTCATTATCTTTGTTTGCACAGAGAAAAGGATGATGGGAAAAACTCCATGGAAGGAAAAAGTAATATAGGCAGTACTATTCTCATTTGGTAGGGGAAGCAAGAAGGGCAGGTGTTCTGAAGGTTAGGGAATGGAGATGGTTGAATTAAAGAGGTACTTCTGACCCACCATAAAAAAATCACCTATGGGATCATTCTAATTGGCCACTAACTCTATAGGTTAGTGGTAATCTGCCAACTCATCCCATTAGTTCACTCTTCAACCCTACTTGCATGCCTTCCAGATGACCTTGTAGCATAGGCACCTGAAGACTGATTACTACAGGTCTCAAGTGCCACTGAAAATAGATTGGTAAATAGAGAGGAGCAATAGTGTTTTCTACTGGATGTTTAGGTAACTAAGTCAGAGGTTTTGAGTTCTGTTTTTGGATTCTGAACATTTAGGATGAGTCAAAAAGCTACTTTACCTCATTGCTTTAGTTAAGCCCTTGTAAAATGGGGCTAATCATTTTAATTTACAACACACAGTTATCATAAGAATCAATTAATATTTATAAAGCTCATAAGTTCACACCATAATTATTAAAACGAACTAAATGATAGGGTTTTTGAATAACATGGGCACATATACACACATCTGTTAAAATACATTGAAGTTTCTGTGTGTGTTGGATTGAGAAAAGAGACATAAAATGGAAAAGCAACACTATGTATTTATAGTTCTACTACATATCTGTGGCTATTGTTTGCTAATGTAATCTTCACACAAATACTATATAACCTAGAAATTCCTTGCCTATAATTGCAGAGCTTGATTCATGAGGGAAAATGACTGTTAGAATATAATAAGCACTCAGGTGCACGGTCTCCAAATGTCTGCTACCATGGCAACCAGTTTCCAAAGAGAAAACCAGGAGGTACCTTCAGCCTTTATGGGAGTTGCTTTCCTGCAATACAGAAAAGAGATTCCTTTTGTTTTTTGAATGCAGTTTAATGACCCAGAAACCCATAGTAAGTCACATGGACAATATTTTTGAATGAGTACTACTGGGGCTGTTCCTAAATTCTTTGTAAGTCAGATGGCCCGGGTATTTAGATGCACTAGTTTAGTTCCTTGGACTTTAAAGCAGAATTAGAAGGAGGAATGATACATAGGTAGGGTGGGCATTTATGAAGCATTCACTGTGTGCCAAGCACCTCTTACATGCTGGGATACAAATATAAGCAAGCAAGACAAGTTTCTGCCTTCAAGAAGCTCACATTCTAATACAAAACACTGAGGGATCCCGGAAAGTGGTAGGGGACATAGTGAAGAGACAGTGAGGAAGAAACATGGAGGCCAAATCTGACCTCTCAGAACCAAGAGATACGGGGTACAATCCAAAATTCCAGGTTAAGGGGTAAGGATGATAGCTGACTGAAAAGACAACATGGTGAGGAGAAAAATGTGCCTCCCTGAATGATGACACCTTCAGGCAAATCCCCAGCCACCCCATTCTAGTAACAGTGCTGTTTTGAGACCATAAAAATGCCAGCCTTATGGTGAAGGTAGAAACTAAAAAGGCTAAACTTTAGGCTGTGTTCATAAAATGAGAAAATCCAGGTTGTAAAAGAGGCAGTCCTTGTCGAAGTTGACACAATGGACTATTTGGATCATCGTATGATCTATGGGGTTGGTTTTGTGGAGTTGCTTATTTAGGCTGAAAAAGGTCTATAATAAAAAGGCTGGCTACTCTGGCCTTCACCACCTGGAAAGCCAGGTAGATTAGATTTCATTCTCCCCCCAGGGTTCTCCAATATGGTAAAAGGGGTAGAGGTGTCTAGCTCTCTGCAAATGACTCCAACCCTGACTAATGTTGTTCCCTCAGTTGTGGAGGTACGTCCCCTGTCCCCAAGTTCCATTAGCCATTAAGAGATTAGCATTTTGACAGAAATATTTATTTTAAACAGGTATAATCACAAATATCTAAACTTACTCCCCCAACACATGGGAGGCATAATCCTCCTTCACCCCTGCACCACTGCAGTGTCTGTTTAGCTTGGTTCCCATAGAGCAATAGTACCAGTTCCAAGTCTGAAACCCCTCAGGCTCAAGTCCCAGGCCCCCTGGCTTCTGGGGCTTCCATTCAGGGCTGACTGTCTGCATCATCCCATCTGCAATCTTGGCTCCAAGGTAACCATGGCTCAAACTCCTGGTCCCCTGGGGATCCCTGCTAGTGCCTGAAACTGAGGAGGATAACACAAAATAGAAGCAAAAACCCTAAAGCCCATTTCTTGGAGCTGGGGTAGAAGAAGCATCTGAGGAAAGATAGGCCTCTTCCTCTCACCATGGTGAGAGGAAGTACATGGTGGCCTCACTATGGGAAAATTGGGATCTTTATCCTCTGGTCACAGCAGATGGGACTGTTGGAAAAAAGAGACTGAAAGAACTCAGCTGCAGCAGCCACTGGCTCAGTCTTGCCTATCAAAGGAAGCCACCCCCACCCACATGGTAGGGAACACAAACCTCCAGGTCACCCCAACTGGGCCTTGGAAGCCCAGCCTAGGTTACACACCCATTACACTAAAAACTAGTTGCCCTAATCCTAATAACACAGTGATCAAAGGGTTGGAGCTTCTGCGTGGGGGAAAAGAGTAAAACAAAACAAAACAAAATGGAAAACACCCACAAGACTCTATAGTCTGGAAAGATAAAGAGTGAAAAGAATAAAAAAGTATATAAATCATGAAGTTTATGAACGGGTAGGTAACTAAATTAAGGGAAATATTCTTCAGTACATACTCTCTCTGCACGCCTGTGGAAATATTAATTACTCTGTAATTTACTTAGTAAAGTTCCAGCATCTGTGACCTAAAAGGTTATACAGGCTGAAAATACAAATATAATAAAGAAGCCTTAGGCTTACTTTCCTAAATGCAGTGGATGACAAGGTGAGCCAAAGTCTGGGCCAGATGCCTTCTCTTTCATTCTGGCCAAGTTCAGGGCCTAAGTCAAGGTCAAGAACTTTGGTGGGTTGGCTCAAAGGGAAGAAAAGGAAGACGCAATGATATGTGGTTACTTCAGGTTCTGCAGACTCCACTGATTTACCTGATGGCTCTTCATGGCCCAGGTTGCTGCCAGGCATTTGAACTTAGCAGGCTGAAAGATATGAGATGAGTAAGAAAGGGTAAGTGTTCATTATTCTCCCCTCACCCTTTTTTTAAAACTGCTTCTTTTTCCT
This sequence comes from Bettongia penicillata ogilbyi, assembly GCA_023548195.1. Classification (NCBI taxonomy): domain Eukaryota; kingdom Metazoa; phylum Chordata; class Mammalia; order Diprotodontia; family Potoroidae; genus Bettongia; species Bettongia penicillata. Next base: position 1,336,297 of record JAJHZJ010000611.1, read on the forward strand.
CATTAAAAAGCAGTTCACGCTTCCCTTTGCAGTTAGTGGTAGTTTTCTTTCTATGCCCAAACCAGGTGGTCTGTGGTTTCTGACCCCACCAAAGCAGTTTGCAAAACAAACAAATGGGCAAGAAACAGCTGCTTTGATCATTGTGGTACTAACCTTTCCTTTTCAAAAGTGTCAGTTTTCAGACACCCAGGTATCCTGACGGCCTAGGAGACAGCACAGCATAGAGCATGGAAACGAGAACTGAACCAGGAGCCAAGAGGTCTGATCCTGGAGTCAGCTGTCACCTCCTTGTACGGCACCAGACAAGTCGCCACGCCGTCCTGAGACACAGCTTCTTGATTGGCAAAATGAAGGTGTTGGCCTAGGGGACCTCTGGGCTTCCTGCGATTCCATCAATGGATCAACAAGAGTTTAAGGGCCCACTGTGTGCAGGGCTCTGTGCTAGGCACTGAGAACCCAAGCTCCAAAGGAAACCAGCCCTGCCTTCCAGGAGTTTACATTCTCACAGAGGAGAGACAACAATGCACGTACAGAAAACACATCAGTTAACCAGGAGAAAGACAGGAGCAGCTGGTAGAACCAGGAAAGGCCTCGTGTAAAAGTTGGCTTGAAATGAGCCTTGAAGGAATTCAGGGATTCTTAGAGGCAGAGATGAGGAAGAAAGGCACACCAGGCCCAGGAGACCAGGCAAAGGACTGAGGCTGGAGATCCCGGGTCATGCAGTAAGGAACTCGATTGTTAAACATTGTTTAACCTTGCTGTTCACACTTCTTTCTCAAAGAGGACCAGGGACATCAGGAGGATGAGGTCTTGACTTGCAAATGAATTGGATTTAAGTGAGGCAGAGCTGGGCAAAGTCATCAGCCTCACTCTCCTCCAAGATCATTGGAGTCCAGTGGTAAGATCTAAGTCAAGATGACAAGTGATGGCCCAGCTCTTAATGAATCAGTGTCAATATGGCAGGAGGTATCCCATCATTTTGATAGTTGTATTTTAAAACGATTGGTTCCCTTTGTAATCCTGTTTATTTTATGTATTTAAAAACATTATTCAGAAAAGGGGTCTGCAGACTTCACCCCAATGCCAAAGAGATCCATGATACAATAAAAGGTTAAGAACTCCTGGCTAGAGCATTGAGACAAATATAATAACATGAATTTCAATAGAGATAAATGTAAAGCTTTGCTCTTGGGTAGAAAACATCACAAGTACAAGATGGGGAAGCCATGGTTAAAAAGCACTGTTCTGAAAAGGGTATAGTGTTTTTATGGACTGCAACTCCCTACGAATCAGTAGTATGATGTAGCTATGTGAGTGGAGACAGTTAATACGTATATAAATAAATCTTGCCAATTCCTCCATTTATGGATCAGGCTTTAACAATGAAGAGATATCACTTGTTTGGAAGGTCTCTACCTCTCCTTTATCCCCACTCCCTACCTCTAACCTAGCTTCTTCTTAACTTAATAATCTTTAATACATTTTCCCTCTGCCCACTCATCGATTCAGGCGTACTGGCTTTCTTGCCATTCCTAATACATGGCAGTTCCATCTCCCACCTTTGTACTGACTGTCTACATACTGATGAAGCTTTCTTTCCTGACCTTTGCTTCACATAGTCCCAGGATTCCTTTGTGTGTGTTTGTCCTTCGTGGTCCAAGAAGACTACACCATCAGAGAAATAATGACATGACTTGCATTTTTTTGAGTGAGGGCTGTGCAGGTCATCAGCCTCAATTCTCCTCCAGAACCATCTGAATCCAGTGACCAGATATTCATCAGGATGACTGGAGATAACCCAGGATGAGACATTTGGGGTTAAGTAACTTGCCCAAGGTCACACAGCTAGTGAGTGTCAAGTGTCTGAGGTGAGATTTGACCTCAGGTCCTCCTGACTCCTGCACTGGTGCTCTATCCACTGTACCACCTAGTTGCCCCTCAGGATTCCTTTAACACTCAGCTCAAGTACCATCATCTTCAGGTCTTTCTCATCTAAGTGTCTTCCCCTCTAAGACTGCCTTCTCCCCAACCTGGATTTATCTTATATGTACCATTTGATTTAAATGATGCCTCCACCATTAGAACATAAGATTCTTGAGGACTAGGACCATTTTCGCTTTTTCTTTGTATCCCTAGTGCTTGGCACATAATAAGTGCTTAATAAATGCTTTTTGATTATTTATTCTTAAATTCTGTTTTTTAGATGATTAGAGTTTCAAAGGACCATATATTTAGACAAGGAAGGCACTATAATACTTGCTTATTTTAAACCCCTAATTTTACAGAAAAAAGGAGACTGAGGTCCAGGAGAGATGAAGTGCTTTTGCCTAAGGTCACTTAGGTGATGAGTGTTGTTCAGTCAAGTCTGATTCTTTGTGACTTCATTTGGGGATTTTCTTGGCAGAGGTACTGGAGTGGTTTGCCATTTCCTTCTGCAGCACATTTTACTGATGAGGGAACCGAGGCAAACATGGTGAAGTGATTTGCCCAGGGTCACACAGCTAGTAAATGTCTGAGGTCAGATTTGAATTCAGGAAGATGAGTCCTCCTGACTCCAGGCTAGGCACTCTAAGCACTGCCGCACCTAGTGACAGAGTATTCCAGCCCAGATTCTATGACTTCAAGTCCAGCATTCTTTAAATTACATTGCCTGTATATAATCAATCCTTGATGGATCACTTAAATATCACCCTCTTCTAACATATTCTAAGTACTAATTTGTGATTATAAAGGAGAGTGTATAGGAAAGGTAGGGAAGGGGTGTTCTTGAGTAAGATTTCCTGAAATTCTGATTTCCCCATTCCTTCTTCCCCCTCCTAAATTCTAAAAGTAAGGCTATTTTTCCATCCTTTTCTACTTAAAGAAAGTGGAAATAAACTTTTACAAGACCTCAGATAACTATTTGCAAAAAGAACAAATAAATTATTTTACATTCCCTTGCCTTTAATTTCCTGATGCTGCTGCAACTGATAATGAAGACTAAGCAAGCAGAGGTGGACTTGAAAGGATGCCAAGCAAAACCCAGCCGACCTTAAAGTTGTAAACACAAAGTTGGCTCTGTTTGTGTTTAGTTCTTAGAACTGTACCTCTTGTCAAGCTTCCTATTTACCAGCTGCTTTTTCTTTGAATTCTATGCTTTCTCGTCAAGCCACTCTCTTTTCACCATGTACCCAGCAGGAGCCAGTTATAATTGACATTCCTCTTCCACAAGAGTCTGCCACAGAGGCATCAAGGTGTAATGGGAAGACCCCTGAACAAGGAAGTGGCAGGCTTTCTTTCTCAGTATCCATTCTACCAATTCATGACTATGGGGAAGTCATCAAATTCCTCTCTCATTTTGCTTATCTTTAACATACCTGCCCTATCTCTCTCAGAGAACAGTTGAGAAGAAAGAACTTAGTAAACTCTTTTGTAAATGGCAAAAGGTGAGATGATATTAATAAGGGTAGAATGTAGTTGAGTAAATCAAGTCATTTCCTCCCCAGTTGTAAGGGAGTAATAAAAATGCTTTGGTACCTCAACCAGCTGAAAGCAATGAATTATTCTCAAACACAGACTTTGATTTCAATCAATTGATCAGTGGGTTTTGGAATAAATGTGATATAGGTCCTTGGAACTAGAGAGACATTTGTGTTTTTCTGTCCTTCAGTTGTGTATGATTCTTTATGACCCTGTGGACCATAGCACACCACTGTTGTCCATAGCATTCTTGGTAAAGATATCAGAATAATTTGCCACTTTCTTCTCCAGTGCATTAAGGCAAAAAGAGTTTAAGTGACTTGCCTGGGGTCACATAACTAGAAAGTGGCTCCTCTGAGCTACCTAGTTGACTCTAAAGTGATATTACATAGGAATTATGTCCAGATGGGAAACAGGGCTGTCTATCCAAGTTGAAAACTGATATATTTGGAGCAAGCTCAGTGTTCTAGTAAAACCCCAGTATCACCTAGTTTTCCTTCCATGCCCTTCCTCTCCTTCCTCTTTTGATCAGAGGAAGACCTTGAGAGCACAGACAAGTCCAGGATATTTTAGATATTTCATTTTGCTATCTGTGTCCTAGTGGTATCCCCAGATCACCTGATGCCAGTGTCTGCATTAGGAGCCAAGGACATGCATGATTCATGACTCTAAAAAGATCCTAGTAAAGAAACTATACTCTGCCTAAGGGGAACTCCCTGACCATCCTACAAAAGAGAGACAAGGAACCAGGTATTGTGAGTTACCCTGTTGCCACATGTGCTTTCTAGACTTTATGACACTTTCACCTGGATTCTGTATCTACTTGTGGGAGAGCATGTCATGATAGCGGGAAGTTTGGTCTTACTGTAACACCGTGATAAATATCTCTAAAAGCTACTTTAGTCTGGCTGCCCGATGATAATCAACTAATGATATTGGGAGAAACGCTCTGGAATGGTGACTCAAGACAATAGCATTGGAGAAAGCTATCTCAAGAAATAACTTCATATCCCTGAAGGGAAGATGTAGCTTTCTTATCAGTGTATGGGTGGGAGTGAGGCTTCTCAGAGCTTCTGAAGGCTACATATTATTTCTACATAATCTCATTTCTTAACTCTGGGTCTTCACTGGATCAGATTTAGAGCTGGAAGACAACTTTGAGATCACTCTGTCCAACCGCCTTGCTGTTGAATTCTTTGATTGTATTTGGGTCCTCCTGGCTTAGAGTGAATGTCAGTGGTAACTGTTTCTCTTTGGAACAGCAACCCTGAAAGTCTTCTCCTTCCAGCTTGATTTTTTTTTTCTTTTTCTTTCTAATTAAAGAGGCCATCCCTTGACTCATTTCTTAAAGAGGCCTATTCACTGAATGGGCATTACCTCAGTCGAAGTGATTACTTGAAAAGGACTTAGCCTAAAAAGACCAGTTTCTCCCATTGCATCCTGGGCCATCTCCAGTCGCCCTGATGAATCTCAGGCCACTGGACCCAGAAGGCTGTGGAGGAGAAAGTGAGACTGGTGACCTTGCACAACCCTCCCTCACTCAAATCAAAATACAAACTTTATCTAGTAAATAGAAAAAACAAAACAAAACGTGAAGCAGAATTCTTTGACATGGGATCATTTGTGGTGTACAGAGAAAATAAGCACTTAATAAATATACTGAATTTGGCCCCTAAAGTCAACTTTTAATATGAACCTCAACCTTGCATTGTCTCTATAGTTTATTTGGGAGTGGGTATTGGTGGATGATGGCAAGAATTTGGGGGCGGGGAGTGGGGGTTAGGAGGAAAGCCTGGACCTAGGATTTCATCAGTATAGGAAGATGAAGAGAAATTTACTCTACCAGTGCAGATTGGCTCCTCCTCTGCAGCTTAGAGTTTTTAAGAATTGCCTAGATAGGTAAAAATAGGTTAAGAATTGCCTAAATAGGTTAACTGAGCTTAAATAACTTGCCCAGGATCACACTGACAGTATGAAAGTGGGACTTGAACCCAAGTCTTTCTGACTTTGGCACCACTATCCACTATCTATCCAACTACACAATGTCCCCTCTCAAGTAGTCTATACCTGTTGAAAATAATTTCGGAACTTGAACCAGCTGTCCTTCCCTTAACAAGTCTACAGAGCATTGTGTCTTTTAATAGCCTAAAAGGAACATATTGGAAGCTTGGATATAGGTAGAACAAGAAGAAAACCTCAGTTGTCATGTTATCCTCAGTGGTACAGTAGACAGAACCCTGGGCCAGGTGGCAGAAAAGCCTACATTCAAATCCAGCCTCAGAAACTTTCAAGCTGCGTGACCTTGGATAAGTCACTTCACCTCTGTCTGTTTCATTTTCTTCACCTGTAAAATGGAGTTAATAATAATACCTGCCTCCCAGGTGTTGTAAGGATCAAATGAGATATTAATTGTATAGAACTTAGCATAGTGCCTAGCACATTGTAAGCACTGTATAAATGTTAGCTACTGTGTATCAATATTATTACTATCTTCCTTCCTTCTAAGTAGCATTGAATCCAAGACATCTTAGGGAGAGTCTTTGAATGTCTTTCTAGTAAAAAGCAATTTAGTGAAATAATGAAAACAATTATTTGCACCACTGAGTTCACTTGGTTTACACCCCTTTCAGAATTCTAAAGTTGGGAGGGAGGGAGAGAATTTAGAATTCAAAACTGAAAAAGAAAAGAACGTTAAAATAAATAAATAAAAGGTTAATTTTTTTTTTTGAAGATTTAATTGGTTCAGGGGACTGAAGGCTTAGGCTACTGACGTCATTTCCTGCTCTTCTGAGAAAAGATTATGTACAAAACAGCCTGAAGGAGCTCCAGGTACTCTGTCTGATGCTTGACTGGTGGGAAATGATTGGGTAACTCAAATAAAGTAGCTTTGCTCGGCTATATCTGCTTGAGGCATGTATCCTCAATACTTTTTCTTGTTGAAAATCTTCCTCATGATATAGCTGAGTAAATCTTTTGTTAACTGCTGGATAACTTCTGTAAATCTCATTTTACTCTACTACTAAAGCCAGGCCCAGCCCAGAACACCTGGGATGCTTCAATTTGCCCAAGGTCACAAAATGAATAAGGATTCATGCTGGGGCTGGAATCAGAGCCTGCTGACTCAACACTAGATACCTACTTCCACTCTTCTCCATTGCCTTTGCAATTAAAAATAGAAAAAAAAGGAAGACCTTGGAAATCACAGGAAATGATCAAGTGACAAGAGGGCTTTGCTCAGCATTCTGGGAAGTAGATTGCAGTATTTTGACACGCAGCGCTCCATGGTCTTTTGCGAATTTTCTTTTTCTCATTGGAGAAACATCATTTAAACATTTGTTTTGTTGCTAAGACATAATTCTCTAAAACCATTACCATAAAAACCTAACCTTAAATATTAGTCAATATTTATTGGTTTGCTTGTTAATAGACTTTTCTCAATGTTGGATCAGCTCTTGATTTGTATTCAGTTTTGTGTTTGTTTACCTGCCCTCCTTGAGGTTGTTTACTTTATATATAACCTAATTTATATTGTAAACTTCTGGCAGAGGCCATTATGTGTTCTTCAAACTCCAGTCTTCTCTTTCTCCAACAAATTCTTCACATAACTGCCAAAAAAGTTCTTCTTAATGAACAAGCAGGACTATTTATCACCCCTGTTGAATAAATGTAACAGGACAAAACGATACAATAACAAAAACTCCAGTGATTCCCTCTTTCTTCTGAATAAAACGTATCTCTTCAGCCTGATATTATTTAAGAATAACCTCATAGCTAAAAAAATACCAACAAAAAACATTATTCCATCTACTTTTCCAGTACTGTCCCCTTAATGCACTCTCATTTTGAATTCTCCCATACTATGTATTTTTTTTGCCTCTGTTTTATTTTCATGTAACTCATATGGACTCATACAGACTGAGTTTCATTTCAAGGGTTGAACCATTAAGGTAAATTTTTATTTTGGACTCATTAGGTTTCAAAACAGAGTTTCTTCTGGGGATATCTCTCACTATAGCTTAGGTTCAGTTTTTGTGTGTTTTCTCAAGAGTAAAGAAGGTCCCTAGTTCCTGCACAAACACTCAAGGTAGTAAATGCATATATTGCAGGCTAGTCATTTCAACCTCCAGAAAGCACAGAAGATACAAAGTATTCATAAGACCCCATAAGCATATACATAGAACACAATTATTCCAACATTCCAATAAGTCTCTTTTTAACCCATAGAGACGCTCTCTAGGTTCCCCTTCAAGAGAAACAAAATTTGGGACTGCTGAACAAGCAATACATTTCCCATTGAGTCTGCACTATCTAAATAATTCCCTGAGTGAGCAAGGGTGATAAGGTCCAGATCTTTGGCTTTTCCCACTCATGGTTCCCCTTCATTACTCCTTCAGGCTTGGAGAATACATAGGCAATTATGTTTTATTTTTTATGAGTTATGCATGAACAAGAAATCTTTTTTCTCTCTCTAAAATCTGATTCCCAGATTCTTGAATTTAGGAATTTTAAAATTTGAGGTTACCCCCAAGGCTATTGTCAAGGTTGACATTGCACAGGAAATCTCCTTTCTCTAGCTAGAAACCTATATCCTTATACTGGCTAGGGAATAAAAAATCCCTCTCCTCTATACAGGGGAATGGTTTAGGAAAACTAGCCATCAACCATACTCTCAGGCCCTCAGGCCATATATAATAACAACAGCTATAGCTTTATAGCACTTTCTACACATCTACATGTGTCATGTACTATGTTATACATTTTCCAAATACTATTCCATTTGATCTTCATAATAACCCTGGGGGGTGGGTGTTATTATTATCCCCATTTTATCAATTAGAAAACTGAGGCTGAAACATTAAGTGATTTGCCCAGGGTCACATAGCTAGGAAGTGTCTGAAGCTGGATTTGAACTCAGGTCTTCCTGATTTCAGATCTAGTGCTCTTTCTACTGTGTCCCATCTACCTTTTCAATAAGGGGAGATACCATATACTAGGTCTAGTATATAGAAAATAAATATATGTGTTTTCTACATATTTAGGGTATATATGAAATAACTCAGGGAGGGGTATTTTGGTTTGCAAAGTTAGCAGCTGGTAAGTGGAGCATAAGGGAATAGATAGACATACTTTGTCTAGGAGTGATGATGGAGTGGATTCAGAATTGGAAGAGTATGGGGAAAGGCACACATGTGCCATGCCATGGTGACAAATGAGAAGGCAGAGGAACGGATTCTGCAGAATGTACTTATTCCTAATTTCTTCTTTTGGATCCTTCAGGATCCAGCTCATGTGTGTACCTCTCTCCATTTCCCTGATCTGGCTAACTAAAAAGTCATCTCCCCCTCCTTAAACTTTCTTACAGCACTTTGGATCTCTCATTTTCTCCCATTTCAGTCGCCCTTGTATTATGCATACTTATATATATATATGCCCTATTCCCTCTCTGCATCCCACCATTAGATTGCTCCTTAAGAGGAGGGACTGTAAATTTTTCTGGCCCTTATAGCAACAATACCTTTCCCCAAATGGTACTTAATTTTTATTGCATTTGAATTTGCTAAGCATTGAGCACAGGCTGATGGTACCTTTTAGAATTCAAGGATCAGAGGAGGGTGCTCTTGCCACTGTGATGAAGATTGTATGAGTCTTCTAGCTTTGCCAGGGCCAAAAGATTCAACACCCTGGGGCCAACCTGGTTAAAAGCCTCTCCAAATTGGACTAGGCTTGTCCTTGGATGACAGGCAGACACTGAGGCCATTGCTAAGTTCACAATAGATGCTTTTTGTGCTTGATGCTTGATAGGACCTGCCAGGGCTTGAGCTCCACTGGCTGAGTTTTTGAAAATTCAAAAGATTCTCATGCAATGAAAAACTGGAATAAAACCTTAAGAGAGGTGGATGTTTGATAAATTCTCTTAACAAATCCTAGTTCTGTTCGAGGAACATAGAATTTCAAGTTGGAAGGGTCCTTAGAGATATTTTAATCCAACTCATCATATAACATAGGAATCTCCTTTTAGCATTCCTGATAGCCTCCTCTTGCTGACTTACAGCAATAAAGAGGGGATTACCTAGGAAAGCCTATTTCATTTTGGGGCAGTAGAATCAGAGAGGGTCTGGGGTAGATTCCTGGCTTTGTGAATTGTGGATAAGTCTCTGATGCTCTTTGGGTAGGGGTCATGTCCTATTCGTTGTATACCCATTAGTACATAGCACTTGAACATATGAAGCATTTGTACTTTTGTCAATCAGGGAAATCCTCATGTTGGAAACCCTTCTACCAATATAAATGGACAACACCTCTAGGACTTAACTGATAATTCTTAGGGAGCTGCCTAATCGTTACTGAAGTCAAGTGTCTATCCAAGAGTTATAAAGTTTGTCAGAGGCAAAATCTGAACCCAGGTCTTCTTGGTTCCAAGTGTAAAACTCTATACTAGGCCAGACTGTCTTTTCTTAGACTGTCTTGTTAAAGAGTGAATAAAAACTGGTGCTTGTCCCCTTCTATTTGCAACTTTCATCTTTTTAAAATGATTATTTCTCGTTATCTTGCTCCTCCTAAACTCTTCTCCATGAACTCTTCCTGTTCTCTATTACTAATCCATCATCTCTGTTCTGATTCTACCTACCTACCACTGGAGTCAAAGAGATCGATAAAAATTGCCTTCTACTGTCTTTTTTCATATTGCTGAAATAATAAATGCTGATGGAGAAAGTCATGAAACTATGCAGACTGGGTCCACTGAAAACTCACATTCTGTGTCTTCTCCCAGGCCCTCACTGCTGAACTGTAACCCTTTTGGCTCATTTCTATCACACTCCTCACAGAAGCTGTTCCAAACCTTCCCTTCCCTTTCCTTCTCAAGTCCTGAACTTTACTTTAACCTTTCTATTTCTCAGTAAATAATCTTGCCTCGTCCTTCACTGAGAAGACGGAGGTGAGCTTCTATGAGTTCTTTCATCTCCCTTCCTTCACACCCTAAATTTTTCTTCTTGATCTTCCCTTTCTTCCTTTGCCGAAGTCTCAGGAAATGAAATGACCATTCTCCAGTTGTGCCTTTGATCTTATCCCTTCACATTCCTTCCAGGAGATTGTCCCATGGATCATACATTGTTTTACCACTCATCTTCAGCCTCTCCCTATCTACTGACCAATTAATTCTATTGCCCACTAACCTGATCAATTCTCTCCATCCTTTAAAAAAGAAATTCATTTTATGTCATCTCCTCCAAACTTTGGCCTTCACCGTTCCTCCCATTCACTGTTAAAATCCTAGTAGTTGGGGCAGATAGGCAGTGCAGTAGATGAAGCACCAGCCCTGGGATGAGGAGGACTTGAGTTCAAATTTGACCTCAGGCAAGTTATGTGACCCTGGGCAAGTCACTTACCCTGATTGCCTCAAAAAAAAATCCTACTGGTTTATATTTCCTACTTCCAAGTCCTCACCACCCATTGACTTTTCAACCTCTTTCTCCTGACCCCATAACTCTACATAAACTATTTTTTTAGAAGTCACCTATTAATTGTTAAATCTGATTACTTTTCCTAAGTCATTCGTTGTCCCCTGTTGAACACTCCCCTGCTCCTGGGTATTCTCCTCTATTTCCCAATGCCATTTTTCTGTCCTACTTATCTTCTGGCTTTTTTGACTGCTCCTTATTGATATCATTTTATTGATTCTTTACATTTGAAAGACCATCACTGTAATTTTTCATCTTTGTAACCACAGTGCCAAGCACACCTTGTACCTAGGAGGTGCTTTATAAATCTTTACTGAGTCCAATTGAATTCAATCATGAGTACAGTTTTCTTTTATTAAGGTTAAACATCCCCAGTTTCTTTTACTGTTCCTTGTGACATGGTTTCTGGATCCTTCACAGTCTTGATTGACTTCTGAATATCGTAGTTCACCAAATTCAAATTCAACAAACATATATTAAGCACCTATTATGTACTGTACTGTGATAGGTGTGTGTGTGTTTGTGTGTTCATCCTTCATTGCTGAAGAAGACTATGCCATCAGAGAAATAATGACATGACTTACACTTGACTTTGTTTTGAAAGACAAAAACTATATTATACCTGTCCTTAAGGAGCTTATAGTCTAGGAAGGATGTGGAGAATGAGAGAATATCCAAATGTGCACAGGCAAATAATTTAGAGAGAAAGAGAGAACTAATAATTAAGGGGATCAGGAAAAACTTTCCGTAGAAGGTGGCACATAAGTTGTCTTAAAGGAAGCTAGTGATTCTACAGTGAGGAGCTTTTGATTTCCAAACACAAGGGAAAGCCTATACCAAAACACAGAGGCAGATCACGGAATACTGAATTTGGGAAACATCAAGAAGAACATTTGGCTAATGTAAAAAAAGTGTATGAAGGCAAATAATGTGAAATAAACAGGGAAAGGTAGCTGGAATCAGACTATGAAGGACTTTAAATACCAAGCTGAAAACTTTGTCTTTTAGAGAATAGGGAGGTACTAAAAGTTCTTAAGCAGAAAAGTGACATGGTCAGATAAGCTTTACTTTTGGCAATGTGGGTGATAGAGTTGAGAGGGCACAGAGTAGAAGCCAAGAGCCCAAGTAAGGATTGTTGCAACAGGCCAGAGCGAGGGTGGCAGCAGTATTAGTGGAGAGAGGGGACAAATATGAAAAATTATGGAGGTAGAATTAAAGAAATGGTAACTCAATGGATATATAGGTTGAAGGAAAAATCAGAACTAAGGATGATCTGATTTATCAGCTGGGTTACTGAGAGGGTAATGATGTCTTAAATATAAATAAGAATGTGTGAAAAAGAAGTAGGATTGTTTTGAGGGTTGCAGTATGTGGGAGTGGGGTTAAGGAGATGAGTTCTAATTAGGACATGCTGATTTTGAGTTGCCTGTGAAACCTACAGGTAGAGCTATCCAACAGGTAGTTTGTAGTATCAGGACTGGCATTAGTGAGGGAGATTAGCTTTGGCTCTATAGATCTGGCAGTGATCCACACTGAGATAACTGAATCTTTTGGAGTTATTGAGCTGACTGAGAGGATATAGAAAGAAAAGTGAAAGGAGTAAGGTCTTAGGGAACACTGATCTAAATACAATTTAGTGTGTAGAACTAGATACAATATTTAGATATGGTCTAAGCGGGGCAGAGTGTGGTGCGATTATCACCTCCCCCTTTCTGATGAGTGTCATAATACAAGAGTCCTAGAAGAGATCATCTACAACACTGGAGTCCTTTCTTTTTGAGAATGAAAACCCTTTTTCTAATGTCTCCTCCTCCCTCCAAAGTCAGGAATAGGAGTTTCCTATTAGTTCCTGTCAATTGGGAAAAAGTACAATGACAAACATTATTGTAAGTCAGTAATGCTTTAAAATAAGATGTAAGTTATTAATGATAACCTGTTAATATATTTTAAAATTTACAACATACATACAAGGCATAGTATTTGTTTGGTCGAAAAAAGATTGTTGTGTTATTCAGTTATTTTTAATTCTGTCTGACTCTTTGTGACCCTATTTGAGGTTTTCTTGGCAAAGATCCTGGAGTGGTTTGAAATTTCCTTTTTCAGCTCATTTTATAGATAAGGAAACTGAGACCAACTGGGTTAAATGACTTGCCCAGGGTCACACAGTAAGTATCTGAGTCCAGATTTGAAATCAGAAATATGAGTCTTCCTATTTTCAGGCTCGGTGTTCTTCACTGTGCCACCTGGTAATTATAATAATTATTAAATCATACATCCCTTGCTGAAACTTCACAATGCCCAGGGCTCCCTGACCCACAGAAACCATCTGACCCCTTCAGTTTGTAGAAGAGGAAGCAGATGTGGCAAAGTTGAATGGTATGCCATATCTCCATTATTTCACCTTAAGACTAATCAGCTACATCCCCAAAAATTGGCTTGTGTTCAATGCAAATTCTAGGTAGCTCTTTTTGTCAAGTCAGATTTGTTCCTTCCTCTAGTTGTGTAATTTTTATACCATGATGCCAGACTGTAGTTCTCCCTGTTAAACAGTTCAGCAAGAAGTCAGTAAGTGTTGAGTGGTTGCCAAGTTGGTTTTTCTGTACCTTTCTTGGTTTGTTTGACTGCATTACCTATTTCCTCTAGGTCTAACTGCTTAACTACTTGGGAAGCCAAGAATTCATAAGAATCACTGAATTTTAGAGTTGGGGGAATTTACTTAGAGATCACCCATGAGTCAACTAAGAAAGGTTCAGAAGAAAGAAACTACTTGCTCAAGGTGATATAAGATAGTTAGTGTCTGTGTGTGTTTATCTATTGTTGCTGAAGAAGACTGTGCCATCAGAGAAATAATGACATGACTTGCACTTGACTTTGTTTTGAGTGAGGGAGGGCTGTGCAGGTCACCGGCCTCACTTCTCCTCCAGAGCCGTCTGAATCCAGTGACCAGATATTCATCAGGATGACTGGAGATAACCCAAGATGAGACTATTGGGGTTAAGTGACTTGCCCAAGGTCATACAGCCAGAGTGTCAAGTGTCTGAGGTGAGATTTGAACTCAGGTCCTCCTGACTCCTGCACTGGCACTCTATCCACTGGCCAAGGTTGTTAGTAGCAACTACTACTAGAAGTTAGGTAGGAACAGAAGGATTTTACTTAGATGTGCTAAAGGTCCAAAAGAACCTTTTATTCATCCTGTATGCGATAATTTCTGGGAAATATTCCTACTTGCCCCCAATTCCTCCTCTCCCAATCATTCCTCTTCTTTTGGCTTCTTTTATTAGTATGTTTTTTTGCTGAAATGAGTGTCTATGGTTACAACAAAGTGGCATGGGGGCATGGATGATAGTATACAGTGTCACTAGGATACCATGTTTCTAAAGCCAAAGAGAATGATTTGAACATCAAAAAACACGTTGGAACTATTTAATTCAACCATAACTGTAGCGGAAAAGTGGGATCCAAGAATAATTATGAAATTACTATGTCATCTTTGTTTGGTGTGAAACAGGAGTTTCCAGAGGATTTTATGGCCATCTTCAGGATAGTTACTTATGTTATTCAGAATGAATAGCAGTGTATACATCAACATATCTGACCAAGTTTTATCATTGTTATATAGTTATATAATTGAACAGTCCAGTGACAGCCAAACACTGTAAGGTACCCTGCATTTGATAGATTTGGGAGTAAAAAGAAAAAAAACTTCTTCAAAGTCCTTAACTTGTGCCCATGGTAAAAGAATTTGAATTTTCTCTGCCTCAAGTTTCACATCACCCCAGATTTCAATTTATGAACTCTAATAAGGCAAGAGTGGTAAGATAGAGGACTACATTTGGAATCAGAGGACCTTAGAGGGTATCCAGTAAGCCTTGTATAGATAAGGAAACTGAGGCCCAAGGAGATGAAGCGACTCCCATAAGTAGATTGCGAGGCAGGATTTGAATCCAGGTCCTTTGATTCTACAGTCAGTACCCTTTCCCCTGTGCCATGTTGTCTCCTGACTTGAGCCAATCATCCGTTCCTTCTTGGTCTTAGTTTCCTTGTGTGAATTAAAAAGTAAGAAGACCAGACTAGGTATTCTTGAAGGTTCCTTCTAGTTCTAATTCCTGCAAATGTATGCTTGGTCCCCATATTAACTTGTTACATGACATAGTAGAAAGAGAATTTTGTTGTTGCTCACCTGTTTCAGTTGTATCTTGACTCCCCACTAACCCACATGGCGCCAAGCATGGATTAGACTTCAGAGCACTGTGCACTTCAGACGTCAGAAGCCCGAGCTGATGTTATTTCTTGCTTCTTATGAGAGAAGTGGTGAGAATAAGGCATACATTTTTAGATATGATCAATTTGTTGATTTGTTTTGCTAACTATAACTATAATTCCTTGCTACAAGGTGTTTTTTGATTGGGACTAGGGAAGAGTAAATGGGAAGTAGGGTAGTTGTATGTTAAAAAAAGACAGTGCATTGATAAAACATTGTTTTCTTTTGTTAGGAGCACTGGATTTAGAATCTCAAGATCTATATTTGAGTCCAGAATTTTTCACTTACTAGGTTAATTGGGCAAATGATTTCATTTTTCCAAGTCTCTGATTGCTATTCTATCAAATAAAGGTAGCAATTGTATTACTGCCTTATGGAATTGTAAGGAAAATGTTTTGTCAGATTAAAGGGTTATTTTTGTTGTTCACTCATTCCGGTCATATCTGGCTGTTCATGACCCCATTTGGGGTCTTCTTCACAAAGATACTGGAGTGGTTTACCATTTCCTTTTCTAGCTCATTTTACAGATGAGGCAAACAGGGTTAAATGACTTGTTCAGGGTCACATAGCTAGTGAGTCTCTGATACCAGTTTTGAATGAAAGACTATCTGCATTTTATCTATTCACATATGAAAAAAACAGCAAACCTGCTCTTTAGCTATAGACGGCATATTTAACCCTGACCCACTATCACATAAATGCATGTCATTAATATTGAGGGAGACGCAAGAGAAACTGTGATATTTTGCATAAAAAACATGAATATTTATGACCATAGATTTTGAGTAGGAAATGAAATTAAACACTATCCAAGTCAATTGCCTCATTTTGCAGATGAGGAAATTGAGGGATTAAAAGATTTGCCCAGTGTCAAACAGGTTTTAAGTGACAGGAAGGATTTGAATTCAAGTCCTCTGACTCGAAATTCAAAGCTCTTTCAACTGTACCACACTGGAAGAACAGCTAAGATGCACTTTCCTACTAATGTTGGGTCAGCAGCATAGTATAATGAGGATGAGAGGAACAACCAGTAATGGAAACAAATAAACTTCACCTTACTATAATAGCAGTAATGATAGTACTGGAATGCCACACTTCAATTCCCAGAGTATGTGTGTGGGAAGGCCATCAAGCATTTTATGAACTTTAATTAAACCTCAGAAAAATACCATAAGGCAGGTCACTATATTCACTTATTAAACCAGTGTCTTAAAATGAAGGGAGGGTAAGTCATAAATTGGTGGTGACCTTGTCATCTCCATCTGAGGCTGGTGTTCCAGTTTGTCAAGTCTTGTGGTGACTAGTTCGATCACAGTTTGGCCAGTTCAGTTCTAATGATGTCAGTCAAAGTCACCCAGGATTTAGTCATGGCCAGTTCTGTTTCTGTTGGTCTTTTCTTTGAAAAAGTGGAAAGAAAAGAACATCTCTAAGTCATAAAGATCATTGTGTTCCTGCCAAGGAATTTTTTTAATCTGGGCAAAGCTCATCAGGCATCACATGGGAATGTGCGTAACGTTTCTCAAAAGAGGAAAACTGACCCCTTAACACATTTTTTACTTCATCTGTTCTTTGAGTCTCTTTTATTTGAATGTAAATCAGCAATTTATATTGAGCTGGGAATTGTTATAAAAGATATTTTTGTAGTTTACTAATTCTCAAAAATACTTTTAACCATTGGCTTAAAAAAATAATACTTTTTTTTTGCTGTAGCAAGCAAGTGTAAATATGGTAATCCTATTGAGAAAATATAAAAACAAGCAAAAAAATCTCATCAGATCTTAGATAACTTGACTTTTATAGGCACATAGGAGCTGCTATAATCTATCATATCTATTCTCTCTCCTTTCTCTGATACTAAGTAAGGTATGTTCTAAGCCAAAAGCAAAGTGGCCTTCTGTGGACTAAATCTCAAATATTAGCTATTAACCCAAACATCAATAATTTCTCTTAATAAACTATTTAGTAGCTATTATATAAAATGTATACAACTTTTTCTCATCCTATGTATATTTCAGTTAATATCACCTTGAGAAAGATGTCTCATAAATATATTATCTCTGGGGCAAAGTTGTCTTTTTATTTGTATATTAAAATACTTTGTAAATTTCAGAGTGCTATAAAAATATAAAGCATAATTGCAATATTTTTCATTAGTAGGCTTCAAATGGTCCCACTAGTTCTGGATTCCCAGGGTTTGTCAAACAACTCCATGTTGTTTTATCCATGCTCTTCATGATTTTAGGAACTTTAATTTTGTCCCCCCTTAATTCTCATCTTCTACCCCCTGTTTTTAATTCAGCACTCATACAGAATTATTTCTCTCCCTCTCCCTCTTAAAGAGTTTGAACTGCCTTTTCTAGGATCTTTTGTTAGTTCTTGAGACATGAAAATCAGAGGTTAACACATTAGCTCAATATGTGGTAATGTAAGTGTACTATGGCAGATTAATATTTTTTATTTTAATTAAAATGCTTTGCTCATGATGCCTAGATTAGTACAGTATGTACTGTGCTAGTCATTAAAAGAAGAAAATATACAAAGATATACAAAACATAGCCTCTAATCTCAAAGAACCAGTACAGGTATCTACTGGGGAAAATAAAACATATACAAAAGCTGTAATACAGAATAAATGGTGCTGAGTGCATTAGAGAAGAAGTAAAATAAAAAGCTATGACAATTCAGAGGAGACCACTACCATCTGGGCAACATCAGGGAAAACCCCAAAGAAGAAATGGAGCCTTGGAAATGGCAAGAATTTCAACTTGCAAAGCTGAGAGGGAGGGCATTCTTGACCTAGATTATAGTCTGAGCAAAGATACAGAGGTGGAAAAGGGAGTACTCCAGTCTAGCTAGCATGTACATAGGGGAGGTGAAGTGAGTCAACGAATGAGGAATTACAAGATGAAAGCTGTAAGATGAAAATAGAAAGGTAGATTCTTGAAGGTTTGAATGACAGGCTAAGGAATGTAGACTTTATTTAATGAGGAAGTACACTGAGCTAATATATTTAGGAAATGGTGTATAGTGACTCCTAGTTCCTTTCCAAGATTTTAAATGGAAGTAGGGAGTTCATCTTCTTAGGAGAATTGTTCTTCAGTCACTTCAGTCATGTCTGACTCTTCGTGATCCCATTTGGCGTTTTCTTGGCAAAGATACAGGAGTGGTTTGAAATTTCCTTCTCCAGCTTTTTATACAGATGAGGAAACTGAGGCAAACAAGGTTAAGTGACTTGTCCAGGGTCACGTAGCTAGTTAAGTGGCTGAGGCCAGATTTGAATTCAACAAGATGAGTATTCTTGTTTCCAGGTCCAACCCTCTCTCTGCTGCCCACCTGTATAGTTTACATAATTTTCCTCAAAATGCATTATTATACTTGATCATACTAAAGCTTTTTTGTATCATCCTCCTTAGCCACACAATTTTATTTCTTTAAAGAAATATTTATTGTTTGCTGTGTATATAACATACTATGCCAGGTAATGACAATACAGAGGTGAAATGAGACGCAGTTGGTATACTCAAGGAACTCAGGATATTATAGAGAGGATAAGACATAGAGAAAGATAACTATTTAACCAAGTATGGCACCAATGCTGCTCACTGGGTGCTTATTAGTGCCCCTGAGAGTTTTTATGTATCCTCCTAAAGTAGAAGGAAGGCCTAAGTACCTGCTGAACTCTCTGTAGTTACAAGTATTGGAGACCTTCTGTGCTTCAGCTCAGCCTTTCATTTGGAGCAGTGTTGATGTGTGGATCTACCAACTATTTAGAACTAGCTCCAAACCCTAAGCCATTGGCTAAACCACATTACTTTGAACATACCATACTGCAGCGAAAACAAGTTATTTGACCATGGGATAATAGCATCAGTTTTCAGGAGAAGTAAATACATTGTACTGGAATTTTACATACAAATGTTTTTACTCAGCATAGACTAAATCAAAACAAACAATAATTATTAAGAAACAAGGCATAAAAACAAACAATAAAACACTACTCGCCATCTACACACCCCATTGCCCTTCCTGAAGGCAGGTGGCTTTGTGAGTGGAACACCCATCTTGGAGCCAGTGCAACTAATTCAAACCCAGCCTTAAACACTGACTAGCTGTGTGACCTTGAGCAAGTCCTTTAATCTCTATTTTTCTCAGTTTCCTGAACTGTAAAATAGGGATAGTAATAGAACTCATTGTCTTTCCCTCTACACTCTTCTCCTTTATCAATTTTCCAATTATGGTAGAGAGCAACACTATCCTCTCAGTCCCCCAGACTTCCAAACTGACAGTTATCCTGGACTTCTCAATATTTCTCACCCCTCCAGATTCAATCTATTGCCAAGGCCTGTTGATTTCACCTTTTCATCATCTCTTGAATATTCACCCTTCTGTTCTCTGATACTGCCACCACCCTAGGATAGGCCCTCATCGCCTCACTCCTCAACTACTGCAACAACCTGCTAGTGGGTTTGCCAGCCTCAGGTCTCTCCTCACTCCGATCCATCCTCCATTCAGCTGCCAAAGTGATTTTCCTAAAGCATAGATCTTTCTATGTCACTCCCCCTACTCAATAAACTCCAGTGCTCCCCTATTACCTCCAGGATCAAACGCAAGATCTTTTGCTTGCTGTTCAAAGCCCTTCATCACCTAGCCCCCTCCTGTCTTTCCAGTCTTCCTATACCTTACTCCTTAGCATGTGCTCTTACTATAGGACTGGTCATGAGATGTAGATATAAATCCCTGAGTCAAGGTCTCTCCTCTTTCATGGTACAGAAATTGAAACATGGGATCCAGTAAGACCTGGGATGTGGAAGAGTTGATGGTTAGTCTGGTTGAAGGAGGGGAATCAGACTGCATGTAATCCATGATGAGGCAGGTGTATTATAATTATAACAGCGAGTGTAGCTGTTGTCCTCAAGTCTTCTTCTCTCTTAGCAGAGCACCACTACTCTCTCTAGTCATGACATTGGAACACATCTCTCTCTGTCTCTGTCAGTCAGTCTGTCTTTCTCTCTCTCTCTCTCTCTCTCTCTCTCTCACACACACACACACACACACATACACATACACTTAAATGTAGCATACTCTAACAGACTGTGGAAATGACTGATTACTAATCTGAATTTTTGTACCATTGGATCACATAATTGTTACAGCAAAGATATAAAACCAAAATAAACCTCAAATTAGGAAAGATAATAAATCTAAAAAGGTATGATATTTATGTATATATACATATATACATACATACATATATGAACCCACAAATGCATACATACATACATATAAACACACACACACACACACACACACACATATATATATATATATATCTGACCTTTTCAAATAAGTTATTGGTAGAAGTAGCCAAAGAAAATCATGTCTACTTGGATTATTACCATGACTTACAGAAATGTTACCAAGGCAGAATAATTGCCATGAGATGAACCAAAGAGCCTGAAAGTAGCCTTAACCAGAAAATAATTTCTATACTAAGAGGAGAAATGCAGTAGTCAAGGCAAACACACATATAATTACAGTTAAGGAGGAGGATGGTAAAAGATTAAGAGAAGAATCATCTTATATATCTGCAAAACACAAGGGGAGAAAATAAATTTGAAGAAAGTTTGGTGTGAGACAAAATGAATCCAGATTTTTCTAAGACTATTTAAAAACAAAATTAGGAAAATAAAACAGCATTTTTTTGCTCTTTAAATTTTATTGATACCTTTTGCTTTTACATCCCCTTCATTTTCAAACAATGTTTCTCCACCCTCATGCAGAAAGTCATCCCTCAAAAAAAGAACAAAAAAGACTGAGGGAAAAAGTGTAGCAAACTGAGACAACAAATAAACTAAGTCAGCATTTCTAGAACAAACTGTGTTCTTTATTGGTAAGAGTGGAAAAATGCTATTTGAACCTTAACATTTGACATTCAAGCTTAGGTCTCAAGAGAAGTACAAAAAGGTAAATATGAATGATAAAATGTAAGGGACTAAAAAAGATGAAACTGCTTGACCTTTTATGTGGAGATGATACGTATGACTGCTCAGAACTTTATCATCCTCAAGTGACTGAGAGGAAGTCAAATCAGACAATGTTCCTGGGTTTGAATCTGTTATGTTTCGATGATCTCAAAAGATAAATAGAATAGCGGGATAAAGGAATGCATTAGGAGAACAGGGGAAAGATGGGGAAATTACCTCACATAAACAGTGCGTGCAAGGAAGAGTTTATATAATAGAAGGAGCCGTGGAGAGGAATAGGCCTTTGAATTCTTGACCCTCACTCTCATATGAACTGATTCAAACATAAACAGTTGGGTTCAGAAATTCTTCTTATCCAACAGGAGGGAAAGGAATTAAGGAAGAAGGGTAGGGGGAGAATAAGAAGAAGGGTAGACTGAAAAACACAGTGGTCAGAGGCAAAATAGACTGCTAAGGAAGGTACAGGGTGAAAAAGAAAATAAGTAAAAATAAAATAGAAAGGAAAGATATACTCATTTAATCATCATAACTAGGAATGTGAATGGGAAGAACTCACCCTTAAAATGGAAGAAGTTTCAAAAATAGAATAAAAATCAGAATCCAATAATTTGTCACTTACAAGAAATACACTTGAAACAGAAAGATACAAATAGAGTTAAATAAGGAGGCAGAGCAGACTCTATTATGCTTCAGCTAAAGTAAAAAAGGCAGAGGGAGCAACCGTGATCTCAGATGAAGCAGAAGCAAAAGTAGTGCTAACTAAAAGAGATTAATAGGAAATTTTACTAAAAGGTACTATAGACAATGAATTAATATCAATATTGAACATATATGCACCAAATAACATAGCATCTAAATTCTTAAAGGAAAAGTTAATCTTAATGAAATGCATGAATATTTACAAAAATATAAATTTCCCAGATTAACATAACAGGAAATAGAATACTTAAATAACCCTATCCTAGAAAAAGAAATTGAACAGGCCATAAACAAATTCCCCAAGAAAAAAGATACCAGTCCAGATGAATTTACAGATGAATTTAAGAAACAATTAATTTTAATACTATATAAAGTGTTTGAAAAAATGAAGGATCCTAACAAATTCCTTCTATGACAAAAATATGGTTTTATATCTAAACCAGGGAAAGTAAAAACAGAAAAGGGAAATTGTAGTAATATATACATATATGTACATGTGTACATAGTTATGTATTATGTATGTGCATGCATATATATACATGCATAAAGTTTGACTAATGAATACTGATGCAAAAATTTTAAATAAAATACTAGCAAGGAGATTATCATATATTACGAAGATGATATGCTACATCAAGGCTGTATTTATACCAGGAATGTGGAGCTGACTCAATATTAGGAAAACCATTAGTATAACTGACCACATTAACAACAAAAATCATAATTATTTTAATAGATACAGGAAAAGCTTTTGACAAAATAACAACACCTATTCCTATTAAGAATACTATAGAGTAATAAATGGAGCTTTCCTTAAAGTGAGTTGATGAGAGAGGTATAGTACAATTGCCTAGTTAGCAGTATGGGCCCAGTTGAGGTTATGTGACAAAAATCTTTAGTCAACCCACAGTCAGAATGCTTGGATGATTTCTCTACCTTCATTCAGCAGCATGTACGTAAGAACAAAGGCAACAAATGATGGGAATGTTAATTGTCCCTTCATAAAAACAGTTTCATCAGTCCCCTTCTTTTCCTCTATTCACAAAAGGCCTATAGTCATTCAGACCCTTATCCCCTATTCCCTTAATTATTGTAATAGTCTTCTAATTAGTTTCTTTATTTCCTCTCAAACTCATCCTCCACACAGCTGCCAAAATAATTTTCCCAAGTCACATATCTGACCATGCTACTCCTCTGCTTAAAAATCTTAAGTGTTTTCTTATTACCTGTGACTTAAGTTACAAAATTATCCTAGCTCATAAAGGGCAGCTAGATGGTATAGTGGATAGAGTGCTGGACCTGAAGTTAGGAAGACTCATTGTCCAGAGTTCAAATCTGACTTAAGACACTTACTAGTTGTGTGATCCTGGGCAAGTCACTTTACCCTGTTTGTTTCATATATATAAAAAAGCTGGAGAAGAAAATGGCCAACCACTCCAGGGTCTATCAAGAAAACCCCAAATAGGGTCTGGACAGGACCATACAACAACAAAGCCTCCATACTTAGGCTAGAATTTACTTTTCCAATCTTATCTCTTATTACTCTTTTACATACTCTCCATTGCAATTAAATTGACCTTATTGACAGTTCCCTTCCTCTCCCCCTCCTTTCCCTTTTCCTTTCCTCTCTCCCATTTCTCCTTCCCTCCTCTCCTTTTTCCTTCCTTCCCTCTTCTTTCTCCCTTTCCTTTGCACTTTGCCCATTATCCTGGCCTGGTCTGGACTAACCTTTACTTTCTCCTCTCTTCTCCTTTCTTTTTTATAGTGTCTTACACATTTCAGATGTTTAATGAATGTTGCTTGAGTAGAATAAGTGTAGATCTGAGCAAGGTGACCCCCTGACAGTCCGCTTCTCTTTCAGGAACTCTTAATCAATGCTCATTTATTAAGCAATCACTACTTGCTGGGTACTGTGCTAAGCTGAGGACATAAAGAAAAAGCAGAAAGTCTCAGCCACCAAGGAGTTTGCATGTTGATGGGAGAATACAATATCCGTACGTATAAGATAAAGGTTGGGAAGGAAAGGTATTAGCAACTGGAGGGACTGGAAAATGCATTCTGCAGGAGGTGATCCTTGGGCTGTGTAAGCCAGAGCTTCTGCCAGACCAAGGTCATGAGGGACAGAGTTCCAGACCTAGGAGGACAGACAGTATAAAGGCATGGAGGTGAAAGACTGAATGTCCTGTGTGAGGAAGACCAAGTGGGCACATATGGCTAGACCATAGAGCACATGGAGGGAAGTGATACATAAAAATGCTGGGAATACAAGAAGGGAATATGTTAAAAAAAACACAACAAAACAACTTTATACATAAGAGGAGTTTATTTTTAATTTTAGAGGTAGTAGGGAGTCATTAGAGTTTGAATATGTCTGTGGAAGAATGAGGAGGAGGGTGGTAGGGGTGACCTAGGCAGACCTGTGATTTAGAAAGCTCACTTTGGCATCCATGAGGAGGATACAATTCTCCCAGTCATCTTGGATAGACAGCTTTCTTTCCAAGTTTATTTGTTTTTTCCCCCTCAATACACCAATCTATCCATTCATCATTTACATCAAAAGGTCCCTTACTGCTTCAGGGAAAGAACCTCTGCTTTGTGCTGATCTCTTGACTTCTGTTTGTCTCTGATCTAGGAAGATGTGTTTCTAACTACCATAAGTTCCCTCTTAATCCCTAGGAACATTTACTATAAATTATTAATTTATTACTATAATATTATTAATAATTTTCAGCGCAGAGAGGTGTCTACTTAATCTTTCTTTTCTTTGTTTCTTTGCTTTAAAAATTATTTTATTTTAAATTTAAACTCCAAATAAAATAGACATTTCTGTATACTTAATAGAACCACAAAGGGTTTTTATACATGAAACTGCAAATATCAAATATATACAACTTGTTTTCTTTCAAAATATGTAATAACTTCAACTATAACCTTTAAAGTTCCCCTCATTGTTTATAGTTCTTTCTGACATGATGTCTTCTGGGCATTAAAATATTTGCTGCAATGATCCTCTTCTCTATATTTTATTAGGAGAAGCATTAAGCTATCTCCTGGCTATCTATGTCTCTCCCTCATATCCACCCCTCCCCCCATTAAAAAACAAATAAATATGCGTAGTATATTATTCACAAAATGGTTGTCTTCAATATCTCCTAAGTGGATACTAACTTGGGGACCATATCTAGTTCCAAACTTCTAGAATGGCTCTTGAATATTTATTGAATGGAATGGGTGCTCACTCAGAGACTATGATAAAATTTAAATTTCATTGTCTTGTTCTCCAGCTCCCTTCATCTCTCCAGTCCCATCCACCTTCAGGGAACATTCAGGGAGCATTGCTATACTTTTCAAAACTTCATTTCCAATAATAGCAAAAAGATTTGGCTTCTTGAAGAACTCAACCAATCAATCTCATGAACATAATGTTTAGAAAACACTGCTATTTCACAATGTAATACAAGTTACTCTGTGAGAACATTCTGCCTTTTTTCTTTTTTTTTTTTTTTTTACCAAGGTGGCACACTGTATAGAACTGGTGGGCCTGGAGTCTTTCAGGAACACGTGAGCTCAAATAGGCCTCAGGTACCTTAGATTAGTCATGTAACCTCTGTTTGCTTCAGTTTCTTCAACAGTAAAAAATGGGAATAATAACAGCACCTCCTCCCAGGATGGTTGTGAAGACTCGATGAGATAATACTTATGAAGCACCTAGCACAGAGTCTGGAACATAGGAGGTGCTACGTAAATGCTAATTATTAGTCATCATCATGACAAGTGGCCCCTAAATTCTCACTGAAGGGTATCTGACATAGACAACTAGGTGTGAGTCAGAAAGAACTGGGTGTCCATCCAATCTCTGACACATCCTGGCTCTGTGGCTGTAGGAAAGGCACAACCTTTCAGGACATCAAGCAACTCTCATACTGTACGTTTCAAAAGAGGGGCCAATATGCCTTTATGGAGGGAGTTTATTGGCAATGAAATCACAGCTCTCCTCCCTCCGCTGCCTCTCCCCCACATTCACAAATGCTAAAACTAATGTTTTAGACACTTGTAGTCTTACCTTTCCAAGCCTAGAGACAATGGAAGTGTTTGTCAGTCAGGGTCTCAGGTCGACCTACTCCTATTTGATTTCCTTGGTTCAAATCCTAAGAAGAGCAGGGTAGACTACCACAGGTGACACAGGTGAAAATCCACTGGTATTTGTTCCTTTGGCTTTTGAACAATGAAGATTTCTCTGATGATAAATGTCCTTTAAAACCTTGATTATGATTCAAGTCTTTTTGGTATGTTAGTTTCTGGGCCACAGGTCAGTTTGATAAAGAAAATGTGTATTTACATTTAAGTAAGGGGATGCTTGGTGATAAATTTAAAAAATCTTTCTTAATGACTTGTCTTGGTGCTGAATTTTCTCCACCCAAGAACTTGCTCCTCTGCCCTCAGTGAGATAGGCCCACTTGTATATGGTTTGTGTTTTTTCACCTCTAGTAACAACCTTAATTTCCTTCTTGAGGTCTGGGAGAAAAAAGCTCTCAAGTAAGGTTGGCAGGAGGAGAAAGACGTATGTCTTAGTTTCTAGTTTTATATGAGGGAGAGTGGTACTCACACCTGTGAGACCAATTTGTTGGGACTCTTCTCCATCACCAGCATCTTCCTAATCCTTTTTCTTTCTACTTTCTCATTCCTCTTTTTTTTGATCTCTGCCCATCTAATCTAATGGTGCACTAGATATAATAATATTTAATAAATATAATATATATTCTTTATATATTAATATTAGTAATAATAGGTTATATGTTATATCTATAGCAAATATATTTACAATTATATTATATGTTTATAGTTATATGTATGTTTTATATTATATATGATTTCATATAATATACAATATTTATGTCATGTTATACATTATACATATGATAAATCATAATATTAAATATTGATAATATAATATATAAGTACAATAAATTTGCTGTACTTTTTTTTTAAAGTTTGTGGCCAGATTCTGAACTTTTGCTCCCAATCTTTGTGCTCAACAGTAGATCAGTTTCCCAGAGAGAACAAGGATAGCTACATCTCCCTCTAAGGTACAGGGGTGTCCCTTATGGATTGGGGATGATTTTCCAATGCTATAAGCTCAAGCCCCCACTTTAATATATTCTTATCAATATCAATCACAACTGATTAGTGCTCTAGTATATTTTAACTAATATCAATGAGCTTTTACAAAGAGATATTGACTGAGAAGATATAGCAAGAACAGAATTTATAAAAAATTTCCTAACATCTGTGGGTAAACTCCTATACTTTGTGGTGTTCCCTATTTATGCCAAGTACTTTCCCTATTTGCACCAACAAGTATTCTGTTATCCTAACAGGGATGTCAGCACCTCTGCTCTCATTGGGCTGGGTCAGGCTGGTTGTTCTTTAGCACCTTGCTCATCATATTCCAAGCCCTTCAATCCCTTAATGTAGAAGCTGATAAATCTTGTGTTATCCTAATTGTGTTTCCACAATACTTGGATTGTTTCTTTCTAGCTGTTTGTAATATTTTTTCCTTGACCTAAGAACTCTGGAATTTGACTACAATATTCCTAGGAGTTTTCCTTTCAGGATCTCTTTCAGGAGGTGATCTGTGGATTCTTTCCATTTCTATTTTACCCTTTGATTCTAGAATATCAGGGAAGTTTTCCTTTATAATTTCTTGAAAGATGATGTCTAGGCTCTTTTTTTTGATCATGGCTTTCAGGTAGTCTAATAATTATTAGCTTATCTCTCCTGGATCCATCTTCTAGGTCAGTTGTTTTTCAGTGAGATACTTCACATTGTCTTCATTTTTTTCATTCTTTTGGTTTTGTTTTATAATTTCTTGATTTCTCATACAATCATTAATTTCCACTTGCTGCACTCTAATTTTGAAGGAATTATTTTCTTCAGTGAGCTTTTAGAACTCTTTTTCCATTTGGCCCATTCTACTTTTTAGGGCATTCTTCTCCTCACTGGCTTTTTGGACCTCTTTTGCCATTTGGATAGTTTAATTTTAATTTTGGGTTAGTCAGCAGTGTCCTTTAGCAAACTGTTGACTCATTTTCATGATTTTCTTGCATCACTCTCATTTCTCTTCCCAATTTTTCCTCTACTTCTTTTACTTGATTTTCTAAATCCTTTGGAGCTCTTCCATGGCCCAGGACCAATTCATATTTTTCTTAAAGGTTTTGGATACAGGAGCTTTGGTTTTGTTTTCTTCTTCTGGTTGCATCCCTTGATCTTCCTCATCATCAATGATGTAAGAAAATACCTTTCCATAGAGAAAGTAAGAATCTATAGTCTTTTTTTTTCTCCCCCAGTTTACTCATCTGCCCAGCCAGTTACTTGATCTTTGAGACCTTTGTTAAGTGCAGAACTCCAGAAGCAGCTGCTGTTTCAGCAGTGACTGCCACTGCCCTGGGGCTGGGGCCAAGGCTGGGCTGGGGCTGGAGCTGGGGCCAGACCACGCTCTCCTCTCAGCCAGCTGAGAGACCCTTCCCACTGACTTTCTAAACTGTCTTTGGCGTTTGTGGGTTGAGAAGATTGGAAACCACCACAGCTGCCAGTGATTCAGTCCCCTAAAGCTTACTCCAGTTCTGTCAGTGCCAGTGTGGCTCATTCCAAACTGCACTCTGCTCCTAGCCTGGTGATAGGCCCTTCCTGTCAACCTTCCATATTGTCTTGGGCTGGAAATTTGCTTCAGTTTGTCATTTTGGGTTTTCTTTTGCTGCTTTTGCTGCTATAGAATTTTAGAGTCATTTTTTTACAAGTTTTTTGAGTTGTTTGGGGGGAGACCTCAAGCAGATCTTGCTTCTACTCAACCATCTTTGAAAGGCTCCATTTTCTCATGATATAAGCAAACCAAAAATAAAACTTGTGCATGCTCTGAATTAGGGCCTCTCCCATGTACACCACCATGGCTTTTGGGAAATAGGACCCTAGTCTCTTACATGGCAAGAGCCCTGGATCTGAGGACCTGGGTTCAAAACCTGTGTGATTTTAGCCCAAGTATGAAAAAAGCATACGCCTGTAAGTGCCTTATCCGTTCCTTTGGACCTGAGAGGCACCTAACCTACTTGGCCTCAGTTTTCCCTTCCATAAAATAACAGACTGGACAAGATGACTTCTAAAGTCTCTTCCAAGCTAAGCCCTACAACCTGAGGCCAAATGGAACACCTCAAACTCATGGTGGCAATGGAAACCCCAAATTAAAATCCCATCATGTTGTTTTTGCTTTTTCTTGGTATTTAGGCTCCTGGCACATAGTAAGTGCTTAATTAATGCTTGTTGTTTGATGTATTAATGGAACACATGCATCTCAAGCACCATGGATAGTGAGCCAGTAATGTGAGCCAATCTTGGCAACAGTGTCCCCTTCAGAAGTCCGCCTAGGTACTGACCCCTCAAGAAATAGAGCCATAGTGCCAATATGCTAAAAGGGATGGTTTGTCCCCACAGCTATTGAACTTCTGCTTGGAGACTAGGAATGGGTCTCTGTGACCACTTGACTTTTCTTGGGAATGTGCATTTGCAAAGAAAAGTCTCACAGAGGAATCTAATATATCAGAACTTGATTCCTCCAACAAAATCCACAAGCTGTGTTTTTTTGTAAGGAAAATTGCAAAACCCTCATTAATCAATCCCTGCAGACATCATGAACCTCATTTTACAGCTTAGGAGAGCAAGGTGGAGAGATTTGCCCATGGTTGCCCCAGAAACAAGCATCAGAGGGAAGATTTGAACCCAGGTCATCCTGATACCAGGGTTGACCCTTTCTGCCTTTCAAGGAGCTTGCAGCCTAGGAAAGGGGATATGCCAATGTCATGTGTGTTCATCCTTCATTGCTGAAGAAGACCAAGCCATCAGAGAAATAATGACATGACTTGCATTTGACTTTGTTCTGAATGAGGAAGGGCTGTGCAGGTCACCAGCCTCGTTTCTCCTCCGGAGCCATCTGAATCCAGTGACCAGATATTCATCAGGATGACTGGAGATGACCCAGGATGAGGCCATTGGAGTTAAGTGACTTGCCCAAGGTCACACAGCTAGTGAATGTCAAGTGTCTAAGGTGAGATTTGAACTCATGTCCTTCTGACTCCTGCACTGGTGCTCTATCCACTGCACCACCTAGCTGCCCATACCAATGTCACAGATTAAGGTACAACATCACATAGGGGCAGCTAGGTTGTGTAGTGTATGGAATCAGGAAGACTCATCTTCCTGAGTTCAAATCTGGCCTCAGACACATAGTAGCTGTGTGACAGTGGGCAAGTCACTTACCCCTTGTTTGCCTCAGTTTCCTCATCTGTCAAATGAGCAGGAGAAGTAAATGGCAAACTACTTCAATATCTTTGCTAAGAAAACCTCAAATGAAGTCACAAAGAGTAAGATACAAGTGAACAACAACATTACATAATAAAATCAAAGCTTTTCAAAACAAAATGCCCCATGAGGTCTGAGTCAGAAAGTCCAAGCAGATCAGAGAGATCAAACTAGGCTTCCTTGAAGAAGTAATGTTTGAGTTAGTCTTTAAAAGGTAGAGTGTTGAATTGAGATGAAAAAATCAATGCATTAGGTAAATCTGGGTATTATCTAAATTCTCATTGGCACTAATTACTCTGAGATCGCAAGGTTCGGTTATCTGGAACCAGTGGGGAAAGAGGAGAATGCAGGATAGTAAAACCTTTGGCATTTGTGGTATCTTAGAACACCTGGGGCTCCCTTTGTGATGTGACCTGGAGCAGGGATCTCATTGCACAGGCCTGAACCAGGAAAGAAGAATCTAAATCTGCCAAGTCTTTTAAAAGAAACAGGTCATCAGGAACACCTCAGAGATGTTTTGGTTTCTTTCAGCTTGCTCTGTGGTACACGGTCGCCTCACACAGGAACATAATATGTGCTTATCCAATGCTGATTGAATAAATTAAAGGCATTGATTAAAATCCACTTTCTTCCAGACATCAGGCCTTAGAGAAGTCCCTTAACTAGTCGACCTTCAATTTGTTTTTTAGAAGAGCCACAGTAAAGGGGTGAATTGGAACATTGTCCAATCTGGAAAGCAATTTGGAACAAACTAATATAGTGGTTAGCATTTCTATAATACTATGTGCCAGACACTGTGCTAAACTGTTTATAATACTATCTCATTTGGTTCTAATAATAGTAAGAGCTAACATTTATACGACATTCCTATGTGCCAGATATTGTGCTAAATTCTTTAAAATTATTATCTCAATCGATCCTAACAATAACAATAATAATGGCTATTGTCCTTCATTCTCGAAGAGGACCAAAATGACATCACTATTTTAGAGTCATCACAGTGTGTCTGACTGGCTGATCAGACCAACGTGAGCCCCGAATGTTCTACCACAGGTAGGGCACAAATAGGCCACGTGAACATTTGGAGAGGATTCTCTAAATTTGCGTACCTCAAGTTTCTTTTGAACTACTGCAATTTTGCTTTGCTTATAGGGCATAGAGCATTCTCTGATGTGGGCATGCCATGCTGAGCAGTCCTGTGCCAGTGTCTCCCATGTCTCACGATCAGTTCCAGAGTTCTTAAGAGAGACCTTGAGAGTGTCTTTGTATTGCTTCTTCTGACCTCCATGTGTCCATGAAATAGTCTTTTTGGCAAGTGTACATTTGGCATATAACACTATGTGCCAGGCACTGTGCTAAATATTTTACCATTATTGTCTCATTGGATCATCAGAGCAGCCTAGGGAGGTATATGCTATTATCATACCCACTTTACAGTTGAGAAAATTGAGGGAGACACACGGCAAGTATAACCCAAAAGTCACTTAATTATGCTTACCCGTTGACCCTGTGATACTTCAACTAGGCTAACATCCCAAAGAGATAAAACAAAGAGACTAAAAGACTCATATGTGCAAAAGTATTTATTTACCTCTGTTAAGGTAAAAAACTAAGTGGAGAGGAGTAATGCCCATCAATTGTGAGTGGCGGGACAGATCATGGCATATCAGTGTCATGGGATACTGTTGTTCTGTGTTAGTTTCAGAGAAACCTTGGAAAACTTGTACTAACTGATGCAGACTAAGGCGAGCAGAATCAAAAGATTAATTTATAATTAAATTATAATTTATAAATAAACGAAATTTATAATAAATAATTATAATTAAGACTTCACATTCTAAGGAAAATCAACTTCGAAAGGACAGAGATTGCAAACCTTCAATTTATACTCTCTTTGTGTCTGTCTCTGTCTCTCTCTTTATACACACACACACACACACACATACGCACACACACACACACACACACACACACACACACACACATATATATATTGCATGCACCCATTTGCTTACATGTTACCACCTCATTACAGTATAAGCTCATTGACGAGAAAGAAGTGAGGCTGGTGACTTGCATAGCCCTCCCTCATTCAAAACAAAGTCAACTGCAAAGCATGTCATCATTTCTCTGATGGTATGGTCTTCTTCAGCAATGAAAGACGAACACACAACAACAGCATTAGATATATGTGTTCACCAATTTCCCACCACAAATGTAATCAGGGATTTCCTTGGTCCTTTATTTGTGAGTCAACTGTGCTGGCTCAGAGCTTAAAGACTTGGCATTTTGAACAACTCAGAAAATCATGAATAGGTCCTTGTTCTTTTGCCACCCTTGTCCTTGACATATGGGGGGATGAGGTGGGGTGAGAATTGAGGGTTGATATATCAAATCTAAGTTAGAGAGAATTGGTCACTGAGTCAGGAAGAGACTCTCACTAGTAGATGTTAAATGGAGTGACTCCACCTTCTGGGTTTGCCTTTCCTGTCTCCAGAATATATAGCATGGAGCTCTGTTTCTGTCTCTCTGGGAATCCCATGAAGGATGGGTACTTCTCCTTTCCTCTTCACTCTATCTCTAGCAGAAATGGCCAGTTATTGCTGTTGGAGTTTGAATAGGGTCTCAGCTAGGCAAGTGTAGTGTTAAGGTATATCAGATTTTGTTATTTGTGACTTTGGGGAGCCTACTTTTATTTTCAAAAGCATCAATCTCTCACTATGTGCAGAGGACAAATCCATTTCCCTTAAGGTTAATTTATATTATAAAAATCCTATTTTCATTCATTTTAATGGTGAAAATTATATACTGTTCCTGGATTCACTCCTTTTGCTTAAAGCAATTGTACCCTAAAATAAACACCTAAATTTAATTAATGACATTTACTGAAAGGAGAAAAGGTGTGAGCATTAAGATATCTAAAGTAGAGAGGTAGACTGGATCTGATGTCATGGGTGACATATGGAAAAGAATGAAGTAAAATTAAATGAATAATATAATAAAATAATAAACCCAAGTCAACTGGGAATCTTTTGGCCATCCAAATTTACCTTCCTTTGGAGAGGAGAAGGAAGTGGGGGAGGAGGCAGAAAGGGGAGGAGGAGCTGAGTCTCCTCACAGGGTTGTGTTCATCCTTTGTTGCTGAAGAAGACCACGCCATCAGAGAAATGATGACATGATTTGCACTTGACTTTGTTTTGAGTGAGGGAGAGCTGTGCAGGTCACCAGCCTCACTTCTTTGTCCTCAATGAGCTTATACTGTAATGAGGTGGCAACATGTAAGCAAAAGGTTGCATGCAATAATATAATCACAATAGACTTCTTGTTGTCTGTGCATTATCAGGCAGACTAGTTGGCAGCAGACAGGACAGATGGAGGGAGTTGATAAGTGTATCTTCTGCCTACATAATATGCCATATTCTTCTATCTATATGTTTGTCATATGGAGAAGTTTGTCTGTAATGAAAAGAATACTTCATATAATGCGAAATAGGCATAAATTACTATTGTCCATTAAAATGAAAATCCAAAGTAAGTATCCATATAGCAAGGAATTGTTAAAATGACCTTTTTAAAGATATTCTCTAGGTGAAATATGCTCTGTGATTTAACTTTCCCTCCTCCATTCAATCAAATTTATTTTTTTTCCAATTTCATATAAAGATAATTTTCAACATTCATTTTTCTAAGATTTTGAGTTCCAAATTTTTCTCCCTTTCTCCCTTCCCTCCTTCTTCCCCAAGATAGCAAGCAATCCAATATAAGTACAATCATGTTAGACATATTTCCACATTAGTTATGTTGCGGAAGAAGAATCAGAACAAAAGAGAAAAACAGCAAGAAAAAAAGCAAAAACTAAAAAGTTAAAAATAGTATGCTTCAATCTGCATTCAGACTCCACAGTTCTTTCTCAGGATATTGATAGCGTTTTCCATCCTGAGTCCTGTGGAATTGTCTTAGATCATTGTCTTGCTGAGAAGAGCTAAGTCGCACAGAGTTACTGATACTGTGTACAATGTTCTCCTGGTTCTGCTCACTTCACTTAGCATCAATTCATGTAAGTCTTTCCAGGTTTTTCCTGAAGTCCATCTACTCATCACTCTTATAGCACAATAATATTCCATTATATTCATATACAACAGCTTGTTCAGCCATTCCCCAATTGATAAGCATTCCCTCAATTTCCAATTCTTTGCCACCACAAAAAGAATTGCTCAAAATATTTTTGTACTTGTAGGTCCTTTTCCCTATTTTACAATCTCTCTGAGATACAGAACTCGTAGTAATATTGCTGGATCAAAGGGTATGTATAGTTTGGTTGCCCTTTGGGCATAGTTCCATATTGCTTCTAGAATGGTTGGATCAGTTCACAACATCATCAACAATGCATTAGTATCCCAACTTTCCCACATCTTCTCCTACATTTATCATTTTCCTTTTCTGTCATATTAGTCAATCTGATAAGGTGTGAAGTGGTACCTCAAAGTTGTTTTGATTTGCATTTCTCTAATCAATAGTGATTTAGAATATTTTTTCATATGACTATAGATAGCTTTAATTTCTTCATCTGAAAACCACCTGTTCCTATCCTTTGACCTGTGATTTAATTTCTAAACGTTGAAAATGCTTTCCTTGCAGAAATTGTTAAAATTTATGGGGAGAATATTATCAGTTTGACAAAATTTAATAGAGAGCTATGCAAAACTTTAGGAAGTAGAATGCTAATGATGAAAATTTATTTGAATTTATTTTATTGTTCAGATATAAGTTAAGTTGAATGTTACAATCAAATAATTGTATGGATGGATGAATAAATGCATGGATGAATGATTTGCTTAATTGATATTGTGTTTACCTTATATAATAGAGTGTTATATCAGAGAAACACCCTGGTTTGCTGAATTGGGGTGCCACCAATTAATGGATGAATAAACAAGCTTTATTTAAGTACTTAACTTTGTCCCAAACACTATATTAAATTCTGTGGATACAAATACTAAATAACACTACCCCAAAGAAGTTTATCTTCTAATTGGAAAAGTCACAGGAATTTTGGTTTGGAAAGTCACAGGAATGGGTCAGTGAGAAAATAAGCCAGTTAATTGAAACACATTTTCTAAAAGGTAGGGCTGATTTAACAATAGGTACCAGAGCAAGCAAATCTTCTCTACTATGAGAAGATTGGGTATGATGGGAAGGAATATGTTCAGCAGGACATTGGAAAATGTCAGGAGGTAGAAGAACATGATGTTGTCTAGAGCTGGCTAGGACATCAATTAGAACGTTCTGACCCTAGGACAGAAGTTCCAAGGCTCCTCCAGGGCACAGTCTTGGGAGATTCCATTAGAGGCTCCAGTAGCAGCAGGTGACAGGTCATAAAATGGAGCCATATGTACACCCTGACTCTTAGCTAAATGATATGTTCCTTGATGAAATGACATAGCAATTCTTTATTTTTGGTTCCCATGATTGATGGAGTTGTGTTGAAGATGATTAATAATTGTTTGGAAGGAACTGCTCATCCATTTTTGGTGTGACTCCAAGAAGCTGTAGTATAGGTAGTGCCCGTACCCTGGCAAACCATCTCAGCAGACAGATTAAACTAAGGTAAATGATGGACCTCAAACCCATCAGTGAGTTAGGGGGCTGTCTACCCCAAGCATATGAAGACTTTCCCAATGGAATAGGAAAATGAAAACAATTTTTTTCCATTGACCATGAAGGTGGCTAAAACAGGTACTGTGAAGTCCTTGGGGCTTGGTCAGACATTGAATACACCAAAGCCATCCACTGCATGCTGGACCATTGCCACTGGTCTTGACTTTTGTTTTGCACTGGACTTGGATGACTATGGAAGAATGAATGGGACTGAGAACTTTGTGCATTTCATGCAAAAGTCAGAACATCAACCCATGATGTTATTGGCTCTCTTCAAAAGGGAAAATGAACATGAAGGCTTATATGAAGAATTGAGGAAAAACAACTCCTGCCGCTTTTATGATAAATCCAGCATTTTCTCCTCCTTGGACTTTTAGCAAGAAGTGGGAAGAGAGGAATCCCATATTTTCCCCTCCAGCATCAGCAGTAGCTACAGCCCATGGCAGCAGAAAGTGTGTTCTTGCCTGAGCATTCACAAGTCTTGGATTGCCTTTTGCTTTCTGTTAACGGATATCCTGAGAAATGGTCATTTCTAATCCTAACTTCTAATCCTGATAACTGACCTGTATGAGGTCAATAATTGGATCATCCTGGAGCTGGGCTTCAGCTGACTATCAGGAAAGGATTTCCTTAACTATATGACACTTTGAAAAGAAGGTAGCCACTGATAAAAGCCACCCAATTTTCAGATTGACCAGGAGATCCAGAACTTGTACGTTGTTTAGGGAGCAGAGAACAGACATGAATATACTTTGCAGTCCCACAAAGTTGTCTTTGCTTCCTTTGAGAGTATAACAAATCTTATGGAATTATTATTTTTATGTTTCTGCATTTATTGATATGTGATGAGTTGTTTGTGTTTCAAGCATTTTCTGTGGTGGATGAAAGAAACCACTGACTTGTACTTGACATTGATGTTGTATCTTGAATACCTTTCCTAGGACAGACTTTGCTATCCATATTTTGGCAAGACTTTATACATGAGCCTGACTTGCAGGACTTAGAGTTTTCCCCCAGAATTCTTCTCTGGATGAGGACAGATCCAGAAAGAAAATCTGACCTTATCTCTTTGAAGTCAGGCTACCCTAAAACAAATCTAGGTTGGAAAGTCATAAGTCTAGAAACCCCATTCCATTTTAAAGGTCTCCTGAGTTATGATTCATATTTGCAACTGGAAAGAAATCATAAGCAACTTAGGAAAATAACTATACTTAGTATTTTTTCACATAGCCAAAACACATTTTTACAGATTTTTGGAATAGAATGACAATGAAATTTTCCCAGTTATTCTGTCTTCCCAACACAGTGGGAAAGAGACACAAAAGTACTCTTATCTAATCAGAATCCAATCTGATCCAAACCAATAAAACATTTCTTAAATGTTAACCATAGTATGTGTAAAGTACTATGCTTGATTATGTCACTATCCTGTGGGTTCAAGGCACAAGCTTTTGGGAAGTGTAGCCCAAACTATTTCCCTCCAAGATCTAAGCTTTTTCCTAGTCTCAAAAATTATGGAAAAAGAGAGACTATCCACAGACACAATAGCAGCTAGGTAGTACAGTGGATAAAGTACCTGGGCCTGGAGTCAGGAAGACTCATCTTCCTGAGTTCAAATGTGGCCTCAGATTATTTACTAGCTGTGTGACCTTGGGCAAGTCACTTAACCCTGTTTGCCTCAGTTTCCTCATTCCTAAAATGAACATCTTTGCCAAGAAAACCCCAAATGGGGTCATGAAGAATAGAATGCAACTGAAAAATGACCAAACAACAAATCAATAGACACACAGTCCTCTGAATGCAACTGAACTTTCATCACACATATGCTCACACTCTGCAAGTACTTATGCTACATCATAGAGTTCATAAGTTTGTTGAGAAGAAAGGGATTTGGAAACATTGAAGCATCATAGGAAAGTGAGTTATCTTTAATAATAGGATCACAGAATTTAGAGTTGGAAGGAACTTTAAAGATTGTATATTCTAACCTCCTCACTTTAGAGATGAGAAAACTGGGACTCGGGTTAAGTAAGGTTAAGGTCACACAGTAAGTAGGAGAATTGGGATTCAAACCTAGGTTCTTTGACTCTAAATCCAGAGCCTTTTCAACTATATTGCCTCTAACAATGATCATGCATCTGACTTCCCAACATCTGACATTTCCTGGGTATCCTTTTCCAAGTTCTAGGTTGAGGCTCACTGTGTTTCCCTGTCTCCTTCTGTCTTTCTCTTTCCATGTTCCCTACTTCGTGAGTCTCTTAGTATCACACGTAGTTGGTCCCAGTTTACCCTTCTTAATGCAGAAAGATTGACCCTGGTTATCTTGGGTACCCATAAAATGGATTGCTAGTCTAAGAGACAGAGCACTTGTGAGAATGAAATAGGATTCAGACAGAAGGAAGTAGAAAGGTGGAGGGAGGAGTGGGGAGTATAGATTTCAAATTATTTTAATAAAATACACTTGGTTCCCTCTTTCAGCTCCTCTCCTGCTCTGGTAGTGGGAGTAGAGGAAAGGAATTGAGTGAGGGAACCAAGAGGAAGAGACATTGTGCTTAGCTGTTGTGAGCTCCAGGTTCCAGGTCTGTGACAATAAGCTAGTGATTGTGGATATTTCCATCCTCACTGGGTCCTGGAGAAAATGTCTAGTAGCCTTGTCTTAAGTTGATTGTAAAACATGTTCTCTGAATTTTAAATTGACATGATGTGATAGAGTAAGAATGCTTGACTGAAGTCTAAAATGATAGCAATAAAATGAAAAGAACTTACATTCTTAGCACTATAGTCATTTTGAAGTACTGCCTTCTTTTCTGTTTCCTTGACATATTATTTGGGCAGTCCCTGGGTTGATTCCAGTTCCCTTTGAACCTCAGTGGGGTACAGAGGGAAATTACCAGTAGATGGGGGTTGAAGGTGGCTGTGAGAAGAAGAACTTGCATCAGTCTTCTCCAGGCGCAGACTGGAGAAGGCCCACAGGCCGACTGTGTAACCTTGTTTTCACCTTTAGCTGTCTTGGCCTACTTTTTCATTTGTGGTTAAGCTTTCATAAGTACTTATTTGACTTATCACTTCTTGAGACTTTTTTGCCTCACCTTTCTCAAAATGAGGTTGTTGTTTTGTTTTTTCCATTTAAGGATATTACATTTTAATAAATCTAATCAATTTCATAATAATTTATTAATGAAATACATGATCAACTTCTCTTACCCTATCATTTCCTATTCTCCCTCTCCAATATGCTTGTGTATCACATAGTATAGAAATCTGGAGGTGTGCCACAGAAGGGAAAAGGTTGGGAAATGTTGACTGCCATTCTAGCTGGCTCTCTGTTGGGTGATTAGTCACATGCATATACTCATCAATTTCAGAACTTTTGGAATATCAAATTATTCTTTGACTTTCACATGCAGTGCTCTATTTAGATGAAAGTTTTCAAAAGCTGCCTGGCAAGCATCCCAGTGTTAAGAAAAAGCAAAGCCCAGAAACTAACCTCATCTTTACAATGACCCCTCTCACTCTCTGGAATCTGCCCAATTCTGGGCCAGCCTACAACCTTCCCAACCATGGCATGAAATTTTAAGGTGTAGAGGAAAAGTTCACCAACTGTCAAGTGATTTTGATAAAGATTTGGTCCAACTGGATAGTTACAAATGCAGTTTTCTTTTTCCTTTATGCCAATACCAGCAGCATGGTAGAGCGGACAGAGAGTTGGCCTTGGAGTCGAGAAGATGTGGGTTCAAGTTCCATCTCTAACATATGCAGGCTATGTGATCCCAAGCATGTTACTTAACTTCTCAGTGCACTAGGAAACTCCCTAAGACCATGAGTTGTAAAGAAGATGCTGACCCATATTGGTAGGGGGAGCTTCCTACACCAAAATCATAGATTCAGTCCATATCCCCGATCTGGTCAATTTGAAGTTCTGCAGCTAGGGCTAAGACTGGATCAGGTCTCCTGATCCCAGTCCAGGGGCCTTTACACTAACTATGTTAACAATCATTTTTATAGAAATTCCTTGAATATGTCCTGGGGCAGGCTAGAATTGGGGACCTCAGGAGCAGGATCTTGAGACTGTCATATCAGGACATAAGTGGTAGAGCTGGAAATACCAATGTGGCCCCTGCCCTTCTTCTGCCAAGAGGACATAAGACGAAGTGATCTTCTTGTCCTTGGAGTCTTGGGTCACTTAACAGAAAATACTGACCTATATCTCCCTAGCACAGGTCATAGCAAGGTTTTTTTTTTGTTTCCATGTAAACAAATATGTACATAAACTAACAGGTTTACAGTGGGTGTTGGTGGCAAGATTTGTCATAGCAGGTAGAACTAAAGGTAAGATTAGAAATTCCAAAAAGGGTGTCAGTGTTGGGATAAGGCTATTACTATCACCAGCAGACATTTAGGGAGCTCCTACCACATGTAGGGTGGTCTGTTAGTTTTGAGAATGCAAAGTAGAAAAGTAGATACTCCCATGGTTTTAGTAGAGTGATTAGATGTTTCAAACCACACACAACAGGTATTTCAAAATGTCTGACTGACTTGCAGGATAAAGACTGTCTGTGGGTTGCCAGGTAATCAGGATAGTGCAAGAAATAGTCAGGAGGTGGTAAAATCCATTCTGCTACATGTTCCATAGCAGCAGTCCCCAACATTTTGTGCAGAGAGACAACTTTTCATTTACATTTCAGAGTCTCAAAGTAGTAAGAGTCCCTTCCTACAACATACTTTAATGACTGCCCTGACTTTGAAGACATCCGGAGATGAGGAGCTCATTTGTTAATACTCTCTTTCCCTTTCTCCCACCCCCCA
This sequence comes from Bettongia penicillata ogilbyi, assembly GCA_023548195.1. Taxonomy (NCBI): domain Eukaryota; kingdom Metazoa; phylum Chordata; class Mammalia; order Diprotodontia; family Potoroidae; genus Bettongia; species Bettongia penicillata. Next base: position 1,376,973 of record JAJHZJ010000611.1, read on the forward strand.
CCCCCATCAAAAAATTTTACTTTTGGATACATCTAATTGTCAAGCAATTTTCCATGTACCAAGCCTAAATTTGCCTCTGAAAGTTCCATGAAGATTTTCCAGCTCTGCCCTCTAAGGCCAAGAAGAATCAATCGCTTTTGAAACACCAACTATGTGCTAGGGTTTAAGTCTCCTATTTAGTAAGTCAGCTCTCATATGTGTGTGTTTGTCCTTTGTTGCCAAAGAAGACCATGCCATCAGAAATGATGACATGACTTGCACTTGACTTTGTTTTGAGTGAGGGAGGGCTGTGCAAGGTCACCAGCCTCACTTCTCCTCTAGAGTCCTCTGAATCCAGTGACCAGATATTCATCAGGATGACTGGAGATGACCCAGGATGAGGCAATTGGGGTTAAGTAACTTGCCCAAGGTCACACAGCTAGTGAGTGTCAAGTGTCTGAGGTAAGATTTGAACTCAGGTCCTCCTGACTCGTGCACTGGTGCTCTATCCACTGCACCACCTACCTGCTCTCATATATTCTTTGACCAAAGGGTCTAAATTGGATTTCAAGTCAATCTACCTGTGAGCAAAAAGCTAATTTAAATAGATCCATCTAAAAATATCTTCAAGTTACTTTAAATAGTCTCCGGCATCCTGGTTTACAAGAGTCCTGGGGTGGAAACTGGGGGCAAGGTTGGAAGGAGGAGGAAGACCCAACTAAAATTGCTCCGCGTCCACATTATAACCTTTTGACAAACAAGGTATAATTTAAGTTGCTCATCTAAATCAGAGCATCCTAGCCCACCACAACTTGTGTTGGGCTTCAATCTATAATCCTGTGATATTAAGTATTTAAATTGTTGTCACATGGAAAAAAGTTTAGTCTTAATCCTGGTATAATATCCAGCACATAGTTGGTGCTTCAAAAGTGACTGATTTTTGCTTGGCTCCTAAAGTGGAATGAGGAGTACTGTATGGAACTTGACCTGAGAGTCACCAAATATGCTTTCATTAATATAATCGCTTATCTGAACCCTCAGGCTTGGGGTGGTCTATTGCACTAGGTGGATCCTCTCCCAGGTTAATTGTCAACAAAGATGGGACCTGGTGCAGTGTCCTTGGTTTGGATCGATGGAGACCGGTGCCTTGGTCCTCAGTTTGCAGTCTAGGTAGTGTTGAGGATGGTAACATCCAGACTACATACAGTCAGCACCTCCAATAGCACTGGCAGTTCCACTATCTAGTCATTCAACAGCCGGGCTGAGTAGGAGCCTGCTCCATCTTTGTTGTTTTTTAATGGATTCTTTGTTGATGGAAGAGAGAACTTCTCTAGGCAGAGGCCAGGAGAGTAAAATTTCCCATTTCTACCACTCTAAATCATTTCAGTGCAGAGAGGTCCCTGCTATGCCTTGTGCTTTCACCCCACAAAAACCTCTGGGACTCTGGATCAATGCCTTCTGGGAGATTTAGTCCAGGTGAAAAGCCACCAAGTCCAGCAAAGGTCTGTTACATAAATAAGATAAAAGCACTAGTCTGAGAAGCAGAGGATTTAAGTTCTAATCCTGTTTCTGCCACTAACAAGCTATGCAAGAAATTCACTTGATCTCCTTGGGTATCTGTTACCTCATCTGTTAAACAAGGGAGTTTGATTAAATCAGGTGTGTGGGTGTGTTGGGGGAGGGAATGAGCCCTTTGGCAATCTGGTGATGCCTATGGACCCTTTTTCTAATAATATTCTTAACTGAATAAAATAAAATACATATGATTATAAAAGAAACTAACCACATTGAAATACAGTTATCAAAATATTTTTTAAAAAATACAAGTTCACAGATTCCAAAGAACTCTTGGACTAGATGATGTCTAAGGTGTAACTTTAATACTTTATGACAAAGAAATTTCCTGATCTCACCTGCTACCAGACTTAGGTGAACAATTTGGTGTCAGAAAATAATAAAAGAACCCTATTTTGTATGTAAAGTGTTCTGAAAATTAGCTTAAATGGTGGTACATTCTAGCATTTACTAGAGGGATAAGAGTTGGGGAGAATGCCTGAAATAGATAATTAGAACTCCTGCTGGTGATCAGGGAGTTACGTAACAGGTTAGAAATCCTCATGGAGCAGACAGGGATTACTTGTAGTCAGATCAAAGTGGATATTTGGGGAGAGGTGGATATCTGAGCTAACAGTACCTGGAGATGGAAATTGGACAGTGTTCATACTCGGGCATAGACCTCACTAACCCAAGTTAATAAGCTTCTAAGGGGCACAACTCAGGAGAAGTCATTTTTGTTCTTGGTTTTATAAATAGAATTTTGTTTATTTCCAATTACATATAAAGATAGTTTTTAACATTTATTTTTTATACGATTCCAAGTACCAAATTTTTCCTCTCTTCCTCTCTTTCCTTCCCTTTCCCCAAGACAGCAAACAGTCTGATATAGGTTATACATGTGCAATCATGGAAACATATTTTCACATTAGTCAGGTTGTGAAAAAAGAAACAGAATAAAATGGAAAAACACAAAAAAATAAGAAACAAAAAACATGAAAATAATATGCTTCCATCTGCATTCAGATTCCATAGTTCTTTCTATGGATATGGATAGCATTTTCCATGATGGGTCCTGTGGAATTGTCTTAGATCACTGTATTCCTGAGAATAGCGAAGTCAATCATGGTTGATCATTGCACAGTTACTGTTACTGTGTACAATGTTCTCCTGACGCTGCTCATTTGAAAGCAGTTGCTTTCCTCCGAGTTCATGTGAGTCTTTCTAGGTTTTTCTGAAATCCATCTACTCATTATTTCTTACAGCACAATAATATTTCATTACATTCATATACCAGAGCTTGTTCAGTCATTCCTCAATTGAGGAACATCCCCTCAATTTCCAATTCCTCACCACCACAAAAAGAGCTGCTCAAAATATTTTTGTACATGTAGGTCCTTTTCCCTTCTTTACAATCTCTTTGAGATACTGAACTAGTAGAAGTATTGCTGGATCAAAGGGTGTGTATGGTTTGGTTGCCCTTTGGGCATAACTCCAAATTGTTCTTTAGAATGGTCGAATCAGTACACAACATCACCAACAATGCATTATCATCCCAACTTTCCCACATCTTCTCTTATATTTATCCTTTTCTGTCATATTAGCCAATCTGTTAGATATGAAGTAGTACCTCAAAGTTGTTTTAATTTGCATTTCTCTAATCAATAGTGATTTAGAACATTTTTTCAAATGACTATAGATTATTTTAATTACTTCATCTGAAAACTAACTGCCTGTTCATATCTTTTAACCATTTATCAGTTGGAGGATGATGTGTATTCTTACAAGTTTGACTCAGTTCTCTATATATTTGAGAAGAGGTCTTTGTCAGAAACACTGGCTGTAAAAAATGTTTCCCAGTTTTCTGCTTTCCTTCTAATCTTGGTTGTGTTGGTTTTGTTTGCGCAAAACCTTTTTAATTTAATGCAGCCGAAATTATCCATTTGGGATTTCATTATGTTCTCTGTTTTTTATTTGGTCATAAATTCTTCCCTTCTCCATAGACCTGGCTATTCCTTGCTCTCCTCATCTGCTTATGGTATCACCCTTTATGTTTAAATCATGTACCCATTTTGTCTTTATCTTGGTATAGAGTGTGAAATGCTGGTCTATGCCTAGTTTCTGCCATACTATTTCCAGAGAAGTCATTCTTGTCCTAAATAAGGCAGGTCACTTGATGTAGTACAGCAATGACCTGAAGGGAAACCTCCCTTCTGCTCCCAAAGCCTTCTGGGAGGCATCTTTCAGGAGAAGAGTCAAACAGTCCCATGCAACACAGGCCTGTGACAAAAACAAAACATAAAAGTTTAACCTTGTTTCAAAGCTACTTCATTCTAGTTTTGCTTCTGAAGGACCTAACATCACAGACAAAGCAACCAAAAAGCCTTATGATGATTTTGCTTTCCTGAAACTACTTTATTCAAAATCTGTTGCTCATGAAGCTTAGCCAACTTGCTTTCTTCCAAGTCAACCAGGCAGCAGAAAAATTCCACCCATGCCCTGCTGAAGTGGCAGGAAGCGAGTGATAAGCCACGTTGTGCTTGAGCTCTCCATGTTAAAGAGATTTAGCACTTTTAATCAAAATAAAAATAATTTTTAGCATTATCTGAACCTAGCAGAAAATGACAGAGGAAACTGAAGAAGTTAATACTACAGCAGGGAAGTAGATGCGAAAGCTGGGGTTTGCCCAGGTGCCAAAGCCAATTGAGCTGGTGCAGTGCACTATCCTTCAAACTAATTGTTTGCAGTTTGGCTCAAAAAGCCAGCTGGTGGTTGAAATGTTCAGTAAATGCAGCTGAAAGTGAAACAGAACATCCTGGAAGCAGCAGCAAATGTGTTTGCCACATACACCAGGTGTGGGCAGAGTTCACAGTATGCATGCCAAGCCTAGCAAGAAGGCAGTTTACATTGACTTGCCCCAGCAACATCCTTGCCCCTTCAGGTTCTCAGCTCAGAGCACAGGGTCACCCCTCCCCCATTTCCTTTAATAATCAAGTAGCCTGCTCATATTCTGCCCAGCTTGGGTCATGGAATGTCATCCAGTGTGTTACCACATACTAGGTTAAGTCAGAGAGAATTTTGACAGAGAAAGGCTTTTTGGTAGCTGTCAATAAGTAAAATAATTTCAATTCAATAAACATTTTTTAAACTCCTACTACTAATAACTAGCATTTATATAGGTAGCACTTTAAGGTTTGCAAAGGGCTTTACAAATATTATTTCATTTTATCCTTACAACAACTCTGGGAAGTAGGTGCTATTAGTATCCCCCTTTCACAGATGAGGAAACTAGGGAGAGAGAGGTGAGTGATTTGCTCCAAGTCCAAGGCTGGATTTGAACTCAGATCTTACTAACTCCAGGACCAACTATCCTATGTGCCACCCAACAGCTTCTTACTGCATGGCAGGTTTTATGCAAAGGTACTGGGGGTGGGGGTGGGGGTGAGGGTGGGAGATGGGGAAGGGAGAGATATAAAAACAAAAAAAGAAAAAAGATAATCCCTTCCCTCAAGGACCTTACATTCTGCTTGGTGAATACAGCCAAGTAGAGTGAACGAGTAAAGGAATGAATCAATAAACATTTATTAATTACTGTATGCCAGGCACTAAGTGCTGGGGTTAAAAATGCAAAAACAAAGAAAAGAAAAGAAAAAGAGAACCCTTGTCTTCAAGGAGCCTACACTTTAATTAGAGAAATCAGTGCATTTAAAGGCGGGTTGTTTTAAACTGGGGAAGTAGGAATGGTGAATGGAGCCAAAAACAATTGACTGAGAATTCCTTTCTAGGAATGGTAGTGTTGATTTGATAGCTTCTCCCAGTGCTAGGGATAGAAGGAGCAGAAGGGCATTTGGGTATGGCTAGAGAACAGCCTCATGGTTGGCCTAGATTTGGGTAATTATGGAGAAAAATCAGGAACCAGAGTCCCAATAATAACCCCATTACAGTCAGGAGGGATGGTATGAAGATGACCAGAGAGCAACAGTATGTATATATACAAAGAAAAGTTTAAGAATATATATAATCCATATATACATATATAATACAATATGTTATATATGATTAATATTAACATTATATCTTTATCCATTTTAGAACATTTATATATATGTCAATTATAAAACTGTTTTTATTATACAACTATTTACTATTTTATGGAAATATAATATTAAGGAACCTCTGTGGATCCAGTGGGCTGGGACATTCTTTCTCACATGGTGGTCTTGATCTGGATTTTCACACAGAGCTGTAAAGTAAATTTAGTCCTGGGGAGCCTGACCACTAATGAGAGAGATTAGGCTCTCTTTTCTCACAATATTTGGCTTTTTATATCCCATGCTTTAATGATTTGAGGAAAAAGTATTTAAAGATCAAGTACTGGTTACTGTTTAGGAAATCCTCGGGGGGGAAAATACAAAGTGCTAAATGTACAAAATGAATCCAGTATAGGTCAGGTATTTATTTCCTACATATCAAAGAAATGCTAAAAGATACACAAGTCTCACAGAATATATTGTCAAGACTAAAGCAATTAGTAATTTAAAATTACTGTTACCTTCTGTTGGGAGAGCAGCACTTTTCATACTAACAAAGAGTTAAAAACAAAACAGATGACCATAGATTGGAGAATGACTAAATAAATTGTGGTACATGAATGGAATGGAGTATTACTGTGCTATGAAAAATGGTGACTATTTGGAATGCAAAGAAACAAGGAAAGATTTACACACTCTGATATGGAATCACATGGCATTGCCAAGGAGACAATATACTACAGAATTGACTATGTTCTGCTGGAAGGTTTAGGAACAAGTATGAGAACATGAAACAGTCTATGGGACTGTCAGATCAGTGTAGCCATCTTTCACCTCACTTTGCTCTGTCCAGACAACTGTAGCACGTTCTCCTTCACATTGATGGTAATCTTCTTTGATGAATAAACTCCCCTTTGCTATTGGCAGCTCCATCTGATGGATTCCAGGGCCTCTGGAGCTCCCAAAGTCCTCTCCTACCCAGAATACTTTTAGCTTCCAACTCAGACAAGGAAACACAAAGCAAAAAGGCACCCCAGGCTCAAGCATACCTAGTTGACTGTTAATGTAACCAAGTCTGTTCCTGTCCCATCCCCTCATGGAAAGTCAAATGCCAGCCAGGACTGCTTATCCCATAGAAGATTCAAAGAAAGAAGGGAAAGAGGCAGAGTTTCAAGGTCCACTGAATCATCAGCTTATCCAGCTCTGCAGCCAATTTTGGGACTCCCAAATCCCCTCACCCCTGAATCATAGACATAATTAGCCTCAAACAGGGAAGAGATTCTCTACAACTTACATACATGGGAAGATTTAGGTGAAATAATTTGGAATGAAGTAAGCAGAACCAGAAAAGCAATGTACACAATAACCACAACAACATCTAAGAAAAAAGCAATAAAATGAACTGGATGCTGAAGAATTTGAATGGCCAAGCTTGGCCCCAAGGGAAGAGTTGAAAAAACTTCCTTCTCTTCCTGGAAGAGGTGGGAGATTATAAGTATAAACATGTTCATAGGCCATCAAATTCGTTAAATGTATCGATTGAGTTTGCTGGATTGTCTTCTTTTATTTTTTTTTTAGTTCTTGATCTTTGTAATAAAGGGAAAGCTTACTGAGCAGAGGAGAATGAGAGATACAGTTAGAAATGAATGTGATATAAAAACAAAAAGTATTAATTTTTTTTGTTTACCCTGAAAATATTTCATCACCTCACAGAGACCTGTAAAAACTGGAGGTTTTCTGGTTCTTGGGAATGTGATAAATTCTTGCTCTACCTTCACCCCACCCCACCCCCAAACCAAGAAGGAAGGAAGACTTTAATTTTCAAATAGCAGATAATGGGATAATGGGGATGTGTGTCCAGGAAAACATCCTAGTTCGAGTTCTTATTCTGAACTTTTCCATTATGGGATCAAGCTGTGGGTCTGGTAACAACCCTACTATTCCTGGTGAAGAAAAGCCTTCAGTGCTGGGACATTGAGCTGAAGAGAAAGAACTGTCCTGAGTTCTTTAGCACTCAGAAGAAACGAAGTCCCAGATACCTGCTCATTTATTCAGTAAACACTTATTAAGCATATACTATGTGCCAGAAACTGTGTGAAGAGCTGGAGATACAAAAAGAAGCAAAAGACAGTTTCTGCCCTCAAAGAGCTTACAATCTAATGGGGGAGACAATGTGTGAACAAATACATACACACACATACATATGTATGCCTACATACACACAAACACACATATATACATACATATGTGTGCATACATATATGCATGAACACACACAAACACACAGGATAAGTAGAAAGTAAAAAAGGGAAAACACTGGAAATAAGAGGAATTAAGGAAGGCTTCTGTGTTGGTCAAGCAAAGTAGGATCTTTTGCTGCTTTTGTTTATACCAAGAAGTATAATGCCTCTGAATAATATGATTAAGGAGGATCTTTCCCATGCATTGTTGGGCCTGGAAAGATTTGTAGGAAAGTCCACACCTTTTGTTAATAAAGGGCACTGGTTCTCAGGAGATGTAGTACCCTCTGACTCTAAAAAGTGTATAAAGACTCTGAGGTGTGGTTTTACTTTAGGGCTTAGTTTTTGGAAGAAGTTTTGTGTGCCAGATGAGAAACTCTGGAAAGCCCCTAAGCAGCCCCTGGTTTTGAAAACCCAGATGTTGGTGCTACCCCCTTATGGTCAGACAGTTGGACCTGTCTGTTGATTTGTGAAATATGTATTGATTACGGTCAGATAGAGGAAGCCATGTCTGTTGAGCTTTGATTTCTCTGTATTTTCTCTGAAGTTTAGGATGCTGACTCCCTTAAACTAGGTGAATGATATATGTGCTTGATTAAAGTGATTGTTAACCCCTCTAAAGTTATCTTTCCTTTTAGAGAAGTAGATCAAATAACCTGTGAGAGCAGGCCCTCCTGTGTATGTTGGGGTGCTTACTGATGCAGTTTCCTATAGAAGGTAGAATTTTTGTTGGGACTTGTGGTGAAAGACTGTGGTGAGACTGATTTGGAGCCTTCTCAGAGAAGAGTGGAGGCTTATTCCCCTTTTATTATTTACCTGCTCTGTCACAACAGATATGGTGGTGGGGAGGAGGAGAATGATCCTTTTGAGCTATAAAATCATAACAGACTAACCTAATTTACTTTTTTGACAGAATTATTACTAAATTGGTGGATCAAGGGGATGCTATAGATATAATTCATCTAGATTTTTGAAAAGCATTTAACAAAGTCTCTTCTTACACTCTTCCTATAAAACACATGGAGAGGTACAGGCTAAACAACCCCACAGTGAGGCAGATTAAAAATTGGTCTAAATGACTAGAACCAAAGAGTAATAGTAGTGTTGTATCTACTTGGAAGAAACGTTCCAGGGATTTTCCTTATTCTATTTAGCATTTTTATCAATGATATAAAAGCATAGGTGATATGTTTCTTCAAAGCAAATGACACAAAAACTGAAGGGATAGCTGACTCTTAGATGCCAAAATCAAGATGCAGAAAAATCTTAATAGACAGAACATTGGGCTGACTATATGATAAAATTTAGTAGACATAAATGCACATTCTTATACCTAAGCTCAGGAATTTAATTTCTTAAGTACAAGATGGGAAAGGGATGGTTACACAGACATTTGCCAAGGAAAGATCTGAGAGTTTTAATGGACTACAAACTCTATGTAAGTCAACAATAAAATATGGCAGTCAAAAAATCTCTCACCATTTTAGATCAAGAGGCATCCATCTAGAACTGGGGAGATGATGCCCTAGTAAGGCTACACTTAGAATATTATGCTCAGTTTGAAGTACCATTATTCCTCAGTTTGAAATATCACTTTTTTAGGAAGGATTTTAATAATCTTTGGATAGTCTAAAGAAAGGCAACTAGGATTGTGAAGGGCTTAATGTCATTTGAGAATTGTAGTACCTGAGGGATGGGAGGTGGTTAGCTTAGAGAAAGAGTAAAAGGTGAAATGATAGTTGTCTTCAAATGTCAAAGAACAGTCTTGTGGAAGGGAGATTACTTTGTCCTGCTAGCCTGTAGCAGACAGAATTAGGAGCAATGAGTTGTAGTTGAAGAGGAAGACAATTTAAGCTAGATGTAAGGGAAAGCTTCCTATTAGAATGATCTTAAAAAGTAAAATGAACAGCCTTAGAGGTACTGGTTACCCTTTAGTAGAGGTCTTCATGCAAGGCCCCAATGAAAACTTAGGCATGTTGTAGATGTAGAGGATACACTTACTCAAATAGACAGAGTCCCTTTCAATTCTGAGATTTTATGATTCTGAGATTTCTCTGATTTCAAGAAAGGAAAGAATATCCCATAGGATTTGATCACTAATAATGTCAAAAAGTAAACAAAAGTCAAGCAGGAAAGAACTATATTCTTTTACTACTTAGAGGCAATTACCATCAAATTATCACTTAATCCAAGAATTTTTTTAAAAATTGACAAGGTGGAGGAGCCAAGATGGCGGAGTAGAAAGACTCACATATGCTAGCTCCAAATCCACAGCCCATAAATCTCCTGTAAAGAGAACTCCCCACAAATTCTGGAGCAGAGCAAGCACGTACCAACACAGTGGAAGAGATTTCCGTTCCAGAGAGCCCTGGAAAGCCATCCCCAGGTGTCCCTCACGCCGTGGACAGCGGAACCCAGCCCTGTGCTGCCCTGGCCATGTGGCTCCAGAGGAGCAGACTTCAGGGACAGAATCTCCAGTGGCCATGAAGGTCCCTCCACCCACAGACACTACAGGTCAGTGAGAGAGATGTCTGGGCTGGCCGAGAGGGGAGCGGGGTGTCTCCATGATTTGGGCCCCCTCAGGAGGCAGTGGCAGAGGCAGCGGCAGCCTGGAACTCCCTGAGCAGGCAGGAGCTCCATTATCAAAGGTCTCTGCATAAAACCCCTGAAGGAACTGAGCCTGGGAGGAGGCCCTGCCCCCACCTGAGCACCAGAGCTTAAGCTCATATTGAATAGCAGCTGCGCCTGCCGCGGAAAGCCCTGAGGCTGGGAAGCAGTATTTGAATCTCAGACCCCAAGCACTGGCTGGGCAGATCTAGGCAAGGGTGGAGAGGAATCTCAGAAGTCAAGTAACTGGCTGGGAAAATGCCCAGAAAAAGGAAGCAAAATAAGACCATAGAGAGAGAGATGTTCCTTCCTCCCGTCATTTCTGATGAAGAAGTACAGTGCTTGCCATCAGGGAAGGATGTGGAGGTCGGGGCCTCTCTATCCCAGACATCACAGGTAGATGTCCGGTGGGCTCAGGCCATGGAAGAGCTCAAAAAGGATTTTGAAAATCAAGTTAGACAGGTGGAGGAAAAACTGGGAAGAGAAATGAGAGAGATGCAAGAAAAGCATGAAAAACAGGTCAATACCTTGCTAAAGGAGACCCAAAAAAATGCTGAAGAAAATAACACCTTGAAAAATAGGCTCACTCAATTGGCAAAAGAGGTTCAAAAAGCCAATGAGGAGAAGAATGCTTTCAAAAGCAAAATTAGTCAAATGGAAAAAGAGGTTCAAAAGCTCCGAAGAAAATAGTTCTCTCAAGATTAGAATGGAACAGATGGAGTCTAATGACTTTACGAGAAACCAAGAAATCACCAAACAAAACCAAAAGAATGAAAAAATGGAAGAGAATGTGAAATATCTCATTGGAAAAACAACTGACCTGGAAAATAGATCCAGGAGAGACAATTTAAAAATTATGGGAATTAAGGAAAACTGCCCTGAGATTCTAGAACCAGAGGGCAAAATAAGTATTGAAGGAATCCATCGATCACCACCTGAAAGAGATCCAAAAAGAGAAACTCCTAGGAACATTGTGGCCAAATTCCAGAGTTCCCAGGTCAAGGAGAAAATATTGAAAACAGATAGAAAGAAACAATTCTAGTATTGTGGAAATAAAATCAGGATAACTCAAGATCTAGCAGCTTCTACATTAAGGGATGGAAGGGCGTGGAATAGGATATTCCAGAAGTCAAAGGAACTAGGACTCAAACCAAGAATCACCTACCCAGCAAAACTGAGTATAATACTTCAGGGGAAAATATGGTTTTTCAATGAAACAGAGGACTTTCAAGCATTCTTGATGAAAAGACCAGAGCTGAAAAGAAAATTTGACTTCCAAACACAAGAATGAGAAGAAGCATGAAAAAGTAAACAGCGAAGAGAAGTCATAAGGGACTTACCAAAGGTGAACTGTTTACATTCCTACATAGAAAGACAATATTTGTAACTCTTAAAACGTTTCAGTATCTGGGTAGTTGGTGGGACCACACACAGACGTACACACACATACATGCACACACACGTACATGCGTGCACATACACACATGCATGCACACACAGAGACAGAGAGCACAGAGTGAATTGAATAGGGTGGGACCATATCTTAAAAGAAATTAAGGTAAATGGTGAGAGAGAAATGAAGTGGGAGGAGAGAGGGTGAAATGGGGTGGGGTAAATTATATCTCATTCAAGAGGCAAGAAGGAGACTTTTTAGTGGAGGGAAAAAGAGGAGAGCTGAGAAAAAAATATGAAGTTTACCCTCATCACATTTGACTAAAGGAAGGAGTAAAATGCACACCCATTTTGGTATGAAAACCTATCTTACAATACAGGAAAGTGGGGGAGAAGGAGATAAGCAGGGAGGGAGGGATGATGGAAGGGAGGGCAATGGGAGAAGGGAGCAATTTGAAGTCAACACTCAGGGAGGGACAGGATCAAAAGACAGAATAGAAACAATGGGGGGCAGAATAGGAGGGAGGGAAATAGTCTTACACAACACAACTGTTATCGAAGGGAAAATTAGAATGCTCGGTGTATTGGGGTGGGGGGAGGGGATAAATGGGGAGAAAATTTATAACCCAAAATTTTGTGAAAATGAATTTAAAAAGTTAAATAAATTTTTATTTAAAAAAAAATTGACAAGGTGTGAAATTTTAAATTATTTGAATGTCTCAGATTTACCATTGAACTTCAGTTTCATTTAAGATTACAGTCTTGGCTAATTAAATGTTCTAAAACCTAATCTTTTTTTTTTTTTTTTTTTTTTTGCTTTTGTTCCAACTGGCACTATAAAAGATAGAGCTATGGACCTCGAGAAAGGAAGACATAAGTTCAATTCCAGCCCTAAGCACCATTAGCTGTGTGACTTTGGATATGTCATTTAACTTCTGTTTGCCTCAGCTTCCTCAACTCTAAAATGGGTATAATAACAGCACCTATTTTGCAGGGTTATTGTGAACATCAAATGAGATATCTATAAAAACGTTCAGCACAAAGCCTGGCACATAGTAGGTGCTATATAAATATTTATTCTCTTCCCTGATAGACCCCTTAAATTTGAGTGTTTTGAATAACAGGTAAAAATAAAATTGGTTTGCAGAATCAAGTCAATATCATTCCCTCTTTTTCCCTCACTGGTTATAGATAGTCATACTCATGACTGATATTTATATAGAGGAAAAACATTAACTCCAACCCTTCCTTGTAGATACTAGAGGAGTTATCAACCATTTTATAGATAAAGAAACCCAAGGTTTAATGTGGTTGTTCTAGGGGTCACACAGCTGATAATCCTGAGGCAAGGCTACCTAACTCCAGGACCAGTATTCTTTCTACAATGTCAGGTTGTCACATTTGAATGGCAATTTGCCTCATTGTTTGGGTTCAAAAAGATGAAAGAAATAATGTTTTGAGGAGAAAAAGAAAAGAAATCTTCAAAGGTTCTTTAAACTCTTTACAACTCATTGAAGCTAAAAAAAAAAAAAAAAAAAAGCCAAGCACCAGCCCAAGTAATTTATCACAGGATAATTCAATTAGGAATAGACTAGTTCTACTAACCTTGTTAAGTGTTTTTTTAAAGGCCATTCTGGCATACATCTTACATAAAGAATAGAGATTTATGTTGGCAAGCTGAGGAGAGAGTCTCCCTTTGATTTAGTCAGGCTGGAGATTTCATAGGTGAGGTAAGAAGATTCCTTCAGGAGTGTCATTGAAATTGTGCTCTAAACCAGGGGATTGGATCCCTCAAGCAACAAAAGTAGTTGTCTTGGGTCATCCATATGTACCAGATGTGTAGTGTGTGGATATTTTAGAAAAAAGGCAGTGATTGCTGGCAGATATGTATTTTTTCCATTCAGTAGGTGGTATAAAGTGCACCAAGCCCAGTACTCTGTCCACTACACCAAGTACATGGATGGTGCCTACCCCTAAGAGTTCAGTGGATTGGAGGTACTGCAGTTCTGTAAGGACCTCAGTAGCCTCCCCATCTCCTTGAACTAAGAAATCCTTGGGAAGTTCAAACCTTTGAGGAACCCCACCAAAGGAAGACCCACAGTAATAACCAAAAGCCCTTTTTCAAACAGGGACTTTGAACAGCAACTAGCTGTCAGTTTGCCTGCTCATCCCCAACCAGCATGAATCAGCACCAGTCTCTGAGCATTGATGTATCTGATTATCAGGTCCAGAGTGCTCTCTTGTAACCTACAACGTCTGGTTCTGCTTGCCCCAGATAAAAACCCTATAAAACTCCATCGTTTTGGTACCCCCATCCACTTGGAATCCCAGTGGGACTGCGGCTTTGATTTTGAGTATTTCCCCTCAACAAAGCCAGCTTGCTTTACTTTCTCTCTGCATATTCCTATCCAGAGCTGTGTGCTGTCTTGTGTGCACCTTCAAATCCCAAACCTCACTCAAACTAGTCAAATAGCTATTTGGCTACAGTGGCCATGTACACTTGTTAATCAATAAACATTTATGAAGTTACTACATTATGCCTAGGGATACAAATACAAATAAAGAAAGAGCTTACAATCTAAAGTGGGGAGAATGGAAACAGCTGGGGAAGGGGAATGTTGGAGAATTCCAGAGAAGTTCATAAGCAGTGTAGCTGGTGGGAAAAGGGGAGAAACCTTGTGCTGAGCCCTGTCTTTAAGAATAGTTTTCATTCTAATGGATATATTTTTATTGTAGAGATATGACTCAAGAGGAGCTTGGAAGCCATAGAGTGTTCTCATTTTATTCTCCTGATACATTCATGGTGTCATAGATTTACAGCTGGAGGAGAGTCAGTTCATCAGTCAATGAGCATTTATTAAGAACCTAGATGCTGGAGATAAAAAAGGAAGACAAAAGACAGTCTCTGTTCTCAAGGAGCTCACAGTCTAATGGGGGAGAAACTAAGAAATAATTGTACAAGAAAGATAAATACAGGATAAACTGGAGATGTGCAACAAAGGGAAGGTCCTGGCATTAAGTGAGATCAGGAAAGGCTTCCTGTAGAAGCCCTTTTTTATCCTTTAGTTGAATTTTAGCTGGAACTTGAAGGAAGCCAGGCAGTAGAGAGGGGGAGAGAGAGCATTCCAGGTATGAAGGACAGGCAGTGAAAATCACAGCTGAGAGATAGAATTCTTAAGAAAAAGCAAGGAGGCCAGTGTCACAGGATTTCAGAGAACAGTGAGGGATGAGTAAGAATACTGGAAAGGCAAGAAGGGATAAGAAGAGTATGAAGGGCTTTGAACATAGGAAAGTGGATTTTAGATTTGATCTTGGAGATGATAGTTTATTGCCTGCAGGCAGGGGGGAGTAATAGGGACATGATAGACTTTAGGAAGATCAATTTGACAGCTTTGAATGGAACGTGAACTGGAGTCGGGAGAGATTTGGGTGGGGAGACTAACCAAAAGGCTATTACAGTAGCTTAAGAGTGAGATGATGAGGGCCTGTCCTGGGGTAGTGGCCATGTCAGAGGAGAGAAGGGGGCATAGATGAGAGATGTTTCCAAAGTAAAGAGGATAGGGCTGTGTAACTGATCGGATATGGGGAGTGAGAGAGAAAGTGAGGCTAACACCTAGGTGGAGTCCCTTGCTGATTGAGAGATTAGTGGTACCCTAGACAGTTCAGAAGAGGGGAGGATTTGGGAGAAAAGACAAAGTATTCAGTTTTGGACATGTTGAATTTAAGATGTCTATGGAACATTGAGTTCAAGATGTCCAAATAGGCAGTTGGAGAAGTGAAATTGGGGGTCAAAATAAAAGTTAAAACTGGATAATTAGATTTAAGAATCATTACATCACAGATGAGAATTGAATCTATGAGATCTGATGAGATAAGTGACACTGGCTTCTTGACTGTTCCATCTTTCAGTTGAAGACATTTGTCCCCCATACCTAGAATGCTCTCCCTCCTCAACTCCACCTACTGACTTCCTTGGTTTCCTTTCCTTTAAGTCCCAACTGAAATCTACAGGAAGTCTTTCTCAACCCCTCTTAATTCTAGTACTTTCTCTCTGTTAATTATTTCCTATTTATCCAGTATATAGCTTGCTTATTTATATTTACTTGTAGTTTGTCTCCCCCATTAGAAGTTCCTTGAGGAGAAAGATCATCTTGGACCTCTTTTTGTATCGCCATCCACTCAGCACAGTGTCTGGCATCTAGTCAGTGTTTAATAAATATTCATTGATTAATTTGGATCACTAAGAAGAGGGCCCAGGACAGAACCCAGTGGGACACATCATCAGTGGGAGTGACTTGGATGGGGATCTAGTTTAAGAGACAGAAGAGAGGGCCAGATGGGTAGCAAGAGAATCAGGAGTGAGTAGTGACAGGAAAACCTAAAAAGAAGAGAATACCAAATAGAAGAGGGGGATTGACAGTATCAGAGGCTACAGAGAGATC
Organism: Bettongia penicillata ogilbyi; assembly: GCA_023548195.1. Classification (NCBI taxonomy): domain Eukaryota; kingdom Metazoa; phylum Chordata; class Mammalia; order Diprotodontia; family Potoroidae; genus Bettongia; species Bettongia penicillata. The sequence continues at coordinate 1,393,218 of JAJHZJ010000611.1, forward strand.
CAAAAGGATGAAGACAGAGAAAAGGCCATTAGATTTGGCAGTTAAATCATTAGTAACTTTGGAGAGGGAAGTTGCCATTGAACAATGAGATTGGAGGTAGGGAGTTAAGAGAATTATTCTTATTGTGTTTGTCCTTCATTCTCTAAGAGGACCATGACATCAAGATGATGACATGACTTGCAGTTGACTTTGATTTGAGGGAGGGAGGGCTGTGCAAGGCCACCAACCTCACTTTCTTCTCCTGAGTCGTCTGGGTCTCTGATATTCATAAGAATGATTGGAGATGGCTGAAGATGCAATGTGAGACCCTGGATCGAAGGCTAAGGTCTTATAAGGTCTTTGAGTGAGATGCACTCATTCAATGGAGCCCATAGACTGGACAAGTCCCCACTCACCTAGTACAGGGTGGATTTAAACACTAAATAGTAATTGTTTCTCTTTTGCCCAGGAACCCTGAGGATCTTCTCCTCCTAATTTGATTTTTTTTTTATTAAAGGGGCCATCCCTTGAGCAAGAAAGTGAGAGGAAATGGAGGCAGAGAGAATTTGAAGGTCATCTAGTTCATCTCCCTTATTTTACAGATGAATGACTGAGACCCAATGAGGTTAAAAAACAAGCACAGACCTCAGGGGAACTATGACTTCCTTTGATCTCGATGCTATACTTTAATAAAAGGATCCTAGAATTTCATGACTTTTTTTCTTTTTTGAAGATATCTCATTGTTGGCTTATCTTGAGATTTAACTAAAATCTCTAGGTCTTTACCACCAACTGAGTGGGGGGCATTGCAGTTTGTCAGTCAGTCAATAAGCCTTTGTTAAGTACCTACTATGCATCAGGAAATGTACTATGAATTGAAAATACGTAAAGAGGCAAAAGACAGTCCCTGTCCTCAAGGAGTGCACAATTTAATGGGGGAGACAACAGACAAGTAAACATGTACAAACAAGCTATATATAAGAAATAAATTACAAAGAGAAGGCACTAGAATTAAGAGGTGTTTGGAAAGACTTCCTGTAGAAGATGGCATCTCATCTAGAACTTAAAGACAGGGAAGGCAGAAGGCAGAGATGAGGAGGAAGAGCATTCTAAATGTAAGGGACAGCAAGAAAAGAAGCCCTCATCTGAGAGACAGAGTCTTGTTCATGGAACAAGAAGTAGGTCAATATCACTGCATCGTAGAGTACTTGGTGAGGAGTGAGGTATAAAAAGACTGGAAAGATGGCTCGGGGGGAAGGGTTGAATTATGAGGGGCTTTGGAAGCTAAACAGAGGATCTTTTAATTTGATCCTGAAGGTGATAGGGAACACTGGAGTTTATTGAATAGGGAGTGCTATGATCAGAACTGCACTTTAGGAAAATCATTTTGGTGACTGAACGGAGGATGGATTTTAGTAGGAAGAGACTGAGGAAGGCAGAGCCATCAGTGGATTATTGTAATAGTTCAGGAGTGAAGTGATGATGCCACCACTAGAGTGGTGGCAATGTGAGAAGAGGAAAGGAGGCATATTCAAGAGATGTTGCGAAGGAGAAGTCAACAGGCTTTGGCAACAGATGGGAAATGGCAGGAGTGGGGAGCTAGGGTTGGAAGGAATGAGTTGTGAGTGAACATGAGTAGTCAATGATGACTTCCGGGTTGTGAAGCTGAAGGACTGAGAAGATGGTGTTGTCCTCTATAGTAACAGGGAAGGTAGAAGAGAATAGGTTTTAATGAAATGGAATGATTTTTTTTTGATATGTTGAGTTTAAGATGTCTATTCGAAATCCAGTTCTAGATGTCTGAAAGGCAGTTGGAGATTCAAGACTGGTGATTAGCCGAGATATTTGAGTAGGATTGGTAGATATGAGAATCATCAGTATAGAAATGATAATCTAGACTTGGACATCCCAAAGGCACTCAATGGCTATTTGACAAAAGCAAAAAAAAAGAAAAAGAAAACATCCTCTTTTTCTTAAGGAGCTTACAACCTAGTGGAGGTAGGGTGGGAGAAATATGACATATAAGTAGATAAGTATAATAAAATATGGGGAATGAGAACATAGAAAAAATCAAATAAAATGCTCTAGTAAAATCTGAGGAGAAAACACTAACAATAACTAATAGTGTTTGTTTATATGACACTTTAAATTTTGCCAAGCACTTTATATACATTTATTTCATTTGATCCTTATAGCATGTGTGTTCATCCTTCATTGCCGAAGAAGACCATGCCATCAGAGAAATGATGACATGACTTGCACTTGACTTTGTTTTGAGGGAGGGAGGGCTGTGCCAGTCACCAGCCTCACTTCTCCTCCAGAGCCATCTGAATCCAGTGACCAGATATTCATCAGGATGACTGGAGATGACCCAGGATGAGGAAACTGGGGTTAAGTGACTTGCCCAAGGTAACAAAGCTAGTGAGTATCAAGCGTCTGAAGTGAGCTTTGAAGTCAGGTCCTCCTCACTCCTGCACTGGTGCTCTATCCACTGTATCACCTAGCTGCCTAATCCTTACAGCAATCCTTATAGGAAGGTAAAGAAGGGAACAAGCATTTATTAAGTGCCTACTGTGTGCCAGGCATATTACTAAGTGTTTTACAGCTACTATCTCATTTGATCCTCACAACAACCCTTTGAGGTAGAAGTTATATGCCACCCATTTTATAGCTGAGGCAGACATTAAGTGACTTGTCTGGGATCATGCAGATGGTTAGTGTCTTAGGTTGCATCTGAACTCAGGTCTTCCTTATTTTAGGCCCAGTGTTCTATCTGCTGTGCCACCTAGCTGCTCTCCTCATTTTATTATCCTATCTTACATGTAACTTTCCTAATTTTTTCAATAAGGAAATTGAGGATGAGGAGATTAAATGACTTGTCTGGGGTCACATAACTAGTAAGTTATTGAAGTTTTGGAAGAAAATAGGGATTTTGGTGGGTGAAAATAAGTAAGGGATTTGTTCTAGATCTGTGGAGTCAGAAGATGCAATGTTGATTTTGGGGAGCAGTTGGTTGTCCAGTTTGGCTGGAGTGGAGAATACAGGAAGGATGTGTGAGATAAGACTGGAAAGAAAACTTAGAGGGAAACTATGGAGGACTTTAAATATCAAGTTAAGGTTTACATTTTATGTATCTTATCCTATAATTATTGAAAGTCATTAAAAGTATTCAGAAGGAGAATAGCATAGTCAGGCCCATTTCTTAGGAATATTAATTTAGAAGCTATGTGAATTAGAGAAGGAAGGTATAGAAGAAAAGGAGATCAGTGAGAAGGCTATTCGGATATTAAAGTGAGAGATAATAAGGCCTGAACTAATATTAATTTAGAAGCTATGTGAATTAGAGAAGGAAGGTATAGAAGAAAAGGAGATCAGTGAGAAGGCTATTCGGATATTAAAGTGAGAGATAATAAGGCCTGAACTGGTATGGCAGATGTGTTAGTGAAAAGAATACATACAAGAGATGTTTTAGAGGCAAAATTGAAAAGATTTGTATACACAATTGTGGGTGTATGAGAGAGAGAGAGAGAGAGAGAGGTAGAGGGAGAAGGAGATGGAGAGGGAGAGAGAGAGAGAGAGAGAGAGCGAGAGGGGAGAGGGAAACAGAGAGAGAGTCAAGCCAAAACTAAATCTAAGATTAAATACCTGGGTTCCTAGGAGTGTATTTTTGTCATTGGCACTGAGGGAAGTTTGGAGTAGTGGTTCAGCAGGTTAGATGATAAGCTCAGCGTTGGACAAACTGAATTGGAGATGCTGTTATCGTATCCAGTTGGGTACGTCCAGCTGGAGATATAGGACTAGAATTCAGAAGAAAGATTTGGAAGTCATCTGCCTAGAGCTGATAATGAAACCCAGGGGAATGAATGAGATCAACAAAGAAGAAAGAGCACAAAGAGAAAACTTAAGATAAATCTTTGAATAATACTCATGCTTAGGGGGCAGGTAATGGATGATGAGACATGAAGAATCTGAAAAAGTGTACTTGGAAAGGCAGGAGATATACCAGTAGGGAACAAAGTCATGAAAGCCAAGGATTAAGGAAGTAATTACAAGTGTGTCACAAACAATACTAAAAGCTGCAGAAGGACCAAGGAGGATGAGGATTTAAAAAAAAAAGATCATTGAGTCAAGTGGTTGGGTCAGAAACCAGATTGCAATAGACTAAGAAATGAGTGAATGGTGAGGAAATGTAGGCTTCAAGCAAAGGCTACTTTTGCCAAGAGTTTGGCAATGAAAGGGAAGAGAAACAGTTGATAACTTGAAGAGCTGGCATGATAACTGGCAAGTTTTTTTAAGGTTGTGGAGGCTTGATCGTATTTATAGACAGTGAGAAATGAACTGGCAGACAGGGATAGAAGCAAGAAGAGAGAAGGGGAAAAAATGGATCAATGGAACAAACTTCTAGAGGCAATGAGAAAGGATGAGATCACGGACACAAGTAAAGGAGTTTTCTACCTCTCCCTCTAAAACTAGAGAGAATGGATGCAGATATGCTTTTTTAAAAGCTTACAAACTCTTTAATAATCTCTTCTGGAACTCTACTCCCAATTTCACACACATTTTTCTCCCCTTTCGGTTTCAACACCAAATTTATTAGTAAGTATTTTTAAAATCCACCTCTTACTCCTTTTAGAAAACAATGACGTTTGCCTGTCTTCAGTTTTCTGTCAAATATCCCCAATGTTCATTCTCCATGTTCTACCCATAGTGGTTCCATAATCACAAATTCTGTTTTGTTTTGTTTCTTGCCTATGCTATAGGATATGATTAGTTTATACCAGAAAACAGACTCATTTCAAATATCTACATACTTTTTCTATCTTCTTAGTCTTCAACTGACAGGTAGTATGGGCTAGTGTTAAGCCATTAGATCTGGAATCAGATTTCCATAGTGCTTGATTTGGAATCAGAGACCCCTGGGTTGAAATCTACACTTTGCAACTTATCTCATATAACCTTGGGCAAGTCTCAAACTCATTTTCCTTATCTGTAAAATAATAAGGTTAGTAGGTATATTAAAATATGTATAGCAACTCTTTTGTAGTGACAAAGAACTGGAAATTAAGAAAGTGTCCATAAATTGGGGAGTGGCTGAACAAATTACAGCCTATGAGTGTAATGGTGTAATATTGTGCCATAAGAAATGATGAAAGGGATTACAGAGTTTCAAAGAAACCCGAGAAGTCTTATATGAACTAATGAAGAATGAAGAACCACAAGGAAAATTTATACAACAGTTACATTGAAAAAAGTAACCATTTTGAAAGAACTATGAACTCTGGTATAATGGGAGTTAAAAATCTTTCCCACCCATTGAGAGACCTCAGGTGGGGTTATTGAGGGAGGCTTGATTAGGGGAGGCTTGTTTCCTGTGAAGGTCCACACCTTTTGCTGATTGCTAATGACATACTGAGTCATGAAGGGTGGTGCCCTCTAGCCCTGAAAAGAGTTATGTATCCTCTGAGGGGAAGTTTTGCTTTGGGGCTTAGTTTTAGAAGAAGGTTTGTATACCAGATGAGACTCTGGGAAGGTGCTAAGCAGCCCTCCAGCTTTGAAAACCCAGATGTTGGTGCTTCCCTCTCTGATCTAAGAACTTGTTATAGCAGACCCCCCCCCCTCTATATTGGGGTGTTTACTGTTCCATCTGGCCAACACAGAATCCCGGGGACAGAAGGGTGAGACATTTGATGTACAGAATGAGAAATATATTTTTTGGACACAACCAATATGAGAATGTGTTTTGACTATATGTATTTGTTGTAAGAGTTTCCTTTTTTCAGTTGTGCAAGGAAAGGTAGAGAAAAGAGATTTTTGTTTTTTGGAAAAATAAAATAATTTATTTTTAATAGTATTTCAACTTTTCCCTAATTATGTTAAGAAAAATTTTTAGCATTCATTGTCACAAGATTTTGAGTTCCAAATTTTTCTTTCTCCCTCTCTTCCCTCCCCTTTTCCAAAAATAGTAGGCTGTTTGATATAGTTTATACATGTGCTATCATGTAAAACATATTTCCATATTCATCTCAGTTGTGGAAAACGAAACAGATCAAAAGGAAATAAAACCATGAGAAAGAATGAAGTGAAAAAATGTTTCAATGTGCATTCAGAGTCCCTTAGTTCTTTATCTGGATATGGATAACATTTTCCTTCCAGAGTTCTTTGTACTTGGATTATTGTGTTGCTGAAAAGAGCTGAGTCATTCTTAGTTGATCATCACATGATGTTGCAAAAATAAATTAACTGTAAAAAAACAAAGGGGTTGGAATAGATGATTTCTGAAGTTCTTTCTGGCTCTAAATCTATGTTCCTAAGAGACAGCCTATATCTGTGGTCAGAATCCCTTAGAGGTAGCACTCTCCCAGTAAAGTTCGTCAGTTGTTATTCCCTATTCTATATCTCTGAAATTTAAGAGGGGCACTGGAGATAAATGGACTTAGAGGATTCCCAACTCCCCTTCTTCCCAATTTTGCTGTTTGTCCCATGGCTGAAATTCTGTCATAGAGAGGGAAATCCCCAGAGTTGCTCTTTACAGCTACAGAAGTGACTCGGTGGAGGTAAAAAAGGGAGGCAGGAAAATGGTGAATTCTTTCATGTATTAGGATTTCAACTGTTCAAAGATCTTCCCTAGGAGAGTAGTGAGAGAAGGAGACAGAGAAAAAGATAAGAAAGGAGAGGAGAAAAAAGGAAAAGGCAAATGAGAAAGACCCATTTGTGTTCATGTTTTCTTTAGACACAAAAAATTCTGTTGAAGTTCTGGGGTCTGAGCATTCTGTCTCTAACACAGAGAAGTGGTAGGGAATATTTTTTTTTTATCGATGTATACCTACATACATTGGACTGCATTTGGGAAGCTGTATAGTGTTTTTAGTGATACCAAGTTTATCCCTGAAATAAAAACCCATCTTTTCAGTACCAGTATCATTCTGGCAATAACTACAAAACATGGAATGCCAATAGTCTCTGAATAATTAAAGTTGCATGCCTCCAAAGGGCAATGCATAGATATGAATTTTCATATACTACCAATAAATGAATCAATCAATAAGTACCAATTAAGAATCTACTATGTGCCCAGGACTATGCTATATGATAGGGATATAATTACCAAAAAAAATGGAAAATCCTTGCTTGTGAGGACTTACAAAGGAGAAGCAATATAAAAGATATTATTACGAAAATGTGACAGGAAAATTAAATGGTTTGGTCAATGTTTCATAAGTGAAGTATTATCAGTGGGCAGCTCATTTTTTGGTAGTCAAAACAATGTCAGATGACCTTAAGAAAGTCCCTTCTCTGCCTGCCAAGTATGTTGGGTGGGTCCTCACAGAGGCTTTATGACATGACATGGATAAGAGTTGCACAGAATCAGAAGGCATGTATAGGTGGTAATTTGCCTCATTAGAGGGAGGTGCATATTGATAAGATTATAGATCTATTAATGTATACTTATATAATTTCATTTTAGGAGCAATGACTATATTTGGGGAAAGCCCATGTTACTAGACTAATATGGGTTCTCCTTTCTCTATGTCATCTGTTACTATTATACTTTCTGCCACAAATAGTGGACTATCCCTTTCTTTGCTCTTATTCTGAGCATTATTAAAAAAAATATTTTGTATTCTTGTGTTGTTGTGGTTGTATTCTTCCTTCGTTTTCAAAGAGGACCATGACATCAGATAAATGATGACATGACTTGCACTTGACTTTGTTTTGAGTGAGGGAGGGCTGTGAAAAGTCACCAAGCTCACTTTCTCCTCCTGAGCCATCTGGGTCCAGTGGAATGATATTCATCAGGATGAGTGGAGACAGACTAGGCTGCAATGGGAGACCTGGGCCTTTTCAGGTACTCACTTAGAGGGAGGTAATGCCCATTGAGTGAATAGGCCTCTTTAAGAAGTAGTCAGGGAGGGGGGCAGAGCCAAGATGATGGAGTAGAAAGATGCACATACTCTAACTCTTCCCCCACAGCCCATGAAATACTTGTAAAAAATGACTCTAAACAAATTCTAGAGCAGCAAAAACCACAAAACAACAAAGCAAAAGAGATTTTCAGTCCAAGGTAGCCTGGAAAGCCCCCAGGAAAGGTCTATCACATGGGCATGGAGCAGAGCCCAGCCCCACCCTGGCCACTTGGCACTGACAGGAACAGAACTGGAACAGGCCACGGGAGTGAAATCCCCAGCAGTAGCAGGAGTTCTCAGATCCCCCAACCCACAAATGCCAAAGAAAGCTTCAAAGGTCAGTGAGAAAACTTTTTCATTGGATAAGAAGGGAACATGGTTTGGTCCTGCCAGCAGCAGTCACTGCAGCTGCACTGTCCATTTCTGGAGCCCTCAGCCTATAAAGTCCCTGGAGGAATTGGACTGCTGATCTGAAACTCAGCCCTGAGCCCAGCCCTGGGGTGAGGAGGAGGAGTGCTGGCAAAGGTGGAGATGGCTATGTAGAGGGAATTCTACTACTCACAGATTCTGGGCAAAAACGTTTTTGGTTGCTCCCAGACAAGTCCACAGGCCAGGAGAGGAGTAAACTCCTCTCCCTTGATTGTGCTACCTTGGAGAAAATGTGAACTTACAGGTCCCCAGAGTATATCCTCCTCTTGATAAAGAACTCAAAAGTCAAGTAACTGACTGGGAAAATGCCCCCAAAAGGGAAGAAGAATAAGACAATAGAAGACTTTCTTGGTGAGTAAGTATTTTCTTCTATCCTTTTGGATGAGGAGGAGCGATGCATGCCATCAGAAGACCTAGGGATAAGGGACTCTGCATGCAAAACCTCCAAAGTGGATGTGCAGTGGTCTCAGGCCATGGAAGAGTTCAAAAAGAATTTTTAAAATCAAGTAAGAGAGGTGGAGGAAAAATTGAGAAGAGAAATGAGAGCAATGCAAGAAAATAATGAAAAGTAAATCAACACCTTGCTAACAGAGACCCAAAAAAATGCTGAAGAAAATAACACTTTGAAAAACAGGCTAACTGAACTGGCAAAAGAGGTCCAAAAAGCCAATGAGGAGAAGAATACTTTAAAAAGCAGAATTAACCAAAGGAGTTTCAAAAGGAGGTTCAAAAGCTCACTGAAGAAAATAGTTCTTTAAAAATTAGAATGGAGCAGATGGAAGCTAGTGACTTTCTGAGAAACCAAGAAATTACAAAACAAAACCAAAAGAATGAAAAAAATAGAAGATAATGTGAAAAATCTCATTGGAAAAACAACTGACCTGGAAAGTAGATCCAGGGGAGACAATTTAAAAATTAGGGGACTACCTGAAAGCCATGATCAAAAAGAGCCTAGACATCATCTTTCATGAAATTATCAAGGAAAACTACCCTGATATTCTAGAACCAGAGGGCAAAATAAATATTGAAAGAATCTATTGATCACCTCCTGAAAGAGATCTGAAAAAAGAACTCCTAGGAATATTGTAGTCAAATTCCAGAGTTCCCAGGTCAAGGAGAAAATATTGCAAGCAGCTAGAAAGAAACAATTCAAGTATTGTGGAAACACAATCAGGAAAACACGATATCTAGCAGCTCCTACGTTAAGGTATCGAAGGGCTTGAAATATGATATTCCAGAAGTCAAAGGAACTAGGATTAAAACCAAGAATCACCTACCCAGCACAACTGAGTATAATACTTCAGGGGATAAATGGTCATTCAATGAAATAGAGGATTTTCAAGCATTCTTGATGAAAAGACCAGAAATGAATAGAAAATTTGACTTTCAAACACAAGAATCAACAGAAGCATGAAAAGGTAAACAGGAAAGAGAAATCATAAGTTCTAAAGTTGAACTGTTTACATTCCTACATGGGAAGATAATATTTGTAACTTTTGAGACTTTTCTCAATATTTGGATAGTTGATCAGATTATAGACAGACATACACACACATGTGTGCACACACACACATATATAGACAGAGCACAGGGTGAGTTGAATAAGGAGGGATGATATCCAAAAAAATAAAATTAAGGTGTGAGAGAAGAATATATTGGGAGGAGAAAGGGAGAAATGGAATGGGGCAAATTATCTCTCATAAAACAGGAAAGAAAAAGCTTTTTTCAATGGAGGAGAAAAGGCAGGAGGTGAGAGGGAAAAAGTGAAGCTTATTCTCTTCACATTTGGCTTAAGGAGGGAATAACATCCTCACTCAATTTGGTATGGAAATCTATCTTCCACTACAGGAAAGTAGGGGAGAAGGGGACAAGTGGGGTGGAGGGGATGATAGAAGGGAGGGCAAATGGGAGGAGGGAGTAATTAGAATTAAATACTTTTGGGGAGGGACAAGGTCAAAAGAGAGAATAGAATAAATGAGGGGCGGGATAGGATGGAGAAAAATATAGTTACTCTTACACAACATAACTATTATGAAAGTCTTTTGCAAAACTACACATATATAGCCTGTATTGAATTGCTTTCCTTCTCAGTGGGCATGGGTGGGGAGGGAGGAAAGGAGATAAGTTGCAACTCAAAGTTTTAGGAATGAATATTGAGAATTGTTTTTGCATACAACTGGGAAATAAAACATATAGGTAATGGGTATAAAAATCAATCTTGCCCTACAAGAAAATAGAGAAGATGGGGATAAGGGAAGGGAGGGGTATGATAGAAGGGTGGGCATATTGAGGGAAGGGGTAATCAGAATGCAAGGCGTTATGGGGTGGGGGGAGGCAAGAGATAGGGAAGAAATTTGGAATTCAAAATTTTGTGGAAATGAATGTTTAAAACTGAAAATAAATAAACATTTTTTAAAAAAGAAAAGAAAAAAGCAACACACAAAAAAACGTAGTCAGGAATGGCCCCTTTAATGAGCAAAAGGAAAAAAATAACTAAATCAAGCTGAGAGGGAAAGAGAAACTGTTATTACTGATATGCTCTCTAAGCCAGCCATTAAGTGGAGCTTGGGCAGGGACCTATTGTCCAATCTATGGGCTTCAGAGTGCACTGGGTTTAAGGTTTTGGGAATAGGAAGAAAGAAAGGAAAGGAGGAAGGCAGGAAGCAGGCAGGAAGGAAGGCAGGGAGGAAGGGAGGAAAGACATCTAGCCAGTAAACCCAGTAAACCCCAAGATGCCCCACATGGGCAGCTTTTGTCCATCCATATTTACCTTCCTTTGGAAAGGAGAAGGAAGGGGAGAGGGAGACAGAAGGAAGAGGATGAGTTGAGTTACCCAGCTAGCTGGGTCCCCACTCAGGCAGCTCAGTCTACTCACAGTCTGTGTTCATCATTTTCCAAGAAGACCACGACATCAGAGAAATGATGGCATAACTTGACTTTGTTTTGCATGAGGGAGGGCTGGGCAAGGTCACTAGCCTCACTTGCTCTTTAAGACTCAGCTTATATAGGGAAGGGTTACCTAGTACCGTATTGTTTTGTTCTTTAAAATACTGAAATCAACCTCCTCAGTGCAACAGTGATGCAAAGTACAATAAACACAGTTTGACTAGCACTCATATCACTGCTGTGGGGATGAACTAACACCCTTTGATCAAGGTAGGGGAATTACCCAAAACAGATAGTGCAGGGTCTTGATGCCAGAGGGATTTTGTTTCCATTAACTTTGAAATAATCCCGCTGGGGTGTCAAACTTTCCATAAATCTCCCTTCTTCCTCGCAAAGTCTAGTTAGAAGTGGGAAAGGGGCACAGTGAGGAAAAGAAGACTTGTTCTGAATAAAAAATTCACACAGGGTCAAGTTTGCATGGGAAAAAAAAAGGCCTGCAAGTGATACAAGTTAAATTTCAAGTGCTTAAAAAAATGACTGAGCAAGAGCTAGAAATCTACTTAATGTCAAAATAAGAGGCAATTTAATGTATTATAACTGGAAGAACTGGGTTCAAATAGAACCAGAGATATTATCACTATTAAAGAGACAGTCACATGGGAAGATCAGAAAATTCTAATTTATCATGAATTAATAAATTTTCCTAATATAGTTACTCTGTGGGTGCTACCAAGATGCTAAGCTTAAATAGAATTTAAGGTTTGAGGGCAGCAACTGTTTTTCCTATTATCTTGGAAGCCCAGTGTCATAATTCCATTTAGTTTTAGGTAATTGTCTGAAGCACTGAGAGGTCAATCAGGACTATTCCTGTACCAATAGCACTTTGTGTTCTTAGCATGTTTCAAGGGGTGGAGCCAAGATAGTGGAGTAGAAAGCCTCATGTATGCTAGCTCCGAACCCACAGTCCATATATTTCCTGCAAGAAGAATTCCTCACAAATTCTGGATCACTGCAAGGTGCACAGAAACACAGTGGAAAAGATTTCCGTTCCAGAGAGCCCTGGAGAGCCGTCCCCAGGGTCCGTTGTGCCCCGGAAAGCAGAGTCCACCCCTGCGCTGTCCTAGCTGCGGCCCTAGAGGAGCAGATCCGAGCAGGCTTCAGGGACGGAATCTCCAGTGGCCGCGAAGGTCCCTCCGCCTACAGATGCTGCAGGTCAGTGAGAGAGACATCTGGCCTGGCCAAGAGGGGAGCAGGGTGTCTCCATGGCTCGGGCCCCCTAGGGAGGCAGCGGCAGAGGGAGTAGCAGAGGCAGCGGTGGCTGGGACTCCTCGAGCAGGCAGAAGCTCCATTACCAAAGATCTCTGCATAAACCCCCTGAGGGAGCTGAGCCTAAGAGACTACCCTGCCCCCACTGAAGCACCAGAACTTAAGCTCACATTGAATAGCAGCCACACCTGCCATGGAAAGTCCATTTGAATCTTAGACTCCAAGCACTAGCTGGGCGGATCTAGGTAGGGGTGCAGAGGAATCTCAGAAGTCAAGTAACTGACTGGGAAAATGCCCAGAAAAAGGAAGCAAAATAAGACCATAGAGAGAGAGATGTTCCTTCCTCCCGTCATTTCTGATGAAGAAGTACAGTGCTTGCCATCAGGGAAGGATGTGGAGATCGGGGCCTCTCTATCCCAGACATCACAGGTAGATGTCCAGTGGGCTCAGGCCATGGAAGAGCTCAAAAAGTATTTTGAAAATCAAGTTAGACAGGTGGAGGAAAAACTGGGAAGAGAAATGAGAGAGATGCAACAAAAGCATGAAAAACGGGTCAATACCTTGCTAAAGGAGACCCAAAAAAATGCTGAAGAAAATAACACCTTGAAAAATAGGCTCACTCAATTGGCAAAAGAGGTTCAAAAGGCCAATGAGGAGAAGAATGCTTTCAAAAGCAGAATTAGCCAAATGGAAAAAGAGGTTCAAAAGCTCACTGAAGAAAATAGTTCTCTCAAGATTAGAATGGAACAGATGGAGTCTAATGACTTTCTGAGAAACCAAGAAATCACCAAACAAAACCAAAAGAATGAAAAAAATGGAAGAGAATGTGAAATATCTCATTGGAAAAACAACTGACTTGGAACATAGATCCAGGAAAGACAATTTAAAAATCATGGGACTACCTGAAAGTCATGATCAAAAAAAGAGCTTAGACATCATCTTCCATGAAATTATCAAGGAAAACTGCCCTGATATTCTACAACCAGAGGGCAAAATAAGTATTGAAGGAATCCATCGATCACCACCTGAAAGAGATCCAAAAAGAGAAACTCCTAGGAACATTGTGGCCAAATTCCAGAACTCCCAGGTCAAGGAAAATATTGCAAACAGCTAAAAAGAAACAATTCCAGTACTGTGGAAATACAATCAGGATAACACAAGATCTAGCAGCTTCAGCTTCTACATTAAGGGATCAAAGGGCGTGAAATAGCATATTCCAGAAGTCAAAGGAACTAGGACTCAAACCAAGAATCACCTACCCAGTAAAACTGAGTATAATACTTTGGGGAAAATATGGTGTTTCAATGAAACAGAGGACTTTCAAGCATTCTTGATGAAAAGACCAGAGCTGAAAAGAAAATTTGACTTTCAAACACAAGAATGAGAAGAAGCATGAAAAAGTAAACAGCAAAGAGAAGTCATAAGGGACTTACCAAAGGTGAACTGTGTACATTCCTACATGGAAAGACAATATTTGTAACTCTTAAAACTTTTCAGTGTCTGGGTAGTTGGTGGGACCACACACACACACACACACACACACACACACACACACACACATACACACATGCATGCACATACAGAGACAGAGCACAGAGTGAATTGACTAGGATGAGACCATATCTTAAAAGCATGTTTCAAAAGGCCAAGCTCATTTTCTACTTCAGCATTATAACAGATTAAATTTTTTTCATATTCATCATCTATCAGATGCTTCTTCCATTTTTTTTTTATGCATGTCCTTTTAAGGTCTGGATGTATGAGAGAGCTCCCTGTGCAGTCACATTTGTTTCCTTAGATTCCTCCTAGGGATCATTTAAAATCTATAAGTTCTTCTCAAAGCTGGAGTTTGCAGTCAAGTTTGAGATTTAAAAGAGCTTCTCTTAAGGCACAATCTTCTCTACTAAGCAAGTAAATAAGCTGAGCTTATACTGAATGTGAATGAAGTGTTTGCCAGGTTGTTAAACAGAAAGTAATTAGGCAAAACAGTTGTTAAACCCAACAAGGCAAGATTTACTGTGGAAAAGCCACCCTGGTATAATCAGAAGCTGACTATGTTTAAGCAATCTTATCTCAAAAGGAAAAAGTGATCAAGCAGGAAAACTATCAAATATATTTGTTAAAGAATCATAGTTGTTATCCCTGAGCTGGAAGGGCCCTCAAAAAATCAGCTGATTCAGACTTCTCCTTTACCTAAGTGAATGATTAACCTTTGCAGGCTAAGTGATTATCTGTTATTTTCTTAAAAGTCACCAGGATTAAAGAATACCACCCACTTCCCTCAGTGATTTATTCCTGTGTTCTAACCTTCTTACAGGTCTTAAATTCTTTGATACTAATAGGATTTTTCTTTCTTAAAGTCTATTCTCTTTAGTCTTTTGTGGGCTTGGAGAATCCCTCAAGATTCTTGTTAAAAAAAACAAAAACAAAAATGACAACCAAAAACGTTCACATATTTGAAAATAGTAAACAAGTTACCTCTTAGTGTTCCTTCCAGGATATGTAACCCACATTTATTTATTGTTCCTTCATTTCTTTGTTCATTCATTTATCTATTAATTAATTAATTAATTTCTATTTTTCATGTCTTTAATAATGTTGTTCATTTTTTTCTGTACACTATTTTTTCTGCATCATTTGAAAATGCAGTGACCAGAAATTAGACACAGTGAACCAATAAGAAATCCAAACTGATTTTCATTTTTCCATAACGGCTTCTTTTTTATTTATATTCAGCTTAGGGTATTCCATAACCCTCATATCTCATTGTATTTTGTCTCTCAGAAATAATTCCCCATTCTGTACTGAGAATTGTTTTTTGTCCCTAAGTTTATAACCTTGTACTTAACCCCTTTGACTTGCAACTTGTTTAAAGAATATTTTTAACTTGTTTTGCAACAAAGTGGTGTACTATTGATATCTTTTCTGTTTTTCTCTTTTGTTGCACAATTAAAGGGTGACATGAACCTTGTGATACTTAGGATCATAGCATTAGGATTGGAAGGAACTCTAGATATCATCTAGTATAAACTTTTCATTTTATAGATTAGGAAACAACTTTCACCACAATGACTCTCATATAGCAGGTACTTAATAAATGTTGAATTACAGAATTAAAATTAAGGTGTAGAGAGAATTAAGTAATTTGTTCCATGTCATACAAGTTGTAGATAACAGAACTAAGATTAGAATCCATTATCTTCAAATTCTAAATCCATTCTTTTATGAGTTCAATCTTCCCTCTTTCGTTCACTCAAAATAGCTACTTAACGTACATATGTGTTTGTGTGGAGACAGAGGGATATAGAAACTAAATGAAGAACAAGAATAAAGACGCTAATTGCACATACAATTAGGGACTATGGAAAACAGCTGTAGCTACAAGAACAAGGTTGCTATTCAGCATCGAAGGGACGGATTCACTGACCACTTCCTCACTAGGCAGAAGAATCAGTAAGTCTGTCCCTGACTTTAAGTACACGACTTATCCCTTCTGATGACTGATCCCTTCTCATGCCAGTACCCTGTTATTTTAGGTTTGATGCTGGAATGAAATGAAGTCATTTCACGGTTAATAAAAGAAGGTTTAATTAGCTATAGCATAGAGGGCATCTTCAAAAAGGATACTCTAGGACTTAGCTTGGATAGACGTATCTCATCTCCATCTGGAAACACACCTGATAAACAGGACAAGGCATAGTTTCTCATATGGTCTTGGCACATTTGCCAAGTAGGAAAGGCCCTGACACCAAATAGTTGGACCTTTTTATTCCTTAGATGATCAAGAAGCCAAGAATCTTTCAATATGGCCAGAAGATACTAGTAGGCTGCATCAAGCAAGGCACAGCTTGAGCTCAAGCCCAATCACATTCTTAGGCAAATCAAGTCCTAGGAACAGCTTTGTCACTTTTCAGGGAAAAAGCTAGCCTGACTTGCATGGAGGAAGGAGTTAGGGTATTGCTTCAACCAGAGCTCTTATCCCAAGATATATTTCAAACTTTAAAAGTCTATTGTGAAAACATGTTATATGTCCAGAGATCACTAATCTGGGAGTTCCAGATATTTATAACAGCAATGGACCAAGAACATGCAAACAAACTTCTGGGTAGTCAAAGAAATAGCAAAAATCTAGCCTAAGAAGAGGGTAAAAACGGATTAAATATAAAAACCAATCACAGAAACTCAAAAACATAGCTACTTATGTCCATTTAGCCTTAGAAACAAGAAACCCTCAATAGATTCTAAGGACATCTCTATATTTTGGTGTGGTATGATCAGTGATTTTCATAATAATGGCCAAGAGCTATAAAAGAAAAGGTTACTTTAAATTTAGAATAGAGATGGCACAGATATGTGCAAATCATTTTAGAAATATCTCATCTCCAAGTGGTTAAAACAGAAATGTTATGATATTTAAACCAGAAAACTTGTTACCTCAAAAAATCTCTTAAATGGTACATTCTATTCTCTCACAATTCCAGAAATTGCTTTATTTTGCCTTTTTTCATTCAAATCACAGCTCCCTCTTAGAATTCCTACATTTCATAAATGCTCAGATCAGGTACTACTTAAAACTTTTCATATATGTGTATATATATACTATATACATATAGTATATATATATTTTAACATTTTATTTTTTCTAATTACATGTAAAAACAATTTTTAACATTCATTTTTTTTAAATTTTGAGTTTATAATTCTCTCCCTCTTCACCTCTCTCCCTGAGATGGCAAGCAATTTAATATAAGTTACACATGTACAATCTTGCAAAACACTTTTCCATATTAGTAATGTTGTGAAAGAAAACACACACCAAAAAAAAAAAAAAAAAAAAAAGAATGTATACTTTGATCGGCCTTGAGAAACCATCAGTTCTTTCTCCAGAGATTTATAGTATTTTTCGTCATAAGTCCTTTGGAATTACTTATAATGGCAGCTAACTTATTCACAGTTAATCATCATACAATATTGCTGTTACTATGTACAATTTTCTCCTGGTTCTGCTCACTTCACTTAGTATCAGTTCATGTACATCTTTCCAGGTTTTTTCTGAGAGCACTCTGTTTATCTTTTCTTATGGAGCAATAGTATTATATCACAATTGTATGACATAACTTGCTCAACCACTCCCCAATTCATGGGGATCCCCTCAATTTCCAATTTTTGCGAACACAAAAGATCTGCTATAAATGTTTTTTGTACATAGATCCTTTTCCTTTTTGCTTTTTATCTCTTTGGGATACGGAACTAGTAAAATTTTCCCTGGGTCAAAGAGCATGATTTTATAGCCCTTTGGGTATAGTTCTAAATTGTTTTCCAGAATCAGTTCATAACTCCACAAATATTACCTTAGTATCTCAAATTTCCCACATCCTCCTCCCCCCAAATTTGTCATTTTCCTTTTCTATCATATTAGCCAATCTAATAGGGATAGGGTGATATCTCAGAATTGTTTTAATTTGCATTTCTCTAATCAATAGTGATTCAGAGCATTTTTCATATGACTGTAGATAGCTTTGATTACTTAGTCTGAAAACTGCCTGTTAATATCCTTTGACCACCTATCAACTGGGGAATGACTCATTTTTATAAATTTGATTCAGTTTTTTATATAGTTAAGAAATGAAACCTTTATCAGAGAAACTTGCCATAAATTTTTTTTCACAGTTAAGATTACTTTGTATTTCCTTTCATCCTATCCCCTCTCCTTGTTTATCTTACTGTCTCCTTTTACCCTGTTCATTCTCAAAACCATTTTGCTCCTGCCTACTGCTTCTCCCCATCTGCTCTGCCTTCTATTAGACTCTCCCCTACTCCTCCTCCTCCTATATACCCTTCCTATTCTGCTTTCCTGTAGGGTAAGATAGATTTCTATACCCCAATGAGTGTTTGTTATTCCCTCTTTGAGTCAACTCCAGTGAGAGTAAGTTTCAAGCTCTCTCCCTCACCCCATTCCCATCTCCTCTATCATCCCCTCCATTGTAAAAGCTCTTTCTTGCTTCTTTTAAATGTTTGAAAGTCCTCTATTTCAATGGATGTCCATTTTTCCCCCTGAGGGATTACACTCAGTTTTTCTGGGTAGGTGATTCTTGGTTGTAATCCTAGCTCCTTTGTCCTCTGGAATATCATATTCCAACCCATCCCTTCCCCCCCACTGATCCTTTAATGTAGAAGCTGCTAAATCCTATGTTATCCTGACTGTGGCTCCATGATATTTGAATTGTTTCCTTCCCAGGTTCTCCTTGACCTGGGAACTCTGGAATTTGGCTATAATATTCCTGGGAGTTTTCATTTTGAAATTTCTTTCAGGAGGTGATCTGTGAATTATTTCAATTTCTATTTTATATTCTCTATCTAGGATAACAGGGCAGTTTTCTCTGAAAATTTTTTGAAAGATAATATTTAGATTCTTTTTCTGATGATGTATGGCTTTCAAGTAGTCCAATAAAAATGATCTCTCATCAATCTATTTTCCAGATCAGTTATTTTTCCAATGAGATATTTCACTGTTTTTCTATTTTTTTAATTCTTTTGATTTGTTTTATTATTTCTTGATGATTAGAGAGTCATTAGCTTCCACTTGCCCAATTCGAATTTTTAAGGAATTCTTTTCATCAGTGAGCTTTTATATCGCCTTTCCCATCGGCCAATTCTACTTTTTTTTAAGGTGTTTTTCTCTTCAGTGAATTTTTGTTCATCTTTTTTCCATTTGGTCAATTCTACTTTTTAAAGAATTTTTCTTTTCAGTAGATCTCTGTGCCTCTTTTACCATTTGATTTATTTTGTTTTTAAGGTATTTTTTTCTTCAGAATTTTTTGTGCCTCCACCAATCTGTTGACTCTTTTTTCCCCATGATTTTCTTGCATCACTTATTTTTCTTCCCAATTTTTCCTCTACTTCTCTTATTTGATTTTTAAAATGCTTTTTGAGCTCTTCCAAGCAATCTTTTTGATCCTGAGACTAAATCATATTTTTCTTTGAGGCTTAAGATATAATAGTTTTGATTTTGTTAGCTTCTTCTGAGTTTGTGTATTGATCTTCCCTATCACCATAGTAATTTTTTATGATCGGGTTCTTTTTATGGTGTTTGCTCATTTTCCAGTCTATTTCTTGACTTTTAACTTTGTTTTGAAGTTGGGCTGTGCTACTGGGGTGGAGGGGGCACTGTTCCAAACTCAGGGTTTTTTTTGCATCTGTTTGCAGAGCTAAGTCTGGGGGTTTATAAGCTTTTAGTTCTTCCAGGTTGGTACAATTTAAGGAGAAATGTGTTTACTACTCTCCTAGCCTGTGTCCTGATCTGTGAGTGACCACATGCATTCTTTTTCACCCTAGAACTGTGACCTGGCTCCCTTTTCCCTGTGACCATAGGCCCTAGTATGCTAGTATTCCTCTTTGCCCTGGGACTGCAACCCAAGACTATGAACTTTACTGGCATATGGGCTATGCAGTAGAGTCCTGCATCCATTGTCAGCAAAGAGACTCTTGTAATCTCCTTCTGACCAGTTGTCTGACACCCTTACCATAGTATATCGACTGAGAGCTCCAGAAGCCAGTCACTTCTGCCAATTCAGTTGTCCCCAAGGCCTACTGCTGGCTTGCTGAGGCATGGTCACTATTGGTTGCCTTTCAGCAGGGTTGTGCTGCTGCCTTGCTAGGGCATTGCCTGCACTGGACTGTGTGCCACTCTTTCTCCAGTGAGACAGACCTTTCCTAGAGACCTTCTAATCTGTCTTGGGCTGAAAAATTGTTTCCCTCCATCTTTTGGGGGCTCCTAGCACACTAAAATTCACTTTGAGACATTATTTAAGGTTGTTTGAAGGAGAATTTGGAAAAGCTTAGGTGAGTCCCTGCCTTTTCTCTGCCATCTTGACTCTATCTCCAGGTGCCACTTTCTACAAGTTATTTGATTCCCTCACCTGTATAATTCAGCCCTATTCTCTCTTGACATTCAATCCTGCATCACCAACTGTCTATTGAACATTTCAAACTGAATATTCCCTAGGAACATTTCAGAATTTAAGAATTGGAAAGAACCTCAATGGCCATTTAGTACAACCTATATATAAAAGAAATCCTGCTTCTTTTAAAACTCAATAGATGCAAAACAGAATTTAGTATTTCATCATCATCCCTGCTCCCAAACATTTCCTTCTTCTGAGCTTTCTATTGCTATCAAGGTCACCACTGCCATTCCCATCAACAAGACCGTTCTGGTGTCATCCTTGATCCCTTATTCTTACCTCATATATGCAATCAATTGCTATACCTTATCATTTCTTTCTCCTCAACCTTTCTTCCATATGTCCTCTTTTCCTTCTGTTTTTCATTTGGATATGAGTTATGAAATATGTAGATTAGTCATGTAATGGTTTATCACTATGTCTTAGAAAAACCAGTTTCTTTTAAAATAAAGTGAACAAAAAGCAAAATAAACTCTTAAGAAACAAAGATTAGGAATGCAAACTTTTCTCTCTTCTGAGAGAGCAAGAAAGTGAAAGTAAAGTGAAGGACAGGAAAGTTCTGTTTGGAGCAGCATGGATCTGTTCAGTATAACTCCAGCCATGCCTGGTTACAGTCCCCTTTTTGTCTGGATTTTTACCTTCCTGCTAGCATGCTCATAGCAACAATGGAGGCATTAGTGACAGCAGCGTTACCTGGGACCCCAGCCTGCTTGTACCATTTCTCAGCTTTCCTTTGACTTCTTATCCTTCTTGGCTTCTCTTAGGAAGGGGAGGAGCTACAGAGCCTCTCCAGAGGATTAAGTGGAACACTGAGTATGTCCTACTCGCCAGTAGGTACTGACCTCTAATGTCCTATTTTGCTTGACTGATGGACTGATTTCCCCTAAAATTATACACATATGTAGGTATGTATATATATAAAACAGAAAAGAATGAATCTCTATAGGTACGTGTGAATATATATATATATATATATATACACATATATACATATATACACATATATACATATAGGTACGTGTGTGTATGTATACACACACGTACCTATAGAGATTCATTCTTTGTTGCTTCTGTATCCCTAGCACCGATGCCTAGAACATAATAGCTGCTCAATAATAATAAATGTTCGTTGATTGATTGATTCTCCTACCAAGGAACAGATGGAAGACATGAAGGAACTGAAGGAATATCACATATAGAAAACAAAACCAGGAATTCTAGACTTCACTAGTTTTTTGCATGCTCAGAAGTTATAGGATGAAATTATAGTACTCCAAAAACAGTTCAGATCTTTACAAAAAGCATATTACAATTAAACCTTTATTTTATATATAACTTACTTAAAATAATCTAAAGTTATGTTATTTTCCTAAAAAAAACCTATCCTAGCTAAATCATCTTCTGAAACCTGATAGTATACTATATCCAAATGAGTGGACAGTACATTTTGCTAGAGAGAGGAGACAGATTCTCCTCTAAATATGCCTCAAACCAGCTCTGTGACCTCAGGTAAGTTGCTTATAGCCTCTCTGGGCCTCGATTTCTTCATCTGTGAAATGATGGATTTGGAGGAGGTGTTCTCAAAAATCCCTTCCAGATCTAAGATTTTATGAAAGGCAATTAAGATCTGAAGGTAAATTTAGCCTATGGAACAGAGAAGTCTTTTTGTTCTCTGGAATACCTGCAAGTTTCCATTAAGACCAGATAGAGCCTGTAATTATATGTGTGTGAATGTACATACATACATATGTTTAAAGTCACAGATATGTAATTTTCTCTCTTCTCTTATAAGTAGAACAGATCAAAATGACCAAGGGGCTTGTTTTCACTTTCACAATCTCTTGGGAATTTTGTCAGGACTGAGAGAGTGATTTAGAAACTGATTGTTGAGTTTCATAAGAGGTTGCAGAAGTTGTGAAATCCAAGGACCTCCCCACAATTCTTCAGAAGAAAGGAGGGGCAGGATTAAAAGGAGTGCTAACTAAGCAATGTGGCTCAGTTCCTCTGAATTTGAGGGAAATTTTGCAGAGGACATAACAAAAAAGTGAGGCCAGGATTAAAGTGTGCCTTTTCTTGCCTAAATTTATGGGATTTTGGAAGGAAATAATTGACTCTTACATGCAGACCCTCTCCCCTACCTATTTTAGCTCTTAACATACAAAAAATAAACAGAGGACTAACATTGTCCCATCTTGCAATGTCCTAGGAAGACATAAGTGATGCAGAAGTACCCAGTATCCAAAAGGAACAAAGAAGGTCAAAAAAGTTTCAAAATAAATTCAGGTCAGAGATTGAAGAAGGCTTTCTTTTCCTGTACTATTTGCTTAACATTAGATGGAGGGTGGGTAGAGGTAGGGGAGAGGAAGGTACTGTGTGGCTGTGTGGGGACAGCATCTATTGTATGGAGACTGCAAGGCTATGGACCACTTACTAAGATACCAAGTCCCTTGACACATAAGTCAAGAGGCCTTCTGACTTCTCATAGTACGACTATATGCTGCCCCACAAAACAGGAATTAACCATTGAGATCTAATGACCGGATTCTACTCTGAAATCCTAAATTCTGGTAATATGTGAATCACACCTTTAAATGAGACTTTCATTGATACAGGGCCAAACCTCTAGAATATTCACAGGTAGAATTGTTAGCATGCTCCCTCAGGTTATTGGTATGAAGTTGGTCTCAAACACTTAAAATTCGCTCACAAACTGCCTTAAAATTTTAAAAATGAATATGAATCTCCTACTGTGTTCACATTTTTCATAGCTGGCCTTTATTTCCTCACATAGCCTTGAGTTGTGATTTTAGTCTTGGATTGCAAAGACTATCTACCTGTCTTTCTAGCTGCTGTTTAGTCTTTCAGTTGTGCCCACCTCTTCATGAGCCCGTGGACCATACTGTCCATGGGATTTTCTTGGCAAGGATACTGGAGTAATTTGTCATTTCCTTCTCCAGTAGATTAAAGCAAACAGGTTCAGTGGCTTGCCCAGAATCACACAATTATTAAGTGTCTAAGGCCAGAGTTGAACTCAAGTCTTCCTCACCCCAAGCCTAGCGTTCTATCCACTGAGCCACCTTTAGGTGTAGGGGAGAACACAAAGACCCGGGGAAGGGTTTGGCACAGAAAAGGCCTTCTATGGGAAGGGATGCAAGTTGAACCTTGAAGCTACAAATTTCAAGAGGCCAAGATGAAAAGGGAGAGTTTATCAGGTGTGTGTTACAACTTGGGCAAAAGCATCAGAATCAGGTTAAAATGTCTTATTCAGAAAATAGATTGACTAGTATAAAGGATAGAATATAGTAGAAAGAGTATTTGAGCTTGGGGTCAAGAAGACCTGAATTTGAATCCTACCTCAAACATTTACTAGCTATATAATCCTGGGCAAAGCCCTTCTCATGTGTTAACCTTAGCTTCCCCACCTATAAAAGAGATAATAACATCTATCTCCTATGGATGTTTTGTGACTCAAATGAGCATTTTGCATATATATAAAGCATTTTGCAAACCTAAAAACACTATATAAATGCCAGTTAGTGATGTGATTAGAATATGTGAAAAGGAGTAACATAAAATCAGTCTGGAAATATAGGTTGGAGCCAGACTGTGAAAGGCTTTAAATATTAGTTTGGATTTTAACCTAGAAACTTCTTGAGCTGGGGACTGATTTGGTCAAACCTATGCTTTAAGGATACCAATTTGCCAGCTTATAGAGGATAAAATGGAAAGACTGGTGACCGGGACCTATGACAAACAGAGTTTAATTCGTTAGTATTGAAGGAAAAATCCAATATTCCCCCCCAAATATTTATAATAGCAATTTTCAGTGCAGTAGCAAAGAATTGGAAACTAATTCTCATTGATAGGGGAATGGCTAAATAAGTTGTAGCACATTAATCTTTTAAAATAATATTGTATTTTTTCCTCAATTACATGTAAAAATAATTTTTAATGTTCATTTTTTGAAGTTTTGAACTTCAATCTTCCCCTTTATTCTTCCCTACTGCCCTCCCTGAGATAATGAATTTTATATAGGTTATACATATACAATCATGCAAAACATATTTCCGTATTAGTCGTGTTGTGAAAGAAAACAGACCAAAAGAAACAAAAGAAATAAAGTGAAAAACAGTATACTTTAATCTATATTCATACTTCATGAATTCTTTCTCTAGGACCGAATTACATTTTTCATTATGAATTCTTTGGAATTACCTTGGATCATTGTATTGTTGAGAACAGCTTAGTCATTCATAGTTGATGATCATGCAATATTGCTGTTACTGTGTATAATGTGCTTTTGGTACTGTTTACTTCACTTAGCATCAATTCATGTAAATCCAGGTTTTTCTGAAGGCATTTTCATTTCCTTTGGCACAGTGGTATTCCCTTACAATCATATACCATAACTTATCCAGCCATTCCCCAATTGGTGGGCTCAATTTCTAACTCCCTTGACACCACAAAAAGAGCTGCTCTAAATATTTTTGTACAAGAGGTCCTCTTCCCTTCTTTTGGATCTCTTTGGGATACAGACCTAGCAGTGATGTTGCTGGATCAAAGGATATGCACGGTTTTATATCCTTTTGAGCATAGTTCCAAATTGCTCTCCAGAATAGTCAGATCAGTTTACAACTCCACCAATAGTGCATTAGTGTCCCGATTTCCCACTTCCCCTACCACATTTGCAATTTTCCTTTTCTGTCATATTAGCCAATTTGATAGGTGCGAAGTGGTACCTCAGAGTTGTTTTAATTTGCATTTCTCTAATCAATAGTGAGAAAATTTTTCATATGACCATAGAAAGCTTTGATTTCTTCATCTGAAAATTGCCTGTTCATATCCTTTGACCATTTATTAGTTGGGAAATGACTTTTGGTCTTATAAATTTGACGCGGTTCTCTATATATTTGAGAAATGAGGCCTTTATCAGAGACACATGCTGTAAAATTTCCTCCCAGCTTTCTGCTTTCCTTATAATCTTGGTGGTATTGGGTTCTTTTTGTGCAAAACCTTTATAATTTAATATAATCAAAATTCCATTTTACATCTTATAATGCTCTCTATCTCTTGTTTGGTCATAAATTCTTCCCTTATCGATATGACAGGTAGACTATTCCATTTTCCTCTAGTTTGCTTATAGCATCAGCCTTTATGTCTAAATCATGAACTCATTTTAACTTTATCTTGGTATAGGTATAAAGTATTAGTCTATACCTAGTTTCTGCCATACTGTTTTCCTATTTTCCCAGCAGTTTTTGTCAAATAATGAGTTTTTATCCTAAAAGCTTGTGTCTTTGGATTTATCAAACACTAGTTTATTGACTACCTACTATGTGCCAGGCATTGTGCTAAGCACTGGGTAAAATGGAGGTAAATGAATCAATACCTGATGAGGCAGAGGACCCTGTGGATTCCCAAGAGAGTATGCAACTATAGCAGTATGTTCCCGAATGGTTTGGAGGAGAAATAGGAATTGTGAAAGTAGAATTTATGGCCTGCAGAGTAGAAGTAATCAGAAGAATAGAAAAACTTGAATTTATGATGACATATCACCAAAGAAACAAAATAAAAAATAACTGATTGGGAATATAAATACATAGAAGTGAAGGACAATCTGGAAGAGAAGCAAAAAGTAATAATATTAAAATAAAGCATGATCTCCATATAAACAAAACATATTCACCTTGAAGATAGGCTACAAAGAGACAATTTAATAATTACAAAGCTATCAGAGGAATACAAGTAAAAAAAAACCTGATCATAATTCAAGAAAATTGCAATAAAATAATATTAAATAATGTAAATAAGAATATTAAATAAATAAAATAAGAAAAAATGCAATAAAATAAGAAAATTACCTAGAACTTCTGAACATTATTGTATGTGTTGAAAGAATCCAAAGATTATCTCCAGAAAATAAAGAAAAACAGCAACAACCAAGCTGTGCTATAAGCTCTAAGACACCTGGGTTTAACTGAACAATTCTATTGACAAACAACAGATTCTGTAAGTGAGCCAGAGAAACTCCTTCAAATATAAAAAAGGGAAATTTGAATATCTGAAGACTATTATGTACCCACCAGAAACCACTAAGGAAAATGAAACGTGTTCCAAAGAGTTTAAATTCCAAAGGAACTTATGATGCAGTCCAAAGTAAGCTAGTCTGTAAATCTAAGCATAAGTATAATTGAAAAAAAAAAGATATATGTCAACAAAAAATAGGTACTCAAAATATTTCTAGAAAGAAAAGCAGAATTGAAGAAATAATTTATTTATTAACTATCCCAGACAACGAAATACAGGAAGGTTAAACAAATCCTGCAGCTAAGGACAACTACAATAACAAAATGACAACTGAGAGACCATTTAGAGATTTATTTCTAAATATACGTGATGGAGAAACAGTCCTGAAGCCTTAGCATGAAACCTCTCAGTACCCTGCCTTACAGGAGAGTGAATCCTTTTCACGGGATTAAGTTACAAATGGGAGGGCACATAAAAGAGGGAAGGAAAGGAAGAAGATAGAGGGGAATATGTATACTTTAATCAAACCAAAGGCTTAAAGTGAAGGAAAAAATAACTCCAGGAAGAGAGAATATCAGAGAATGCATGAGGAGGCAAAGGGATTGGAAAAAGGAGAAAAAGAGAGAAATCTTGTTTCAATAGTGAGGGAGTATCTCCAGTGAATGCTCCTTTGGGAAAAGATACATATTCTATAAAGGGATATGGGGGTTTTGCAATGGATAGCATTGTAGGGGTTGGCTCTTAGAGGTCAATTATCCTGCCACAAGAAAAGGAGAACCAGAGCTTTTGAGGGAAACTGACCCTCAGAAGAGCAGGAAGTCATGGATTCAACAAATAGATTTCTAGGGAAATGGGCGAAATTGACTGAAGGCAGGGCAAAGGTCAATAACGAACTGTGCAATCAGGGGCATAGGAAGATTTCTTCCATGGGGGAAAATCCTCTCTGTCACCTGCAGGAATTGATATTCCTAAGAATGATGCACAATAGGAAAAAGGGAGCCAAGGGGCAAGATTTACAAGGCAGTAACAGAAACTATTTAGAAGATGGAAGTCAAAATAGATACCTCAAGAGTTTTAATTCCTTGTGGATACAGAGAATAAAGCAGGACTAAATAAGGATAAGGGCCATGAATTAAAGAATAAAAATCTAGACTAGAAAGGGAAGATGAATAATGAAGAGAACTGGAGAAAAAAAATCTTTTTTTAGAAAAAACGTGCAAAAAATTTAAAAATAGTCAAAAGAAGTTGAATGAAAGGGGGAAAAGGGGATTCTATTTAACTACTTAACTGGGAAAAAAAGAAAGACTGGAAAACCTAAATAAAAAGATAAAAACTAAGGAAGAAAAAACAAAACTCCATAACTAAAAAAAGGGGTAACAAACTGGAGTGTGATGGGAAGAAAGCCAGTGGGAATGAGGTTGTCTTAAAATAGGTTAAGTGGAAGACAAATAGTGCTATGTTCATAAAGGAAAGGAGGAGAATCTTAGTTTTTTAAAAAAAAATCAGAGACAAATGTGGAAAATATAAATCTCACTCTCATAACATTAAATATGAATGGATTAAGCAATCCAAAGATACAAACAACAAAAGAGTGACTAGATGAGAAAACAGAACCCCCAAATCTGTAGTTTATAAGAAACACATTTAAAAAACAAAGACATAAACTGAATAAAAATGAGGGGCTGGAAAAAGATGTACTATGCATCAACTGAATCCAAAAAAGTAGGAGTTGGGATCATACTATCAGAGAAAGTAAAAACAACACTTAAAACATGAAAAGGGATAAACAAGGAAACTACATTGTACTGAAAGGAACCAACCAATATAACTATTAAAATTATGTACTCTAATTGCCTTAGCACCAAACTAATGCAGAAACATTAACCGAACTACAAGACAAAGACAATAACACAATAGTGACAGGAGATTTCAATGTCTGTCTCTAAATTTTGGAGAAGTCTAACAGAAAGATAAACAAAAAGAAAAATATAAAACTAAACAAATTGCTGGGAAAACACAGAGCTAAAAAACTTAGATCTTCTAAATGGGACTACAAAAGAATTTATGTATTTCTTAGCACCACATATAATATTTATAAAAACTGATCATATATAAGACACATAAAACATATCATATAAGAGATACTGCAAACAAATACAAAAAAGGCAGAACAGCAAACACATCCTTTACAGATCATAATTAAATAAAAATACTGATAAGTTCAGGGACTACAAATGAAAGGTATAGATCTAAAAGGAGATCTAACAATTAAATCTTAATAATGAGTGCGTCAGAGAAAAAGATTCACATGAATAATTAAAAGCTCTCTAAAAGAAAATAATTATCAAACAACATACCAAAATTTCTTAGAGGCAGCAGTTCTCAAGAAAAATATTATATCTCTACAAACATATAATAACAAAATTTAAAAAGAGAAAATTAATGAACCGAATAGGCACTTTTAAAAATGAGAAAGCCAAGAAATAGTCAAACCTAAGATAAGCACAAAAGAGAAGGTAGTAAAAATTAGAGAAGTAGATAAATTGGAAACTAAACTATGTAAATGAGAAATAAAACTAAATTTTGACTCTTTGAAAAGACTAATAAGGTTGATAAACCTTTAGGTAGTCTGATTGAAAATAAGAGGACAGAAAGTCAAAGCAACAAAATAGAAAAGGATCAAAGAGAAATCAAGACCAATAGATTTACAAGACCAATAGATTTTAAAAAATAATTAATACTAATACTATACAAATTATTTTCAAACATTGAGAAAGAAATCTACCAGAACCCTTTTATGAAATATAGTTCTAATACTTAAGCAACAGAAATATAAAATATAGGACAGCTATATACTGATAGCATTAATATCAATTTAAACATTTTTAATAAAATTCTGTCATAAAGACTGTAGCAATTTATCCAAGGAATTTTTCATTATGCAAGGGATAAGAGATGCAAAGATAGTTAACATTAGAAAAATAATCAATGTAATTAATCATATTAAAACAAAAAACATCCCAAAACACATGATTGTCTCAATTAGATGTAAAATTGACAAGCTTTAGCACTAAACCTCATAAAGTATAAGCATAAAGAGACTTTTTTTGATCATAAAAAAGTATCTATCAAAAATCTAAAGCAAGCCTCACATGCAATGGTGATACTGTAGAATCTTTTCCAGGAAATACAGGAATAAAACAAGGATGCCCACTCTCCCCATTATTATTTCATATAGTTCTAGAAATGCTAGCATCAGTAATAAGATGAGAAAAAAAGATATAAATATAGGTAAAAAAGAGATACAATTGTCCCTATTTGCTAATGATATGATGGTATACTTGGAAAATTCTAGAGAGTTTGAGGTAATTGCAAATCTTATTTGAGACAATGGCAGATTATTCAATTAAGGTACAGACCACGAAATAAATCCTCAAAAATCACCTGAATTTCTATATAATTATAACAAAATTCAAAAGGCAATAATAAAAAGAGAGTTTTCATTCTAAATAATTATAAAATGTACAAATTATCTGGGGATTAATCTATGAAAGCACCTGAAAGGCTTGTGTTGAATCAATTATAAAATACTCCTTAAAGAAATAAAAACCAGTGTGAAAACCTAAGGAATATTCAAGGCTGATGTTCTGGCCATTTGAATACAACAAAAATACCTATACTACCCAAATTAATTTATACTTTTAATACCATGCCGATCAAATTATCAAAAGATACTTTATAGGCCTTGACAAAATAATAACAAAATTCATTTGGAAAAAAAAATATCTAGAATATCAAGAGAAATGACAAAAAGACAAATGGACAAAGGAAAAATAGCATTTCTGAACCTCATGCTATACTAGAGAGCAGCTGTCATCAAAATGATCTGGCACTGGCTAAAAATAAAGAAATAGATCAATGGAACAGACTATACAAGGAAGGTTCAGGAACAATTAAACTAAATTACCATGTTCAGTACAGAAGAAAACATGAATTACTTAGGAAAGAAATCCCTAATTGATAAAACTTCTAGTAAAACTGAAAAGTAATATGGCAAAAATTAGGCTAAGGCCAACACTTTATACCATATTCCACAAAACATGATCTTAATATTAAAGGTGAGACAAAAAAATTAAAAGAGAAGCAAATCATATCCTTCTCACAGTTATGGGTAGGAGACATATTTTTAACCAAACAAGGGATATAGGCAGTTACAAAAGATAAAAACAGGCAATTTTGATTACATGTAACTGAAAAAATTCCATGTAAAATTAATGCATCTATGATAAAAGGGAAGTGGTTAAATGGGGGAAATGTCTTTGTATAAAATTTCTCTACTATGGGTTTCATATCTAACATACAAACATATATATACACATATATGTATGTATATACATATGCATTCGTATGTATATATGTATATATAATGCATACACAAATATGCATCTGTGTGTGTGTGTGTGTGTAAAAGTCCAAGTAGTTTGCTCATAATGTTATAGTCTCTCTTCTCCTTGAGCTTGGTTTACCAGAGGTTTATTCCAAGAAATCATAAATGAAAATTACATGAGACAAAAGAGTTAATTGTCCCAGTTTTTCTGGAAATAAAGATAGAATAAATCAATAGGGAAGGCTCTTCGGGTATGCAGAGGGAGGGATAATGAGAAATTACAATAAATATATCAACAAAATTTTGAAAAAGATATTCTTTGCAGTGAGGTGATAGGGTGGGAAGCTAGATTCTAAGGGATTAAGAAGTGAGTGGAAAGCAAGGAAATGAAGACAAGTATACTCAGATCTTTCCCGGAGTCTACTTGAGCTCCTAGGGTGATTGCTTCAGGGGATGGCAGAGTCAGGTAAAGGATTTTCAGAGATGGGGGAGACCCTGGCATGTACCAAGGCCATATGAAAGAAGCCAGTGGATAAGGAGAGATTAAACATGAAGGAAAGAGAAGGAGCAAGCTCTGGAGGAGATGAGAGAAGATGGAGAGGTTGGCCTCAGGAAGGAGAACAGCAATAATTTCATCAGACTCTGATGTAAAGGAAGGAAAAATGGGAGGAGAAAATGATAAAGAGGGGTTTGAGCTATGGACTGGAGAAGAAGAAATTTGCCAGGGAAGGCCTCTATTTTCTCATGGTTTTGATACCTACAGCTAGTTTCTTCACCTCTTGTATAACATAATGATAGTCACTACAGAGCGAAGTTTATTCTTCTTAATGTTTCACAATGCCTTAAAAGGCAGAGCTTTCATATTATAATTACTAGAGAGGTGGAAGCTTTTTATAAGTACAGACCCCTTCTCTTTTCAACTGGGCTACCTCACAGCTCTACTCATGCTTTGCTCACACTGTTGCAGTATCCCTCCTCCCTGAACTTCATTTCAAAAGCAGGACCCAGGTCTGACTAACGCAAAACTGTGAAGTAGGCAAGTTGTTGGACTTCTCCTTTTTGTGTCTTCTCCCATCGCCCCATCTCACCATACTCTTTGTTGCAATTGACCTTTGTTTCTATTTATACTCACTCTGAGCCATCAAAATTCAAACAAAGGGCAAGTGAGGCTTGGGCTGAGATTGGTCATTGGCCAATTGTGAGAGCCAGAGTGATTTGGATTTAAAGTCTCCATTTTACTCCACTTATCAAAGCCTGTTTTACCAGAGCTTTATTCCAAGAAATTGTAAATGAAAACTACATGAGACAAGAGTTAATTGTCCTAGTTTTTTTTTTTTGGGGGGGGGGAAGGTATTATAAATAAATAGGAAAGAAAAAAAAATCTAGCCCATGAACTCCAAGATATCTTGCAAAGTATAAGTGGCCAAAACCACATGTAAGGCTATGATTCCCCATGTAGACAGAAGAATGAGGAAGAGTAGGAGGGAGGAAATAGCAGCATTGCCCAACTGGAACTGGCATGTTGGTTCCCTCTGGGGCAGGACATCTACTACTGCCAACACATTGTTTTTCATCCTTCCTTCTTGAAAAGGACCAAGGACATCAGGGGGGTGATATCTTGACTTTCTAATGAATTAAATTTGACAGAGGCAGAGCTCTGCAAAGTCATTAGCCTCACCCTCGCCTCCAGAATGTTGGAGTCCAGTAGCAAGACATATGTCAGGACAACTGGTAATGGCCCTGGATGTAGTGGGAGACTTTCGCCTTTTTAATTTAAGGT
The DNA here is from genome assembly GCA_023548195.1 of Bettongia penicillata ogilbyi. Taxonomy (NCBI): domain Eukaryota; kingdom Metazoa; phylum Chordata; class Mammalia; order Diprotodontia; family Potoroidae; genus Bettongia; species Bettongia penicillata. The sequence goes on from JAJHZJ010000611.1 coordinate 1,425,840, forward strand.
CTTTCCCAGGTCTCAGTTTATCTGAGACGATACACATTCAGTGATTAAAGGCTAGGTAAGAATTGAGGTAAAAGATGACTTCCCAAAAGAATCAGTCTGAAAGGGGAAAACCCTCAGAGTTTCTGGACAAAACACATCCAATTGCTATTTATACTCCACCACCTACTTTACTCTTGCCATTAAGAAAAGCTTTGCCTTTAGGTAGGGGTCTAATAAACATAGTCACTCAGAGAGGTAAGAGATTGATAAGGTCTAGTAAATATATCTGTAAGTGCTATTTGTATTTCAAAAGGACTTAAGACAAAAGAATGAATCCTGGGTACTGGGAGAACTGGTGAGAGGATAAATATTGTTTTGGGTATGGCAATAATTTAGGGCCACACTAATTCTACCTATGGGTTCTGACTCTGGGTCTGATAAAAAAATGACTAATATAGAAACAGTCAAAAAGAATTCTAAAGGATTTAGCCTATTGCTCATGGAAAGTTGTTTCTTTCTCCAAGTTTGTTCTTAGAGAAGAGGGCTAGCTTAGGTGTGGGGCAAGGTCTTGGAATTTTTCCTGGCATATTACTTTCTACTAATAAGGGATTGGGTTACTGAAATACTGAAGTGACTTGGTGGTGACATCAATGTGGATACTACCTGCAACAATGCAAATCAGAACTTCCTGTTTTTCTGGACTAGTCTTTTCTCCATCCAATAGACTATTTTATGATCATGTCTCTTCCTCCTACCACTTCCCTCTTGTCCTGCCCCTTTACTGGAACATGCCTTCTTGTAAATTCTCCCCTGTCATCAAGACACTTTTTTATTAGAACATCTCAAACTAGAAAATTTCACTTTCCTAATTCAATGAACATCAGACTTTCATTTTTTTTTTTTTTGGCTAATGTACATTTTTAGTGAAAAATAAAGTTTAAGAATCTAAGCATTAACACCCAATATGTATATATTTACTTATTTATAAAGTTTCGCACATATACCTTTCTGCTAACAAATAGGAATGTTCTAAAATGTATAGAAAATAGAAATTAAAAAAGGATAAGAAAAAGATGAAATAATTATTAAGCAGGGGAGTGATACGCTTCAACCTATACAATAAGAAAATAACTTTGACAGCTATGTGGAGGATGGGTCAGAGTATGGAGCAACATGAGGCAAGGAAACCAATTAGAAGCCTATTGCAATACTTCAGGCAAGAAGTAATGAGGGCCTAAATTAGTCTGGTGGCTGTGTGAATGGAACAAGAGATAAATTCAAGAGAAATGCTGTCAAGACAGAAATGACAAGGTTTGGCAACTGATTGGCTATGTCGGGGAGAGCCAAAAATTGCATGAGATTGGAACCTGAGTGACACTAGAAATATGTGACATCCTTCACAGAAATAGGGAAATTGAGACTAGGTTTGGGAGGGAAAGAAAATGTAATAAAATTTGTGATCTGCCTGCATTATGGCCATTGTCTTCTACTTCATTTCCTTGACCCTTGGACCATGGTGGGCTTTGAGAGATAAGCTTTTGCCTTATCCTGCCCCAGATCAGACCTCTATACCACTTTATAGTGGTGATTTCTGGTCATTTCCAAACCATGTTACTGAACACATAGCCCTCATCTCCACATCTGCGTTCTACTCTAGTCCCTTTTATGCATTATGTTCCTCTATTAGAAAGTATGCTCCTTGAGGTTAAGGACTATCTTGCTTTCTTATATTGTATCCCTATTATTCAGCACAGTGCTCAGTACATTGTAAATATTTACTAAATACTTTATCATTCGTTTATTTGTATTGCAACCCATCCATACCTACTCAGCCAGTGCAACTTCATCCGTCCCATCTAAAACAAAAAAGATTTTAACTTAAGAATTACTATCACAAAGTCAGAGCTCTCATTTTAGAGAATACCTACTACAGAAACAAAGCAATCTAAGGAACAGGGAATACATATGCTGGTGGGAGTGGGGAGGGGATTTTTCCAGTGGCATTTGAAAAGCTCCTGCTATGGTACCCTGTAGGTTATTCCTTAGTGTATTTTAACTACCCTGAAGGGCTTATGATCAGTTGAGAAAGGAGAAGGTTAGGAGTTGCACAGCTATGGAAAGAAGAGTGGGAGAGTACTGGGATATGACAGTTGAATAGTTGGCGTGGTTATGTTGGAGACAGGCTCCGTTACAAGCAATGACTGTAAAGAGGGGTTGTGATCCGTCTTCTCACCCAGAATGGTTGATCATATAGCCCTTAAGGTCAAACCACTAACCAGCTTTGGAGATGTCAGTCTTAGATGACTGGTTTTTCACAGTCTTTGAGCTCAGAGATGAGAAACCCATGACATTTCTAAACAGAAGTCTTCTCTTTCGTCCAAGGGACCTGATCTTCTCTGATAGCTTCAGTGCCATGACTCCAGGAAGTAAGTTGGAGTAGCTATAACTCCTAAACTGAGTCAGATTCTTTGAAACCTTGAAATTCCCTGAGTGCCCTGAAGGCCTGACCAAGGAATGTGAGACCTCTGTGGCCTCCCTCTAATTGACATGTCCTAAAGACTGTAGTATCTAAGATTGCCTGATGACATTCCTGGTTGTATCTCTGCCTTGTCCTGCTTTGGAGGTGTTACCTGGAAGGATGTTGCTCTTCTACTGTTTCAGTCACACTGGACTCTTCATGATCCTTTGGACCTGTTTTCATAGGGTTTTTTTGGCAAAGTACTGGAGTGGTTTGTCATTAAGTGACTTGCCCGAAGTCACACAGCTAGGAAGTTTCTGAGGCTGGATTTGAACTCAAGTCTTCCTGACCATCCAGCGCTCTATCCACTGTACCACTTAAGTGCTACATGGAAGAGGTGTTGCTGTTCAGACATGTCCAACTATGTGACCCATTTCTTCTTCATGTGTCCCCATTTTACAGATAAGGGACTGAAGCAAGTCTAGAGTCACACAGCTAGTAAATGTCTGAGGCTGTATTTGAACTCAGATCTTCTTGACTATAGTATTGGTGTTCTATCTACTGTGCCACCAGCTGTTCCACCTGGAAGAATAATCAATAACAAAATTATCTTAAGGCGCAGAAAGTCTGCCTCTGACACATAGCAGCTGGGTGATCCAGGGAAATTCATTTACCCTCTCAGTGACCCTAGGCAACAATCTAAGCCTATAAATTGTAAAACAGGTCCAGATTTGCATTGGCAGACCTAGTTTCTTCATGTGGCATTTTCAGATCAATAAATCACAGGCTCAATCTTAAAAAAAAAGTTTTGTTATTCACTGGCTCATGTAATTCTTTATTGAAGGTCCTTTAATCACAGCAATGGACACTCAAAAATTGTTTTTATCTTCTTTTTTCTACATCACCTTCATTTCCAAATATAACCCTTCTCCATCGTATTCTTAGAGAGCCATCCTTTGTAGCAAAGAATAAAAAAGGGGAAACAAGAAGCAATTCAACAAAACTAAGCAACACATGGATTGAGTCTAAGAGTTTAGGCAATATTCCATGCCTGTAGTCCCCAACCTGTGCAAAGAAGTGAGTAAATTCCAGCAATGGACTCAGAGACTATACCTGTGTGGTCTCCACCTGTGTGTATAATTATTGTCTATCTCTCCATTAAGTCCTAACATATTGGAAGCCTTCTAATGCTTTTGAAATTCCATGAAAGTCAGGACAGCACTCAGATTGGTCATTTGTCTTTCCCATGCTGTTCATAGATAGCCACTAGGCTTACCTCTCCCAGTAATACATTTACTAATTTCTTTTTTTCTATCTCTTACGCTCAAGTTGTTGTCAGCAAGATACTGTATCATACTTAGGCCAAGCATTCATCTCTCCGTTATCATTTGAGTTAACCCCAATTAAAATTTTTTGTACACAGTAGTTTCCTACAATTTGTATTCACATATTAAATAATATTGGTTCTAAAAAGATGGATTTTTGTGTTATGCATTAGTTTAGAAGTATTTAAAGTGCTATGTAATTTACTAATTAAATCCAGCTCATTCCTTTCCTCTTGTTTCTATTCTGGGCCCACCTCATTTTCCATCTTCAGTGTCTGTTCAAGATGTGCTGATGAATAAACTAGAGGGATTACCCATCCAGCTGCATCTCATAGTCTGGATAACAGGCATCCTTTCTCCATTTGATTTTTCCTATATAAATCAGATCTCTTTTAAATGGCCATGACCTTTGTTGAAGAGGTCCTGTGGTATTTTGGGGCTTGATGCAATCAGCACATTATCAGTCACAAATAGAAACATCTGGAGAATGTAATTGTCCATAGGGAATCCCTTTTCTGTTGGACTCTTCACAGGACATCCTTCATGACAGAGGTAAACACCTTCAGAGGGCATACATTTCCCCCTTTTTATTTTCTTTGCTTGTGTATGTTTTGCCATTTCAGTTTATATATGTCCTCATTAGTGGGTTATCTAAATGTGACATGGACAGATACCTTTGGAGTCAGATACCTCTATAGATACAAATTCCTCTCCAAGGGAGGCTTTGCTTATTGCCTAGAGAGGAGCAGGCAAAAATGCCATGAGGTTGCCCACTCTGCCCTCCTCTGAGAGTAGGTACTTGGCCTTGCTAGGCTCAGGTCATTGATTTTTCTACCAGTTAGGAGAATCTCATGCTAAATGCTCCAGGTTTGATGCTCACATTACACTGGGTGGTGGTGAAGTGAACACTAAATGAAATTGTCACCATTTTTGCATCAGTCAAAGACTTTTTTGTGATCCTAAATTATGCAAAGGAGCCATCTTGTTGAAGGAATTCCTTTAAGGTCACATTGTGCTATGCCTAACCAAATGCTTTCTGCAACTAACAATAAATGTACATTATAGCTTTCAATCAAGGGAGACTGTGTACGTGTACGTGTACGTGTGTGTGTGTGTGTGTGTGTGAGAGAGAGAGAGAGACAGAGAGAGAGAGAGAGAGAAAGAGAGAGAGAGAGAGAGAGAGAGAGAGAGAGAGAAAGATGCAATGGAAAGTGACCCAAAGTCACAGATAGCTTGGGTTCAAATCCTCAGATCTTGGTCCTGTCACTCATTGCCCATGTTACTGCCTAAGCAAGTGACTTCTCTTCTCTGGGACTTGCTTAGCTCATCTGTAAAATGAGGGGTTAGACTAGGTAACCTCTAATGTACCTTCCAGGTCTAAAACTATGATCTTATGAATTATGTGGCTTTGATATAGTATAAAAAAATTCATGAAAGTCTTCTTATTTTAAAATTTTTATAAAGTATACCTTTGATGCATGAGTAAATGATTCCTATAAAGATGAAATGAAAAAGTAAGTAGCTATTGCTGTTCTCTCAGGAGCATTAAAAATATTTATAATTGGAATCTCCTAATCTCCCAAGCCCCCAAATTTGGTTCTACCAACATGGATTTTATTCTGTGTAGACTAAATGACAGTGATGAAATTCTGTAGAGGAAAGATCATTGACTTTGGAATGGAAAGAACTAAATTTTAGTCCTATTTCTGCCATCGACTAGCTGAGTGATGGTGGGCATTACCTAATCTCTCCGAGCCTCAGTTTTCTTATTGGTAGAACACTACAATACTCAAAATTCTGTAATTTAGTTGGAGGACAATGAGTGGTGTGCTGAAGCCAGCTTCAACCACTTCTTGGGATCTGATTGTTAAATTTTCATTATGAGCACTTATATTTTGGAATTTGGAAATACAGCCCTGCTATAAACCAGGGAATGATTTATTGTTCTTTTTTTTTTCTAGACATAAGAAAGTAATGAAGAAAATGTTAATAGTGCAGATTAAATTTTAAAGTGTGTCATGCATACATTTTATTCCCCAGGGGATTAGTTTTTAAACATTTACCATCACATCCTGGATTAAAACTGTCTTTCATGAAGCCAGTAAGTCTTAGTAAATTCCTTGAGGAATTAACTACTTGCAAGATATAGTGATTAGATGCTGTGAAGCAGCTAGGTGGTAGGTACAGAAGATAGAATGATGGATTTGGAGTCAAGAAGACTTCAGTTCAAATTACCTGTGTGACCTGGCTCAATCATTTACCCTCTGTTTGCCTCTAGCTATTAATCTATAAAATGGGGATAATAATCATCCCACCTACCTGACCAGTAGTGTTTGAAATTAAATGAAATAATATTTGTAAAGTGCTATGCAAACCTTAAAGCACTATCTAAATGCTAGTTATTCTTACTATTTCTTCCCCAGAATTATATAGCTAATAAGCATCCATGGTGAGATTTGAACACGTCTTCCTGACTGCCCAGCATTCCATCTCTTATGCTCATCTATGGAAAGGGGATGGTAATATTTGCATGACTTGCTTTACAGAGGATACTGTAAATGCTAAGCCCTATGTGTGTGTGTGTGTGTGTGTGTATGATGATGATGATGACTAACATTTCTATAGTGCTTTAAAGTTTGTAAAGTTCTTTACAAATATTATCTCACTTTTATCCTCACAAAGAGTATTGCAGGTGGGTGATACAATTATCCCCATTTTACAGATAAGGAAATTAAGGCAGACAGGGGTGAGGTGACTTGCCTAATCTCCCTGCCTCCAAGTCCAGTGCCATATTTACATTACCACCTAGCTTTTAAATACAGAGAGCCATTATTTATGACTCACATTAATGAGGACCAGAGAACACATAGATAGTTGGAATTTACAGAAAATTCCAAACCTCACTTTAGTCAAGTGTTTTAACTCCCCTTACTTCTGTTCCTATGCTCACCCTTTATTAGAACTGCTCACAAGAAGCAAAAAGAGATGATTTGAAATGCACTAATTACCTATTATTCAAATTATGAATAATAGAATAAACAATTTTATTTGGGTTGAGAGAATTATCCTTGTTATCAGCATCATAAAAAATTATGTCAAACTTTTATCGGGGTCCTAATCACCTAAGTTCTACCAAGAAATAAAAAAGATGTAGATTCCATGCCCTTCCCCCATTAACAACAGAAATGAAGGTAAACTCAGAATAATATATAACTGTGGCTATATAAGTGAATGGAATAGATTTATTCCCAGGGAAGAAAAATGTGTGTAAATGGCATCTCTGCAAATTGAACCGTATTGAAAATTCTCTAGGGGAGGCTGATATTTAAAGGAAGCCTATTGTGAAACCTTTTATAAAGTGAAAAATTATTTCATAAAAGAAGATTATCACCATGAAATAATTTTTTTCCTCCTAGATTTTCATGGACAGGATTTTTTCTAGCTTTCTGAATAACTAGCTGCCTACATGTTGTGCATCAAAGGGCTTTAGATGGGGTACTCTGACTCCAAATTTGTACTAGGTGGTTTGTTATGGATCCCTGAAATTCTAGAATTTAATTTCTTTGAGACTTTAAGTTTCTTCCATTAAAAGGTATATACCTGTAGGAAGGGTAATTCCTTAAGTTACTGTAATAATTTCTGGCAAGGAGTTGACTTTCCACAAAATCTCTGGGATTCGTAGTTCATCCCAGTTTGAGAAGAGAGAAAACTGACACAAGTTTAGCCCTCAGAAGGGAGTGTAGAGATTCTCTTTTGTATGGTAGCAATTCTTTCTAGAAAAAAATGAGAGTAGAAGGGAGAGGTGGGAGTTATGTCATGGTAGCAGCACTGTAATTGTGGTAGACACTATCTACCATACCTGCATTTGTATTCTTTAAGACCATGAGAGATGACTTCTAAATGGAGATGTGTATGACTAAGGGGTGTGTGTGTGTGTGTGTGTGTGTGTGTGTGTGTGTGTGTGTGTGTGTGTGTGTGTAAATCAAAGGAATCTCTCTATTATCAGGAGCACTAAGTGACAAACCAGCTTCCTCTTGAGGAAATAGGGGAACTGGTAGTCCCTCCCTTATCTCTGCCTTACTTGCATTTAATTGTATTTTTATTTTTTTCTGTTAAAGAATACATTTGCCAGAATTACTATTATTTTTCATAGGTACTTGAGTTTGATCCTCCTCTTAGTTTGCCTGATAGCCCTTTATTTGCGGCATGAGAACACAATGGGTACAATACAGGAGTGAGAGGGTTCTTTCCTAGTCCAGGGTTCTTAAATCCAAACCTGCTGTTGGAGAGCTGTGTTCTCTATCTGCACTAGTCATCTTATACCTTCCAATACAATTTTATACATTTCCAGTACAAACATTGACCAGATATCTATATCTACCCCATATACATAAACCTAAGAGTGACAGGATGTTACACTATTATCTATTGATCTATAGCAAAACAGAAAGCAAAACCTAGGATAGGTTCTTGAAAGGAAGTGGAGATGTAAAGAATGACAGAATGTTTTAATACTCAAAGATCTCAACAAAGGAAGAAGGACCTTAGTCAAGAAATGTGTGTATGTAGGTACATAATCTGAAAGTAGCATCAATTCACTTACATTTCCCAGAGGAAGGAAGGCACTTGTAGTTACCAGATTCAAAGCAAACATATCCTTTATACATCATAAAAAAGAGTTAAAAATAACCCCATAAACTAACCACTATGAAATGAGTTGTGACAGTTGTGGTTTAATGGACCCTACAATAATCATTAATCTACTTGCAATTTATTGAGCACAATCTATGAGATGTGGATCTAATCCCATTTTTCACCATGCTGCTATCCAATTTTCCCAACAATTTCTATTAAATGACTCTCTTACAATGTAATCTTGAAGTTATCTAGTCCTAATCTGTAATATATCTTCAACTCCAATGTGAGATTATTGCCATTATATCTTCAAAACCATTCACAATTTTGCCTTATGTCTCACTCGATCCTTAAATTAAGTTCATGTATATCTACTCCATTTTTATATTTGACTTATTTTTTAAAAACCTACTCAATTACTTTCTTCAGGTTACATTGCAAATGAAACAACCTAATAATTAAGCCATCTCAGTCATTTGTTCCTAAGCTTTTTACCCATAGCTGTGACACATTCCTCACAATCTCTTCAGACCTGCTAGTTGTTATGGGTCCAGGGTTTCATTTATTTTGTTTTGTGGGGACCCTTCCTTTTGAAAACCAATAAATAATAATAAAAATAAGGCCATCATTGAAAGAAAGGCAGCCTTTCCCCATCAGCCCATTTCTAAAAATGCTCCTTTGGCATTAACGGATTAAGGAACTCTGATTCTGATTGCCCAGTTATAAAACGTCCCTCTTAGGATAAGCTTTTGTTGTTCAATTGTTTCAGCTGCATCCCACTCTTCAAGATCCCACTTGAGGTTTTCTTGGAAGAGATACTTAAGTGCTTTGCTTTTTCCTTTTCCTGCTCATTTTTGTAGATGAGAAACTGAGGCAAACAGTGTTAAGTGACTTGCCCAGAATCACGCAGTTAGTAAGTGTCTGAGGGCAGATATGAACTCAAGAAGTCTTGAGTTCTGCCATACTGCCAACTCAAACTTTGACTGATGTCACCTCCCTCAGCCTCCTTCTGATTAGAGGGCTGGAGGATGAACGACTAAACTCCTCCCAATGCCTTCCTTTATATTTTACCTTTCTTTACTTTGCATCTGCTGCCCTGCCTGGTTTCCAAAACACAAGCTGCTCTCTGGTATCCCATTGTTTCCTCCTGCACTTCCTGTCTACTGCTGTGTGTTGTCTTGCCCTTTAGATTAGATCCTGGAAGATAGGGACAGTCCTTTTTACTGATTATATCCCAAGTGTTTTTAGCACCATGCCTGGCACATAGTAGAAGCTTAATACATGTTTATTGGATTGGATTGTTAAAATTGTACTATTGCTTATATCAGTTGATGCTTCGATGGCTACCAGGGATTACCATTCAGACAGTTTTTTAAAAATTACATGCATATGTGTATCCATGTCTATCATGAGGCTGAGTAGAAAATACTTTTAAGAGTGCTAAAGTGATTTTATATAAATATACTCAGCCTATAGACAGCATATTTAAAATTTGACCTTTTTATAGGGATATTCTAGCTTTCCCTTGATTTTTAAAGTTTAAATTGCTTTCTTTCCTGGGAATCAATACTAAAATAGCTATTTAATACTTGCAGAGTGCTCTAATCCCTTAAGGAAAAAGTACAACAAAAAGCATAGGAATGGGGGTGGACCTGTGATACAGTCTGTGAAGCTCTGCCAGGAAGGCTGTTGTAATGGTGCAGGCCAGCCAGCACCTTTTCTGAAATTAATAGTCTTAGAGAGCTACCTAGATCACTGAGAGGCTAAGGGACATTTCATACAGTTCTGCATGTGTCAGAAGTGGGTTAGAGACTTCATTATAAATGCAAAAATAATTCTTTAACTCTACTCCATTCCATTCAATAAACATTATTCAGCCAAAAGTGTAGCATCCTGCAGGGTCTACTTACCCAACTTCTACTAGCATTGGCAAGCTGTGTCCCCAAAGGTCAATGATTATGACTCTCTTCTAAGTCCTAATGTGCTTCTCATTGATTGATTATCAACTAGAGTTAATTTACCTTGAAAAAGAGTATTTACTAAACAACTATAGCAAGGACAATTTTCACAGAATCATTTTCTTCACCAATTCTTTCCCCTACTTCCCACATACAAGTGGGGATACCCTGGCACACAAAAAGTCCCTGAGAAGAGCAGGCTCCAATTGAAAGAGCTCATGTGGCCAAAGGGTCAACTCATAATTCCTGGTTTTCTGGAAATCTTTCCTCCCTCTTAGAGGAGCCTTCATGTTTTCCTCAGTAGTAGCATTGTGCCAGACTTCAAGAGTTGGTGTCCTTATGGAATTCTGAAGTCACCTTTCCATGGTTCACTTAGTTTGTTTTTGGTGTGTCTCTCACCTACCTGGGGATGCTGCTATCAACTTTGGTTAAGAATGAGACCTTCCTCTGGGCTTACTTCCCCACCCTGTCCTCTGGTACAGGTTCAAGTGTCTGCTTCCTCAACGGACTGCTAAACCTGGAATCTCTGAAAGTTCAACTACATTACTAATAGATTGATGGAACTCCAGGATGGTTTACTGCTTTACTCACAGAGAAGATGTCACAGTGGATCGAGGGCTGGGTCTGGAGCCAGGATGCACTAGGTCCATGTTCATCCTCAGACACTTGTTAGCTTTATGACCCTGGGCAGGTCTGTTCTCTCTTTGCCCTAGTTTCCTCAACTGCAAAATGGGGATAATAACACCTACCCTATGGGATTGTTGTAAAGATCAAATGAGATAATATTTGCAAAATCACTTAGCACAGTGCTTGGCACATATTAGACATGTATAAAAGCTTATTCCTTTCTTCTCTCTTCTCCTTCCAAGTATGAGGATAACAAAAGCAAGGAGATGGGAGACAGGGTGCCATGTATGATGAATACTAAGAAGACAATGAATCTTTTAGCAAAGGTTTAACTAGAGACCCTCAAAGGATGGGAAGACAATAATGAGGAAAGGGTATCAGGGTTGTCTACTGACACCCTCCCCTACCTTTGCACTGGGACCAGGATTGATACCTCTAAACTAGGGCAACACATCAAACTTCCACAGTGAGATTGGGACAGAGAAGAGAAAAAAAACCAGGGATGGCATTACAGAACCTTAAACCTGGTCGTTTTGAGGTCATGGAAATAAGAGAGAAGCCACAATGGTCTAAAATTTCTAGGTCAGTGTTCTTATTAAGCACTTAGTATGTGTTAGTCTGTGTACAGGACACTATATAGATACAAAAAAATTAAATAATCCCTACTCTCAAGGAGCATACATTCTTTTGGGGGAAACAACATATATAAGAATATACATATATATATATGCATATCTAAATGTACATATATAAGAAGATATGGAATAAATGTTCTGTGAGGATGCATCAGAGAGGAGGGGAAGGCTAGAGGTCAAACCAGAAGACAGTCTAGATGTCAATAAATGGTCACTCATCCTGTAACCCCATGGCTCCTTCTGAAACAGTCCTACAAGTTCCCAGAAAATACTGGGAAGTCACAAAAAAGATGAATGAATATCTGAAGATTTTTTTCCATTCTCTGATTTCAGTCCTCTGATTGATTCACTGGGTACAACCTGAGAACCTCTAGCCAAGCAGCATAGTGTGCAATATGGGCTCAGGGTCAGATTCCCTCCAAGATTGTGTTGATAGCCCCAAAAGTTCTGAACTACCTGCACTTACCAAGATGGTTAAAGAAGAGTAACTGATTCCTAAACATGATAATGTTTTTAAATGTTCTTTGTAATTTGAAGTTATTTGAGCTAATAAGTTCACAAGGAAAGACTTAGTATGGAGGAGATAGTAAGCTGTCTTCTTTTCATGGGCTATGTTCTCTTTCTTCAGGTGACTGTAACATATTTTAAAAATCTCTTTTGATGTGCAGTATCAGTGCCCAAGATTTTTGAGAATCTTTTTGATGTCCATATGCATGCAGTTATCTCTTTAGCACTGGGAAGGGGAGTTATGAGAAACTTTCACAACAGTATAGGTAAAATTTAAGGAGAAATGGAACTAGTGTAGTGGAAGTGTGAATGGAGAGGAGAGGATGAGCACGAGCAGTACTGTAGAGTTAGAAGGGATGAGACTTGGTGACTGATTGGATGTGGGAAATGAAGAAAAGAAAATCAGTAAGTTCTGAAGCTGTGAGATTGTGAAGATGACAGTGCTATTATCATGACTAAGGAAGAGAGGGAAAGTTGCAGATTTAGGGGAGAAGGTGCAGAACATTTAGATCACATTGATTTGGAAGTGCTGAAATGTGGAACTAGAGGTTTAAGAAGAAGTTAGGACTAGAGAGATACACATTTCAAGTCATCTTCAGAAATTTCCAAGTCTAGATCTTTACTAATTTGGGAGGTATTAGGCCCATCCTTATCCTTTCTACCTCAAAATTTTCATTGTCAATTGATCTTTTTATCAAATTTGGTTGTCATATTTCCATATATATTATGTCACTGCCCTACTCCTTAAGGGGCTACTTAGATTTTCCAAAATTAAACAGGCTATTTATACAAAGCTGAAAGTGGAAATGGATAAAAGAAAAGACATTACTATGGAACTATCACTGTTTCCTACTAAATTTTAAACCATGTAAGTAAATGCCAAGGATGTCCAAATCACCTAGGAACCACTTTGGTCAGCAATTACAACCTGATTGCTGAAGTGGTTGCCAATAGGAGAAAGAGTCAACAAAGAACAACACTAGTTGCCCCATATATAAACTCATTTGCAAAACCTTACAGAGTATATTTTGGAAGTTCATGAGTATTGACTCATAATGCAGCAACAGGCTGTGGGAAGAAAGGTATGCTGAAAGTTTGTCATGAGATCCAACTCAGTCAGTTTTTGCAAAGAGCACTTAAAGATAAAAGTGGAATTAGATCAACAAACTAATGAAAGCTTAAACAAAAAAGAATCAACATTTTTACAATAAACTGTCAATAACCAGAGCTACCACATTTGGATTCAACATCATAGCTTCCTGTGTATGTCAAGATAAAATGGAAATGGCGCACACACACACACACACACACACACACACACATATATCCTTAGCAAAAAACCAAAAAAAAACCAACCCAAAACCATAGACAAGAAACAAAGCTTGGTCAAACCAAAAATACATGAAAGAAACCCATGTTAGAGATAACAAAATTTCAGGGATATTGAAAAATTGACTTCCTCTTATATGGTAGGTTTAATCTAGCTGTTCTTGTCCTTATTTTCTTTCTTTCAAGAAAAAAATCTTAGATGGTATTATTATCCAAAAAAGTCAATTTATGGAACACCAAACATTACCAACTCATCTGCCAACTTTCTCACCTCTACAAAATCTTTATGCAAATAATCTATACACATATTTAAGGACATACTTGATGAAAAGATGAGAAGGGAACAGGCAGGTTTTTCTAAAAAATATTGCATAGCAAATGGTATTTTAAACAATTGACTGAAAAGTACAGAAAATTTATGGAATTTGCTATGTTTATTTTTTGTTGATTATTTTTAAAAAGCACTTCATTCAGCAGAGCAAAACAGAAAAGACTCTTCTCCAATGAGATAGGTATCTTTTGTGTGCCTAATAAGATTATGTGAGATTCTTTGATCAACCCAAAGAAAACAACAACCTTACTTGATGATCTTCTCATTTTATCAATATCAAATGAAGCAGGGAAAACTTTGCTTGCCAAAACTCATTGTCGCTGTCATGGAGAATATCTAGCACACAATCTAAAAGGGAGAGAAACTCCCTGTAGGAAATAAATTCCTCTAATGCTCTGGTTTACATGAATTACTGAAACATTGAAGAATTCCTTAAACATGGTCCATAATCAATAAAAAAGAAAGGAAGAAAAAAGGGAAAGAAGGAAGAAAGAATGGGAAGGAAAGAAGAGAAAAAGAAGAGTTCATTTTATTTACACAGAATATAAAAGTGGATGAAGCAAGTCTTTTATCTGGGCTGTAACATGTAATTAGATGAACAGCTCATGAAATTTTTCAGTCAGGATCACATAGCTTGGACACACACTGAAGATGGAGAATATACTGGGCCCAGAATTAAATTGAAGAAAGACAGGGGCCTGTATTTCACTGGGAAACTATACAATGGTTTCAATGACCCCATGCTTCTCCTCAAAATGAAACTCCATATTTTTAATACCAATATTTTGATGAGAGACAGTCTGGCATGGTGGATATGGATATGATTGGAATCAGGAAGGTCTGGGGTCAAATTTTCCTTCTGACACTAAATAGCCATGTGACACTAAGCCACTGACTTTATGATCCTCAGGCAAGTACTTAGTCCTAGGACTTATGTACTAAGTTATAGACAGATTGTAATCTGTATTGGTAGAAGAAATTCCCATGAGGATAATTTCCCATTCCAAGAAAAATCACAGATCCTTTGGGGAATTCATGTTCTCTTCCAGTGACTCTATGTGACTATGAACCGCATAATACTATAATCTATAAATAATCAAATATATAGACCACGCAAAGGTTAAGGGAGAAATTGTTGTGGGTGCCAGTTTGCTAACACATATTGCCAAGAAGTGATGTGGAACATGTCAAGAAATGGATGACTGAGAAAAGAGCTAATAAGAATTCCCTTCAGTAATAGCTCTCCTTCCACTTATTTCAAGACTTTAGTAGTTTCATGCCTTCAGTATCTCATTCTAGCAATGAAGATCACAAAGTATCCATATTTCAAAAACAGAATAATTGAGTTTCAGAGTTGGAAAGGATGTTAGTGGACATTTAGTCAACATATTCCTGGAAAAAAAAATCCTTTTTTCATTACACCTAACAAATGGCTATCCATGAATGAGCCTTTGCCCGAAGATGTCCAGTGATGGGGGAACCATTTGCTGCTTGGGGTACTATATTACATTTTAGGGTAGTTCTAATGATTAAGAAGCATTTTCTTACACATAGCTTAAAATTGCCGAGTTCTGTCATCCAGGGCTGAGCAGAGCAAATACAGTCTCTCTTCCTAGACACTTTAAATACTTGAAAATTGGTAAACTTCTTCAGGCTACCCAATCTTATTTCTTTCAACTGATCTCTTTTTGACAAAGCTTCTCATATATGCTCTCCAATGGTCCAATTTCCTTTTCAGCTCTAACATGTTATAATTTCATGACTCTGTAATTTATTATCCAATTGCCTACCTCTGGTCATAATTTCTTTCTTTTTTTAATAAAAATTTATTTATTTAACTTTTTACATTTATTTTCACACAATTTTGGGTTCCAATTTTTCTCCCCTTTTCTCCCCTCCCCCCACCGCAATACACTGAGCAATCTAATTTTCCCTATCACCAATCTGCCCTCTCTTCTATCATCCCTCCCTTCTCTTGTCCCCATCTTCTATTTTCTCCTGTAGGGCCAGATGACTTTCTATTCCCCATTAACTGTATTTCTTATTTCCTAGTAGCAACAACAATACTAAATAGTTGTTCCTAAAACTTTGAGTTCCAACTTCTCCCCATCCCTCCCTCCCCACCCATTCCCTTTGGGAAGGCAGGCAATTCAATATAGGCCCTATCTGTGTAGTTTTGCAAATGACTTCCATAATAGTCGTGTTGTGTAAGACTAACTATATGTCCCTCCATCCTATCCTGACCCCCATTGTTTCTATTCTGTCTTTTGATCCTGTTCCTCCCCAAGAGTGTTGACTTCAAATTGCTCCCTCCTCCCATTGCCCTCCCTTCCATCATCCCCTGCCCCCACTTATCTCCTTCTCCCCCACTTTCCTGTATTGTAAGATAGGTTTTCATACCAAAATGCGTGTGCATTTTATTCCTTCCTGTAGTCGAATGTGATGAGGGTAAATTTCTTGTTTTTTTCTCAGCTCTCCTCTTTTTCCCTCCACTAAAAAGTCTCCTGCTTGCCTCTTGAATGAGATATAATTTACCCCATTCCATTCACCCTCTTTCCTCCCACTACATTTCTCTCTCACCATTTACCTTAATTTCTTTTAAGATATGGTCCCATCCTATTCAATTCACTCTGTGCTCTCTGTCTCTCTGTGTGCGTGCATGTGTGTATGTGTGTGTGTGTGCACACGTGTACGTGTGTGTGTATGTGTGTGTGTGGTCCCACCTACTACCCAGATACTGAAAAGTTTTAAGAGCTACAAATATTGTCTTTCCATGTAGGAATGTAAACAGTTCACTTTTGGTAAGTCCCTTATGACTTCCCTTTGCTGTTTACTTTTTCATGCTTCTTCTCATTCTTGTGTTTGAAAGTCAAATTTTCTTTTCAGCTCTGGTCTTTTCATCAAGAATGCTTGAAAGTCCTCTGTTTCATTGAAAGACCATATTTTCCCCTGAAGTATTATACTCAGTTTTGCTGGGTAGGTGATTCTTGGTTTGAGTCCTAGTTCCTTTGACTTCTAGAATATCCTATTCCATGCCCTTTGATCCCTTAATGTAGAAGCTGCTAGATCTTGAGTTATCCTGATTGTATTACCACAATACTGGAATTGTTTCTTTCTAGCTGTTTGCAATATTTTCTCCTTGTCCTGGGAATTCTGGAATTTGGCCACAATGTTCCTAGGAGTTTCTCTTTTTGGATCTCTTTCAGGTGGTGATCGATGGATTCCTTCAATACTTATAGTTTTGCCCTCTGGTTGTAGAATCTCAGGGCAGTTTTCCTCGATAATTTCATGGAAGATGATGTCTAGGTTCTTTTTTTGATCATGACTTTCAGGTAGTCCCATAATTTTTAAATTGTCTCTCCTGGATCTATTTTCCAAGTCAGTTGTTTTTCCAATGAGATATTTCACATTCTCTTCCATTTTTTCATTCTTTTGGTTTTGTTTGGTGATTTCTTGGTTTCTCAGAAAGTCATTAGCCTCCATCTGTTCTATTCTAATTTTGAGAGAACTATTTTCTTCAGTGAGCTTTTGAACCTCTTTTTCCATTTGGCTAATTCTGCTTTTGAAAGTATTCTTCTCCTCATTGGCTTTTTGAACCTCTTTTGCCAATTGAGTGAGCCTATTTTTCAAGGTGTTATTTTCTTCAGCATTTTTTTGGGTCTCCTTTAGCAAGGTATTGACCCGTTTTTCATACTTTTCTTGCATCTCTCTCATTTCTCTTCCCAGTTTTTCCTCCACCTGTCTAACTTGATTTTCAAAATCCTTTTTGAGCTCTTCCATGGCCTGAGCCCACTGGACATCCACCTGTGATGTCTGGGATACAGAGGCCCTGACCTCCACGTCTTTCCCTTATGATAAGAATAGTTCCTCGTCATCAGAATTGAAAGGTGGGAACATCTGTACCCCATCAAAGTAGCTTTCTATAGTCTTATTTTTCAGCCAGTTACTTGACTTCTGAGATTCCTGTCCACCCCCGCCTAGACCCACCCAGCTGGTGCTTGGAGTCTGAGATTCAAATGGGCTTTCCGTGGCAGGCATGGCTGCTATTCAATGTGAGCTTAAGTTCTGGCGCTGGGGTGGGGGCAGGGCCGCCTCCCAGGTTCAGTTCCCTCAGGGGGTTTATGCATAGAGTTTCGGTAATGGCCCCGAACTTCTGCCTGCTGCTCTGGGAGTCCTGGGCCGCCGCTGCTGCCTCTGCCACTCCCTCCGCCTCTTCCTTCCGAGGGGGCCTGAGCCACGGAGACACCCTCCTCCCCTCTTGGCCAGCCCAGACGTCTCTCTCACTGACCTGTAGCGTCTGTGGGTGGAGGGCCCTTCCCAGCTGCCGGAGATTCCGTCCCTGAAGCCTGCTCGGATCTGCTCCTCTGGGGCCCCACGTCCAGGGCAGCACAGGGGTGGACTCCGCTGTCTGGAGTGCAATGGACCCCTGGGGATGGCTCTCCAGGGTTCTCTGGAATGGAAATCTTTTCCACTGTGTTTCTGCGTGCCTTGCAGTGCTCCAGAATTTGTGGGGAGTTCTTCTTGCAGGAAATATATGGGCTGTGGGTTCGGAGCTAGCATACTTGAGTCTTTCTGCTCTGCCATCTTGGCTCCCCCCCCCCATAATTTACTTTCAATTTTATTTTTTTCTCCCCTTTTTTCTTTTAGGGACAAGTCTACTACTTCCTCCAGTAAGCTAGTCTTGTGCTTATAAATTATTTGTCTTTTGTATATCTTCTGGTCATTGAAGTTATTTCTGAAATTCACTAAATAATAGCATTAATAATATGGAAACCTTTATTGATGATGTTATGAAGCCCAAAATGCAATGTTTCCTGTCAGGAAAAAGGGATACTGATGGGAGAGGCCTACATATTTCCAAAAAAACCTGTTGCTTCAGACTTCCTAAGAAATGGGGTAATGATCAGTGCAACAATTGTTGCAGATGGTAAAAAATATTAGTGAGAATTTTTTCCTTGAATCTTTTTTTTAAGATGAAACTAAGAGTTTTGGAGTTTCCCAATAGTATTTCAGTTGATTTTTTAATGCTAACAAATTAATGCTTTAAGTTTTTCTCTTTTCTGTGCCCTTATTTCTAGTGCTTTCTAATGTCAAATAGAATAGTTTGAACTGTTTCAATTTCCCCTTCCATAAATACCTTTTTAACAATAAGTGACCTTAATAATTCCCAGAAATAGAAACTGAAAGAGAAAAGGGTTAACATTTACTATAAAACTTATTAACTGGAACTCAATTAACTGGGGCTTTGGGGGGAAAAATTATAACAGAGGTAACTCTGTTTTATATTTCAGCTTTATTGAATGATATGTGATCAATCACAAATAGTGTCGTAGCAAAATTTTATATTGGAGAACTGGAAAATAAGTTAACATTTTTGGAAAAGGAGCTACCAGAAAGGAAGAATGCTCCCCCTAAAAGGAGAAATTTCTGTTGTAATAGACTTAGACAGAAAAGAGAAGATAAATGAGATAAAGCTGTGCCACCCTTAAAGTAACTTCTGCAATCATGGAGTTCAGTACTTTTCCACGTAGGTTTATTATTGAAAGTAGAAGACTGATTATGATACCATTTTAAAGTGGTCTCATCGTGGAGTCCTTGAGAAGATCAGGATAAAATGAATTCAGTCTTCTTAATAAGAAGATAATGGAAGCATGGTGCTGTGGCCACAGTGCCAGTTCTTGAGTCAGAGGTTACTTGTTGAGACCTTTCAGTTATGTTTGACTATTAGTGACCCATTTGGGATTTTCTTACCATTTAGTAAATGGTAAAAATTGCCATTTTCTTTTTGTTCATTTTTCAGATGAGGAAACTGAAGACCTGAGTTCAAATTTTGATTCTGTTACTTACTGAGGAAACGAGTAAATCTGTTCACTATTTTGAGTCTCAGATTATATGTCTATGAAATTGGGAGGGGTCTCAGACTGGAGAAGTCCCTTCTACCTCTAAATTTAAAAGTCTATGTTCTAGGGACATAACATAATAAAAAACAGCTCACATTTATATAGATTTAAAAAGTCCATTCCTCAAAACAACAAGCATGGCAAATCTGGGCTGCCAGAGAAGGATTTACCACCATGAAATCACAATTCAAGTTTTCTTAGGATCCTAGAAGTAACCCTTCTGGAAGACTAACCCCCTCATTCTCCTCTTCTTTCTCCTCTTTCTTCTCCTCACAATTATAGCTCTCAACCCTCCTCAGCATGTTTTCATTTATATAAAAAAAATCACAGTAATGATATCATTATATCTTACACATAGCCATTTAACAAAAGGCAAAATAAATAATAATCACAACATTACAGGTGCAGGGTCAGATATTTCTGAGATTTCCTGGCTTCTTTCATGAGTGGGCTTAAGTGATATTAATCTCTCTGTTAGAATCTACACAGGTTCTAAGGCATGGCCTATTTTTGCTTTTTCTTTGAGTAGTGACCACTCTAGGACTACTTCCCCAACTACCCTGCAAATTAATGGTCAGTGGTCTCAGAGGATAACCTTGATAATGGAGTTTCTAGTAATGTTTTTCACAAGACAAAAAGTATGCATCCCATTAATAACCAGGAGACCTGATTTCAATAGGCTTTTAGAAATGCATGTTTATTGAGGTGATGTTTTGAAACAAAGCCTCCCTCCAAAAACCCAGAGTATATTCTCCCACAGCATACATGGGAGAGTAGTCTTTGTTTTTGAGTACAATGATAGTGAGGCACATGTATAGAAAATGGCAAAGAGTAAATTCTTAACTAGGTAGTACAGTGCATAGGTGCTGGCCTTGGAGCAAAGGAAACTGATTTCAAATCCTTCCTTAAACACTTACTAGTTACATGATCCTGGGCAACTTCCTTAACCTCTCAGCTTTTTTCATATATAAAATGAGGAAGCTGGGCTCAATGGCCTCTACAATCCCTTCCCTCTTTAATTTAGAATTTTATGTTATTGGAAGTTCTTGCTGGTGTCCATAACAGGCATTCTTTTCTAGTTCAAAGGGTCTAGTTTGAAGGCGCTTCTTTTCTTGGGTAGGTGTTTTTTCTGCTTCCATCTGTGTACATGTTTTGTCAGTGTTTGTATTAGCTATCCCATATACCTGGAATGTACTCCTTCTTTACTGCCTCCAAATCCTATTCCTTTAAGATACAGCCTAAACACCATCTGTGTGAATCCTTTTCTGAGCCTCCCTACTGCTAGTTTCATCCCTTCCTGTTACCTTGTGTTTAACTATTTTGAATATATTTGGATTTATGAATGCTATATTTATGTGGTTATAAATTTACATAGGTACTTATTGTCTTACCCACTGGAATGTAAGCTCCTTTGAGTACAGATTGCAGCATTCTTTGTACTTGTATCCCCAGTGCATAATATATGTTTGCTGACTGGCTGATTGATGGCCCCCTGAGATCCTGTCCAACTTTGACATTCTGTGGTTCTGCATATTTTCATATCGTTAAGATAGATGCCGCCTAAAGGGTATTCACACACACCAATGACATCATATGTCCTTGATGTGTTGACATGACCTTGGGTAAGTCAGTTTCTCAGAGCCTCTGAACCCTTATCTGCATAATAGAGCAAAGAATACTTGAATTATCTACTTCACAGAGTGCCTGAGAGAAAAAAGCAGTTCAAAAGCCCTTACATGTCACAGAAATGTGGGTTTGATGCTGAGTTATAGGAGTCCCAAGTCTTTTGTTTTCTCCCATTCTATTGCTGAAGTTAGCAGAGACAGCATCAGTAGCAGTTTTCAGTGGAGTTTGAAGCCTGGTAGGACTGTTTTAGGGCTGCTCATGACCATCTTCTTTCTCAAGTAGTGATTAATTAAACTTTTGACTTAATTAAAGATCCTGGTTGCTGTTTCATTTCTCAGAATTCTTGCATCAGTCAGGAAGTAGGAGCTGCTAACAGTGGGTGTGTGCTCTTTGCTGTGGGGGAAGGGAGGTTACAGGAGAGAGAATACTTCCTCTAAACTGTCAGTCTTCACCACTGGGCATAGATTTTGCCTAAAGGGCAGGGAGGGCTTTAGAATGAACTGATCTGGTAGAAAACTTAAGCATAGTTAAGTACAGTATGCTTCCCAGGTGGATGGTGGTGGGCTTTGGGAATTGTTAACTCCCTCTGCCCTACCACATCTCTTCCAGCTCCCTACAGAACTCTGAATTTGTTCCTCTTCCATTGTTAACCGCTGCCTGAATTTCCCACTGTTGAACAAAATGTTGCTTGTTACTGCTGTATTTTGTAGTTTTCCGAATGGGGAAAGAACGCTGGACTGGGTGCAAGTTCTGGTTTTGTTTCTTCCTGGCTATGTGACCTTGATTTAGATGCATAACCTCTCTGGACCTTAGTTTAGAGATATAAATTTACCTCTGGAAGGGACCTTAAAAATTTTCTAATTTAACCATTTAAAGAAGGGGGAACTGAGACCTAAAGTCACTAAGTGATGTGTCCAAAGTCACACTGATGGGGTACAGACTCTGGGAACTTCTTTGAATTCCCCTTGAATCTGGCTTTTCATATCCAGATCTGTTACCTTTAACCTAACCTTGCCCTCCATGGTCTGATACCTCCCAATAGCCTCCAGCTCCTTCCTCCCCTTGATTACATCAGTTACCCCAATCCCATCAAGACTAGACCACCCCTTGATCTCTCTCACAGTTCTTCAGTATATAAATTCCATCTTAGTTCCATGAAGGCGCTCTGATTTTGTCAAGCTGAGATTCTATCTGGCCCACTTGTCAACACAAGCATCACAAATGGTTAGCTTAAGAGTCAACTCAGTGTGGTGAATCTTTAACAAACTTTGTTTTACTTTGGCTAAAAGGAGTCTTGAGTCAAATGCACTTGGCAGATCCCGGCCTGTCAGTATTTTGGGGTCCTGAGCACCCCAAACCTCAACATTATGGTTCCTTGACCTCATCAACATAGCTAGTAAGTAGTAGAGATAAGATATGAACCTAGATCCTAAAATGCCAAATTCAGTGTTTGATTTGCTCCCAACTTTCTCATTACCTCCCGACTTTGTCTGCAAAATGAGGGAATTTGGCCTGATAATGTCTAAGATGACTTCTAGTTCCAGAATCGTTTTGTTGTGGTTTAGTTCTGACCCTTTGTGACCTTGTCTGGGGTTTTCTTGGCAAAGATACTGGACAGGTTTATCATTTCCTTTTCCAGCTCATTTGACAGATGAGGAAACTAAGGCAAACAAGGTTAAATGACTTGCCTGGGGGTCACACAGCTAGTGGGTGTCTGAAGCCAAATTTGAACTCAGGAAGATGAGTTTTCCTGACTCCAAGCCTGGCACTCCATCCACTGTACCACCTAACTGCCCAAGAAACCTAGCACTTAAATGTTTTCTTTGGCAAACAGGACTAAGAGTCCTATATGTAAAATAATCAATTTAGCCAGGATTTGATTTTGACTATGAGAGTGTCAATGATATCATCTTTTAGATTTTTCAATGGATCTTTAAATCAGGCTGGTCATATGTTTTTTTTTTTTTATTTTCTAGCATTATATCAGTATCTTTGGCACTAAGGTGTCTACTTGTTCATAAAACAAACCCTTATTTTCCCTTAAAAATATCTCTAAAATTTTGTCATTCCACTAACATTCTATTTTGGAAAATTCTTTAAGCCTATAACATATCTGGGTCATTTGTTTGCAGATGTTTAGTAAATGATGTTTAATCTAAAAATATCCAGAAACAATTATGTGGAAATAATTGTATTTCAAACACTCAGATCCTTCATATTTCTGTTATTGTCCCAAAGAATTGCTAGACACGGCGATGAACATCCTGTAATCCCTGTTACTGGGAAGGCCAAGGTGGGAGGATGTCCTGAACTCAGGGCTTCTGACTACAGTGGGCCAAAGCTGATCAGGTGTCTGCACTAATTTCAACATTAATATTCTGAGCCCCCCAGGAGCAGGTGACTACCAGGTGATCTAAGGAAGGGTAAATCAGACTCTTGTGGAAATGGGAACAGAACAGAGCTTCCATGTCTATTAGAATGGCCCCTGACTGACTGATCTTGAAGACAGTCTTTAAAATCATCATCACTGATGAATGAAAATCTCCAAAGGTACTTTTTAAGACTGCCACCTTGTTTCTTCAACCTGTTTATTCTTAAATATGCAGCATAAATCCAAATATCTTCTTAAGATGACTCTATCCCAACTTCACTTAAAGGATTCTAATGAAATGAAGAGAATTGGGGAAAAAAAATGAATCTGCCTTTTGTTTCCTTTTTCACTCTACATCAGGTTAAACATTTTCAGATAATTCTCTCTACAGGATTAATGTATAAGGGAATCTATTTTTTAAACCAAGCATGCAAGACAGGAAAAAAATACCAAATAAAAACTACAAGTTAACAAGGCAACTTTATTTCTTTTTCTCCCTTCTTCACAGAATTAGAATTGGAAGAGACCTTAGAGGGCTTCTTTCCCAAACTATGCCGAAACAAGAATATTCTCTATGTTATCCTTGTCAGGTGGTCATCTAGCCTTTTAATGGAAGACCAAGGATGCACTCCTCTCCCCAAGCCCTACCACTACATTTTTTAATATCTCTGCTTGCTGGGAAGTTTTTCTGTAAGCTAATAAACTTGGCAGTTCCCTCTAGTGAGGCAGGTCATAATATATCACTGTGTTCACAGTGAGGGTCTACCCAAGGTGCTTGAGACCTTCCTGGTCTGCATTCTAAGGATATCAGTGGAGTACTCTCACTGCCAAACTGTTATCCATTGACCTTTGCAAGTGATTAGACCAACTTCTTTTTAAATCTACCATGCAAATTCCTAAATTTACCGTTCTTCCCCCTACTTCAATATATTGCACCTAGGTTTATCCTGTGGGGCCAAACAGAATAAGCTGAAATCCTTTTCCACGTGACCATGCTTCAGCTACTGAAAGTAAAGGGTTATATCTTCTTTTTCTCCAGGCTAAACATTTTCAATTCCTTCAACTATTTCTCATAAGGCCAAAATTCATTCCCCTTAGTCATTCTGGTTGCCTGCCTCTTGAAGGCAGAAATTCACTTACATTTAAATTAAAAAGTGAAACCTCAAACTTTATTTAACAATGACAACAAGACCTAAAAGAGAATATATCTTCTACATGGGATATGATCTTGAATTAAGGAAGGGGTGGAATTTAGGGGAATGTGGAGGAGGAAAGAAGGGGAGGAAAAGAAAGTATTAAGGGAAAAGGGAGAAAGGAGGAGGACTGGAAGATAAAAGAGGAAGGAGATAGTCACTCACAGAATTAGGGAGGAGGAAAAGGGCATAAACAAAAGGGAGTTAGTCATATACCTGGGGAAGAAAGGAAGAGTATAACATAGATGAGAGAGAAAAGCAGAGAAAGCAATACAGAGAGGGAATGCGAGGTGAGGGAGAGAAGCAGCAGGGTCCTGGGGCAAGTGTTAAAAAGTAATCTGCTTTGGTCATTCTTTAATGATTCACTTGAGCCTTGGACTCTACAATAAATGATAACCTATTATGAATCAGTTGATTAATTAAAGTGATAATTTCTTATCATTTAGTTGATTAACCCCTGGTTCACAGGTCATTGTTCTTTATTCTTAAACCTCCAGATCTCCTCTGAACAAAGTAATAATAGCAACTCATATTAACATAATGTCCCTCACAATGACCCTATGAGATAGGTATTAGAAGGACTATTACCCCCATCTTAGAGATGAGGGAAGAAACAGGAGACTCACGCAGATTAAGTGACATGCTCCCTGTCCCAGAATCAGTGAACGTCAGATAGAGATGGAATTCAAAAACAGATCAGATCTCAAGTCCAGAGAACCCAGGAAGGGGGTGAGTGTGCGTGTGCGTGTGCGTGTGCGTGTGCGTGTGCGTGTGTGTGTGTGTGTGTGTGTGTGTGTGTGTGAGAGAGAGAGAGAGAGAGAGAGAGAGAGAGAGAGAGAGAGAGAGAGAGAGAGAGAGATTCCTCCAGCTGTATGAACTGGAGGTGCCTTTTCTCTAATTTATAGTATTCAGCGTCTAATAGGAAGCTTAGGCTACTAATTCACTATCAATAGGTCCTGCACTTTGCACTTTATTTAGTAGTCATAATTTATTATGCATGTATTTATTATTAAGTATGAGCCAAACACCATCATTGAGCCCCACCATAAAACTATGGAAACCAGAAACTTGAAGCAATTATAGTGGGAAAAGAGGATACACCGTTTTGGGGGGTCAACAATCTTTTAACCTCTCACTGAGGGCCCCGCAACACATTGATTCCATTGGTTGAGCTTAGCAACTGAAGGGAGAGAGAGGAAATCTTACATAGCACTTTAAGGTTGGCAGAGTGCTTTAAAACCATTTTATCATTTGAACTTCACAATTACCTAATACTACACATATATTATCCCCATTTCACAGTTAAACAGGAGGGTATCTTGCCCAAGGTCACACAGCCAGTTAAATGTAGAAAATATGATTTTTGAAATCAAGGTTTTCCTTATTCTTTGCCCAGTGATCTAAAGAGGGTAAAGGAAAAGTAGAAATAAGAGAGAGGTGCAAAACATAATGTACAATGTGGAAAACAATGGAACGCCTCCCTCAATTGCTTCAGGGGTGTGTTGGAGCCAGCTCAAGAATTGGATCAAAATGTAAGCATTCCCCACTGGAAACTGGTAAATGTAACAAATCTGGGAGTGATTACTGTTTTGTTGATTGTCTAGACTTAAGAAAGTGATGGAGAAAGTGTTAACGATGCAGATTAAAGTTTAAAGTGCATTTTGTTTTCCGAGAGTCCATTGTTAAACATTTACTAGCTTGTCACTGAGTCCTTGAGCCACTAAACTATTTGTTAACATTCCTTCATTGGCATTCATACCAGCAGTGGTCAGCCTCTGGAGTGGTGTAAAAATGTATGCAATGTACAGATGGAAAATGTCTGTACTTTCTTACTTGCAACGGAATTTTCTTTTTTAAGGAGTATGTATATTAGCTAACAGACCCCTCAATAGAATAAAACTGTTTTCTCTCTTGGCTAGCTACCAGTCAAGGAAGGCATTGAGTTAACCCGGTTTCTACAAAGCTAACTGAAATGTTAGGGTCTGATAGGATCTTCCCAATCCATGAAGTTGAGTACTGGTCAGAGGGTTTGTCTGTGAATGTGCCTTCCTTGGACCAGCCCACCTAAGTGCGAAAGGTTGTTTGTCAAAAGGTGATATAACTTTCTATGATTACTGAGTCACTGTATTCCCTGTGGATAAAATAATTCCCGGAAGAAAATCTGGAACGGCTCCTTTTCTCTATTTCCTGCTTTGAAATAGAGGCATAAGAGCATTTAGAATCATTATTATCCTGACCATCCCCACCCAAGCTCTAGGGTTACAAAGAGAAGCAAAGCTAATCCCTTCAAATTCTAACGGGGGAGACCAGAAGCAAATAGTAAAGTCACAGACAGGCAGTGTCAATGAGAGCCTCTCCAGGGGAAAGGCACCAGCAGTGGTGAGACCTTGCAAAGAGCTCTTGGCCGTAGGTGAGGTTGGAGTGGCTTTTGAAGGAAGCCAGGGAAGGTAGAAGGTGGAGTTCTGAGGAAGGAGAGAATTCTAGACTTGGGGGTCAGCCAGGCATGGGGGGAGGGTAGGTGGGGGAGGTGTGAGTGTGGTGTGAGAGGTACAGCAAGAAGGTCAGTGGTACTGGATATTATGTGGAGGCATGTAAAGCGAAAGAAGACTGAAAGGGACGAAAGGAACCGACTGTGAACCACTTTAAAGGCCAGAGTATTTTATTTGGTCCTGGAAGTAGCCCCTGGGGGGGTTTATGGGAGGAGGATAGGGGTGACGTGGTCACCTTACTTGAGTTTTAAATCTTGGTTTTTCTACTTCTTATTTTAGAGAACTTTAATCCCAGGTTCTTTGGTTTGTAAGCAATCTGTGAGACCTTTTACAATTCTAACGTTCTATGAATAAATGAACAAGCATTTAAGTTCTTATGCAGGATACAATGGATACAAATACAGGATACAGTGGATACAAATTCAAAGCCAGCCCGGACCTCCCAGCCCACATCCTGGCTAGAGGGGTCTGCGGCTGCAGCACCGGGCTAAGTCCTGGTTCTTTTTCTGAGAGACTGGTTACTTTTCTCTGCCTCGGTTTCTGTAAACTGTGTTAAAGGACTGTCTGGGCCCCTTCCAGCTCAAAACCTCTGGAGTTTGACTTATCCGCTTTTGAGCGGATGGCCCCTGAAATCACTTGGGTCACAATGAGCGCCAGGGGCCAGATCTCCGCTATGTCTTCCAGGGTTAAGGGCTGGGAAGGTGGATAGGTGGGTGGAGGTGTAGATCTAGGGGAAGGAGGTGAAGGAGGACCGGAGGATAGGAGGAGGAAGGGAGGAGGACGGGACGGGGAGGAGAAAAAAGAAGGGCAAGGAGAAGGGGGAAGGGCGAAAAGGGACAAAAGACGGAGCTGGGCACGCCAAGTGTCACCTTCAGAATTTAGGCAAGAGGGTGAGGTTCCCGGGCCCGCCCCCGACTTTCTCCCCTCCCCCCGCCGTGCGGACGTATAGACGTGATGACGAAAAGCAGGTGGCGTCATAAGGGGCGGGGCGAATCGGGTCTGGTTGCCTGGGTCTGCGGCTGGCCGGCAGACTCGGTCGGTCGCTGCCGGGGCTGGAGCTCAGTGCACACTCTCTCGCTCTGCCTCTGCCACCCCACCCCTCCACCCGCCCCCCCAGTCCTCCCTTCCCGGGTCCTCGCGCGCGTGTGTGTGTGTGTGTGTGTGTGTGTATAAGCGAGCACGCTTGGGGCTGGAGGCCGGCTCGCAAGCCGAGCAACGCGGAGCGCGCAGCCGGGGCTTCCCGGCTCCCTTTTTTTTTTACCGAGCGGGGCGTTTGCAGCGAGCGCTCCTTTTACTGCCTTCCATTAAGTCCGTGTGTCGGCCCGAGACGGGCCGTGTGGTCGGGGGTGCCCCTCTTCGTGCCTCCTTCCATTTTCTTTTTTGCGGCTTCGACCCTCTTTTTTTTTTCCTAGGGGGAGAACCCAGGGGAGTTAGTTAGACGGCGACCGTCCGCCCCCCGGCTCCCAGGGCTTTCTTCTGAGCCTCGCCCGCCCCCCCACCCGTGCCCCCGAGGGGTGGGATGCTTTGTCCTCCGCCCGGGTCACAGCCGTAGCAGCCGCCGCCGCCGCACCTGCAGCCGGTCTCGATATGAACGGGGCGAACGACCCGCACTTCTTTATAAAAGACATTAAGCCCGGACTGAAAAACTTAAATGTCGTCTTTATTGTCCTGGAGATAGGTAAGTCGGGGCCCCGCCGCCGGAGCTACACCCCCTCCTCTTCCTTCTGGGCTGCTGCGCCCCCTCCCCCCTCCCGGGGGAGGTGCTTCACGCGTGCCCCCCCAGTCCCTCTCCTTAGCACGTGGCCGCTTCCCCGAGGCCCAGGTGGAGACCTGCCCGGTCCCGTGTCACACCCCCGCTGTGTCCCGTGTCACCCCACGCTGTGTGAAACCCCCCGTGGGAGGGAGGGGGTGACCTCGTCCTCCTTTCTCCCCTGCCTTTGGGGGAAGGGAAAAAAGGCCTCCCCCCGCCCCGTACCTGGAGAAAAAGTCCCCTCCTTAAAACTAACGTGACCGAGTCTTTTTCTTCTCCCTCCACCTCTCCTTTGCGTGCTTTCCATTCTCGCAGGACGAGTCACCAAAACCAAGGACGGCCACGAAGTCCGGTCGTGCAAAGTGGCCGATAAGACGGGCAGCATCACCATTTCGGTGTGGGATGAAATCGGAGGTCTGATCCAGCCCGGGGATATCATTCGGTTAACCCGAGGGTAGGTGTGCAGCTGCCGGCTCCTCCGAGTCCACCCCTGCACCACACGTCGGTGAAGCGCCCCCGCCGGACAGGACACGGATGCCCCCTGCCCCCGGAGCCCGAGGGTTTCACTGACCCCCGAAACCAGAGGAGGCGGGCTTAGAGTTCGGTGAGGGTGGCGTGGCCTTTAATAGGCGCACAGCCCGTCCTCCCTGGATTTCTCTGTAAATGAATGAGATTGTCCGTCTCTGGAGTCAGCGCTCGTTCCAAACTTGCTTAAATTTTAGCCCACTACTGGGGACCAACCTGAGTTAGAATGCCCAAAGTAGGGTGGAATAATAAACTTGGCAGGTCTGCTGTGCGTGCTTTAGATAGCCAGAAACTGGCTTGTCTTCCTTTGTAGGGAAACTTAGGTAGGATCCTGTACTTTTTTGTTTTCTTGCTAAGATTTTCAGTAGGGAAGAATGACAACATTCTGGTGAGGCAGATTGGAAAATAAAAGGTAGCTTGATTTAAAATGCTGAGCACTATTATTTTAGAGTGCAAAGTAAAAAGAAATTTAACACAGGAGTTATGTAGTACAAAAACTTAGTTCCATCATCCTCCTAACAAGCTGAGGCAATTTGGGGTGGGTGTGATAGGCAGTGTAGATAGAATTTTCAGTAAACTAGGAAGTAGGCTTTGGAAGTTTTTGGAGTGAGATTATTGTAATATTTTTGTGAGTCATAACTACAGGGAAGTAGGGTGGAGATAGTATAATGTAATTAGACATGTTACCTTTATGCTGAGGAACTCAAGAACTCTTAACAGGCATTTTCTTAATATTTTTATAACATCTCCAGGAAGCAAGCCTAAGAGTTTATATCTTCAAAGCAGGAAGTTGGAGACAGGCTTTAT
This sequence comes from Bettongia penicillata ogilbyi, assembly GCA_023548195.1. Classification (NCBI taxonomy): domain Eukaryota; kingdom Metazoa; phylum Chordata; class Mammalia; order Diprotodontia; family Potoroidae; genus Bettongia; species Bettongia penicillata. The sequence goes on from JAJHZJ010000611.1 coordinate 1,456,285, forward strand.
TCTTGAGTTTACATTTGATTCTTTGACAATGAATCAAGTGACAATGAAACATATAAGTGATCATGGTAAATCTTTGCACTCTTCACAGCTGGACAAAGAATTCATAGAGATAATTCCTATTTTGGTGGGGATGGTGAAGTTTAAATAACATTTAGGATGTTAGCGTTCCCATGCCCTAGATAAAAAATACTAGATTAACTGATTTTTCTTCCAAATTTTTTAGGTATGTATTTGAAATCTTAGCTTTTAAGGAGAGATTCTTTTAGTATTAATTGATAGCTTTTATGTAGAGTTATGGAGTTGGAAAGGACCTTAATAATTATTAAAAACAATAATTAAAGCTAGCATTTACATAGTACTTTAAGGTTTGCAATTATACAAGAATTCTTATTGGGTCCTCGAAACAATCTTTGGAGTAAAGTGCTATTATCTATTCCTATTTTTATAGATGAAGAAACTGAGGCAGAGAGGTTTAGTCAATAGCCTAGGGTTACACAGCAAGTGTCTGAGGCTGAATTTGAACTCAGGTCTTATAGAATCCCTAGTCCAAAACCCTTCTATGCCACCCAACTGTCCTTGATGACCTTAGAGATCATCAAGTTCAAAATACCCTGCTTCTCCCAGCTTTGCAGATGAAAAACCTGGCCCAACAGAAATGTAATTACTTGTCCCTGGGTTGCAAAATAAGTGACAGGGTCTGAGCCCAAGTTCCTCCAACTAGGTACATAGAAATCTTTACACTTTACCAGACCCTTGCGAGTATTAAGGTAGAGCTTTCTTTTACACAGTGAGGTTTTGAATTAGATGTGTAGGACTTAGAGCAGGAAGCAGGTTAGAGATCAACTCCCTACTTTTGACAGAACTGAAAGTCAAGAGAAGTGACTTTTTAAAGTCATGTAGATGAGACAGCAGCCTGCCCTAGGTGCCCTGACTAAATCCATTGCCTTTTACTCTATACTTCTAGTCTAAAAGAGTTGAGAGATGTCTGGAGTAACAAAATTGGTGTTCAAGTAAACTAACTTTTACATACAGTAGATGAGTAATTCGTTTTCTATATCTTGGTATTTTAACTCATATCTCTCTATTCCAGTCTAAAATTACTCTTCAGAATAATTGTTAACACTATTCACAACGATTAGATTTTGCCCCTAAAACTTTTTACGTTGATAACTAGAACTGCTGAATGCCATCACCATAGTGTGTGTGACTGTGGCAGCATTTTTTATTGTTAAAGAATTCAGTCAAAGAAAAATTAACAGTCTGGGAATGGAGCTGGAATTCCATAGCATAAATTGTTAGCATTAACAGAGACCAAAATGTCAACTGTTTGTGAAAAGAAAGGGGGGTTCACGGATGAGGACTGTTAACACAGTATTCAACCAAAGGTCAGGCCTAGTGCTATAAATGTGCTATGTGGAAGGAACTCATGTTTTGGCTAGACAATTTGACATTTACAATTTGTTATAAACTCAGAAAATTAATATTCTCAAGTAGAATTTAATGTATGCTGCAGTAAAGCAGGGCACAATGAAGCTTAAGGATTTATTTTTAAAAATAACCATTTTATAGATTTTCCTTAAATTTAAAGCTTGTCCTTGAGATATATGTAATCTAGCCTAAACTGTCTGGCACCTATAATCATGCAAAATGAACAAACCCTAGACACATTAAAATAGCTTAATGCTCAAATTCAGTGCAAAAATACATTTTTAGGAGTATACAGTTTTAGGACATTAAATGCCTTTGTTCAGTTTTTAAATTTAGAACCTGGATTATAGATTTAATCTAGAAAGGATTTTACTGTCCTGAATTTTTACCAATGAGAGTACTGAAACCCAGTATATAATCCTTGCTCAGGTTCATATAGTAAAAAAGCTGGGATTTGAACTCATACTCCAGTAGAAGCAGCACTAGTTAGCCATTCTTCTGACCTTTAGTCAGAAACATTGCTTTTTTTATAATTAAAAAGCAGTAAACCATGGCTGATATCATCGTGTATGTACCTACTCTTTATAGGACATAACCTCATAGGTCATATGTTGAGGGCTGGGAGGGACTTCAGAGGCCACCAACTCCATCCCCATCATTTGATGGATGAGGCTGCTGAGGACCGAAGAGATGGAATTTCTTGCATGAATGCAGAGCCATTGTTGTTTTTACTGACTCTTCTAGTAGACCTTTTCATAGGGTCTTGCGCAAGCTAATAATGTTGTCTTTAGTGCATTTGGTCTTAAATATTTGTATAACTAAGTCATACTATACCTACAAATTGATATCATCATGGTAAACCCAGTACTAATTGTCAAGCGCTGTAGTAGGTAGGCCTTGGTGATCAAGATGGAAAAAGAAAGAAAAAGTTACAGTTTTAAAAGGATCATGTGTACTGTCCAGGAGGATGGGGACATACCTAAGTATATGTAAAATGACCTAAATACAAGATAATTTTTAGAGGAGATTAGAGAAAGTCATTCAGCTGGGGAGATAGGGAAAGAACTCATGTAAAAGGTACTATTAGTGACCTGTGTTGAAAGGCACAGTAAGTTTGATCAAGATTTTGTTACTTCACATGTACGGATTGGAGTTGGGAAGACTTGAGTTTGAATCCTAAATAATTGCTAGTTCTAACCTTTGGCAAGTCACTTAACCCTTTAACTTCGTTTTTACTGTTGTGTAAGGGGGGAGATGGTAATAGCACCTGCTTTACAGAGTTGTTGTGAAGACCAAATGAATTAACACACCTTAAACTTTGCAAAATGTAAGGTGCTTTTCATGTTGTTCTGTAGGTTATTTTGTAAGTAAGTGGTCAGGACCTAGAATGTTACCCTAGGTAGTGGGATTCCCAGGTCAGCCCACAAATCCTCTTTAATCCATAATACTCATTTAGTATAGTGTTATTTGGTAGAACTATAGAATTTTAACTATTCTAACATTGCTTCTGTGCAGAGCTCTGGACCCGATTTTGGGATGCTAGTCACACTTGCCCCATCCTCCCCTTTCCCCACTTCCCCCAACAGACAATAAAAGGGAAAAAGCATACATATATCACTTGGTTGTAGGAGCAGGGAAACCTCTGATACACTCTTGTGGTAGTTGTATAGTAGGGGACAAGGGATCAGGGCTGCTAGAGGTCAGGCTGATAGTAAGGAAGTGGTGCCAGGGCATGTGACCTCTTGCTAAATACCATCATCCCTTTTGTTTTCCATTGCCATCTCATTTCTTTGACCCTAGTGTCTTGGCCAGTGGAAGGCAGTCTGCAGCAAACCCATAATCCCTTTTGTGGTTTTCAAAGTTGCTTTATAACTAGATTTTCTTCCCTTCTTGGTTATGAGTCTGTGAGGGAAGCCTGTGGGGTACTTACATGGTAATGGTAAGTACTTGGGAACATCATTTGCATTTTTACTGGCTCAGCAGCTTCCTTGAATCTTTTTGGGTATTTCATCACCTGGGCAGAATTGGGCCTTGAGGGTGGGAGAGAAGGGGTGAAGGGAAAAGAAGGTAATATAAAGAGGAGGTAGGGGGAGGGAAGCAGGTTTTGCTGGGTTCACCCTTTCTTCCCTCCCCTTAATTGTGGCCTGCACTAGGCCTGTGGGGAAAGGTGGGAAGCAGCTGTTCAGTTTTGCACCTTAAGATGAGTGGGGGAGGGGGAGCTGAAGGAGAGGAGAAAAACCCCCAGCAATAGAAAAGAAAGGGAAGGGAGTTCCTGGAGATACCCCAGATGGGTTCCCAGGAGATTATTGGTCTCTTTGGAAACCAGTTAACTCAGTGCAACCACTTCTGCATATGGTTTAAAAAAAAAATGCTTCCTTTTTTGGGTGGTGCCATTCACATTAAATAATCTACTTAAAACATTTACTGATTTTAAGTGTAGGCAATTTTAGTTTGCCAAAATGAATGACTTCTAGTGTATCTCCTTGATTCATGATATGATTATAAGCTTTTCCAGCCCTTCTGTCATTTTTGATAAATTCCAGCTTCATTTCTTGGCTTTTAAATTAAGAATGGCAGATTTTCTATGGTGAAATCAGATTAGCTTTAATGTAGAGTTACAGTTTGTTATGGGACTAATGGAAACTCTATAAAGCCCAGAGCTTTATACTAAGTAGAATTTATTTTGGATTTAAGTAGGATGTTTGTTTTTTTTTCTTATGTCATACTTTATTTTAGCATAGCAGGTTGCATCAGCACCCACTCATCCAGATAAGTGTTTAAAATTTTATGTGAAGGAAGGCAGGTGAACCTTCCCCCTAATCATGCCAATCTTTTGACACTTTGATTGAACTAATAGTAGACCTTCACCTTCTGATGTGGAGAGAAAAATGTTGACATGTGACTAGTGTGAGTAAGTATAGCATTAAGAACAAGAACAATATCCCCTGGTTGAATTAACAGTGTCTGCTTGAAGGAAGGGAATGCAAGAGAAGAAAGGGATCCAATACATTGGATTGACTCTTGTGGCAAATTAATGGGGGACTTGGAATCATCCCTTGTGGCAAATTAGTTGGAAGACGCAGGGGAGAGTTGCATAATGTTGACAGGAATGGATGAATGAGTAGTGAATTAGCATCATTGAGTTGAAGAATCCTTGTTGAGATCAGATCTTAGCTCCATTAGAATCATGGAGTTAAGCTTCTGGACCATATTGAAGAGGAACATTGTGCAGTGCTTGTAGGTACACACATAACTGACTGTTGTTTGTCCTCCTCAGATACGCATCCATGTGGAAAGGATGTCTGACTCTTTACACAGGAAGAGGAGGTGAACTTCAGAAAATTGGGGAGTAAGTATTAAAATAGGGAAGCTATGGCGTGCTTAACATTTTGTAAAATAAATGGTAGGTATGAAGTACAACATATCTGGAGGGCTTTTTTATTAAAAGAAATGAGTGTTAATAAATACTCTTTGAGAGCTTAACAGTAACATGGATGACATGTTAAATCTGTTCATTTGTTTTAGTTGTGTACTTACTAAATTTCTATTTCTTACATGGTTGGTCTCAGTTATTCTAGCAAAGAACAGCAAGAAACTTCCCTAAATTTCTCCTCAGAAGGACCATTCCTGTAGGCCTTTGGTACGTGCTGCCTTCTAAAACAAACAGAAACAAAGCATGCAGCAGTTATCTAGGCATAAGTTAAAACTTGATTTTTTTCTGTTCTTGGGTGAATATGTGCTCATGTTAAAAGGACTAGCAGCACTGAAACATTGAAGCCCTCTATTTATTCACAGTCTAGGTACGGTGCAGGCAGCCGCAATGCGAGCTTCCATACACTGCCCTGGTAATGAGCTCCACCTTGACCTGGAGGGACCATCCTCTCTGGGGGTGTAAAGGTAATCCAGCCTCCATGCTAGCTTAGTTATTGGGATGCATAATTACAAGTAGGGTGTATACGTATGTATATAGTGATCCAATTATTCCATTCAGCTTTTGGTTAGGGCTCAGTTAAAAAAAAAATTTGAGACCATATGTCAGATTGGAGACTAATATGTTGAAAGAAAAGTCACATGTTACATAAAGCTTTTTTTAAAAAAATTTAAAAGCCCAGAGTGAGGGAACAGAATAAGTTTTGTTCTGGAAAGCTGTCAATAATGATGAACGAGAATTTAGGCCACGGGAAAAGGTGGTTTCTTTATACCTATCTTCATGTGTTAATATGTCTAATGTTGATTATAGGGAGATAAAAGCAAAGGTATGGAGCACTGGTCATCTCATCTGTTTAAGAATAACTAAAATTAATCCTGTTGAGAATAGTAGGAATGGAAGGCCCAAAAAGAAGTTAAATGCTTACGCCATTCAATTCTGAAATGACTTCCAAGGTGTGGTATGCAAGATCTTTGGTCAGTTGCAGATGTATTTTTCCTTTTTTTAATTAGGCTAAGGAAATATTGGTTGTAACAGTGTTATTTATATGTTTAGGTAAGAGTGAGTAAACATGAGTTTGTGAATTGTCAGCCTACAACCCTATTAGCTGCCTCATTTATGAATAATATCATTGGGAGACTAGAGGTGTAGGGAGTTTGATTTGATTGGGTCCAGATAAAACCATCCACAACTGAGAAGAACTGTAAACATACGTTGTACTAAGGTATGGGTCAGTAGAATCATCATCTTTTGATCTGAAAAATACCACAGGGATGTTTCAATGCTTTTGACACTTGATGGTGAACATACATACATACAAAACATACAACCAAAAATGCTAAATGATGGAGGAGTGACATTTGCAGATTGCGTTTAATAAATACTATAATGTGTTTGAGTTTCTTTTGTTGTTGTAAGGAGAATATATGTGGTTAACAGGGAAGGGGTAGGTATTTGATTTATCTTTGGCGCTTTACACTACTAGTTGAATTTGGAAGCAACCTTATCAGAAAAGAGGGTTCTTACTTAATTGATTTTCCTGATCTAGAAATTCTCTGGTTGCCTTTTTTTTTTTAAATCACAACTACTATCTAACTTTTTGCTTTATTTTCAGATTTTGTATGGTATACTCAGAAGTGCCAAACTTCAGTGAACCTAACCCAGACTATCTTGGACAGCAGAGCAAAGTGGTAATTAAGTTTTATGAGCAAGCTGCTTTTTGCTACGTACTACAATTTTTATAGATAAATTATTAACAACCCTGTTTTCTTGACACTTTAAGGTGTCTATAATTATTTCAGAAGCTAATATGAAATTCTTAAATCTTAAAGCATTTATTTTCATGCGTATACATACACAAAAACTTCATGCATATATATATGTATGTAATTTGCCCTTCCAAAGTGGGGATTTAGTAACTGTGATTGTGTCTACATGCCTTCATTGTATGAATAGTTTAGGCAGAGGTACTATTAATTAGAGAATTGTACTTGGGCAGACCTTTAAAAGTATGGGAATGGATAGAAACTCAGAAACATGCATTTCTGTGAGCTTTTGGTACATTTCATGGTCATCTAGTTTTTCTTTGATGCTATTTACTTAAATCTTTCTCTTAACATTTTCCTTAAGGCACATGGTGAACAAAAAAATAATTCTTCAGCAAGTAATATGGGTACAGGTACATTTGGGCCAGTAGGTAAGTCTTTGTGTGTATGCTATCTGTGAGGTTGAAGAATGTGTATTTTGTAGAAGAAGCTTAATTTCTGTGTCTGGCTTTTAGGAAAAAGCTGTGTTACCAGAAGTGTGTAAACAAACCATTTTGCCATTGAATTTATAGAACTCATTATATCCTGGTAACTTCATTTGACATAAACTTGTTCTTTTGCTGATATATTTGTTTACAGCTTAGCTTTTCAAACTTAACTATGGAGTATTTTCCTTTAAAAGTTTATTGGATGAAAAAAGACTGAAACTATTATTTTCTTAGTCTTGAAAATAACCAAATAGAAATTTTACTTTGGGGGTCTTGCATAATGGTGTTTTGGAGATCAGGTTTGGTGGAAATTTTATTTGTCTTAATGATTACAAGACTAGTTTATGGATGATTGCCAAATTTTTTTCCTGTTAACTTTTGTATCTTAAAACTTCTGCACAAATCAAAATGCTTTATTGTGTCTGTCTGTCTTGATTCTTCAGTAATAATGTCTGATAGGACTTTTAACTTCTGTTTTCAGTTTTCTCTCTGCCTTTATTTTCAGTGTAGGGAGGGGGACATCTGTTCTTTTTGTAAGTGTTGATTTCTGACCTTGGTATACCTAAGTTAATCTTCTCTCTTCTCTTCTACTTAATGATTGCACCAAGTACAGTTTAAAGCTATCATATATGTTTACTTAAAATTCTCAATTTGGAGGGGGGAAGGCAGTCACCAGAAATGTATTTCCCTAGTCTGATAGTCTTAAGTGTCTGTCCTACGTGTGTGTGTGTGTGTGTGTGTGTGTGTGTGTGTTGGAAAGGAGGTATCTTTATGTAGGTGTCAATGTCAGGGTGTGGAACTGGTGATGAATTGTTACTGTTGTTTTAGGAAATGGTGTACAAACTGGACCTGAATCAGGGCGATTCCCATTTTCATATAATCATGCCCACTCCTATGCAGGTACTGGGAGAGCCAATGGACGAGGACCTGTAAACCCACAGCCACCAGCAACAGCTAATGTTCAGCCAGTTGTGACCACAATAAGTAATGGGAGGGATCCCCGGAGAGCCTTTAAAAGATGACCTATGCCAAATGTTCACATACAGCTTGCCTAAACTACATGATGCCCTACTTGAACACTTATTGCACTTTTATTTATGGTTATCTGTGAAAAGTTTGTCCTTCATTGGTATGTTTTTATGTTTTGGTTTGTTGAGACAAGTGATTTGTTTTATGATGATGCAATTAAGCTGCTTAAATGCTATCTGAAAGAAGGGTCTATAAAGGAGAGAAAATAGATTTGGAACAAAAAAAAGCAGAAAGCCCCACCCATAAACTGCACTTCACATAGGTGTATGGGTCAGCTTTAATAGCCTCTATGAGTCTAGCCTCTGTATAAACTTTGTAACTCCTATTTGACTTAATGAGAGGTATTTCTTTTGTCAAATACAGAAGTTGCCAATTAAAGCAATAACTTCCAAAAAATTGAAAATCTTGTTTAAAAGATAGCAACAAATGGTTGAATGTCTTGTGACTCCAAAAAATATTGATTTTATGACATAATTCGTGTTACTGCCATTAAGATATTTCCAATGATTGAACAATCTTAGGCTGATTTTTTTATTACCTGAAACAGGCTAGCAGAATTATGAAATACAGCATATTAATCATATATATTATAGCAGGTAATTTTATTTTTAAAGCTACATTTATTTTGGGGCAGGGCTCTTACAATACTCTTTGGCTAAATAACATTTAAAATTGTCCCTTAAATATTATTTTTTTCCAAAACCAACCCTTTTAAAATATTTTAGAACTTTAACACTTGAAAAAGCCTTTAAGAACATTAGTCTGATTATTGTGTATGTAATGAAGTGGTGATAGTAAGTACTACCCAAGTTAGGGGAAATTTGAACAGAATTCAGATGGAAATCTGCAAACCTAAATATAATTTAATAAAATGCTCACTGTCAAAGTACTACAGTTTTTGCATCGAAAATACCTGACATGGATTGAAGTTCCTAGAAACATAACTTCTTTGATTGAGTTTGTGTCAACTTATTTTAAAAATAGAAATTTCATCATGAACTTCAAGAGTGTTTGGAGAAAATTCATGCTATTTTTGTCCATCAGCCAAAGATAGAGGAATGCCTCTAGTAGAATTGAGTGTAGCTTTATTCAGAATTGCTTGGGAAGTGGATTTCATTTTCACTTGATAAATGATTTCCATTCAGTTCCACCATTTCTTGTATGGTGGATTACTAGTGAATTTTTCATTTGTTAGACTTATTCTTAAAGTTGACCCCTTGAATAAAACTTGCACTAATGTTAAAAAGAAACTTACTTTAATTCTTTGCCCAGCCTTAAATATTAAGTTGTAGAAAACACTTGTTTGCCATCCCGATCTTATATGATTACTTAAAATTATTAAAAAAAATATTTTCCCTGTGAAATGAACCCCCATGTAAGGATAATAATCTCTAGGCTTGCTTTCTTGACACAGACTTGGTAAAGACTATCTTTATAATTGTGGATATGTTGCTTTTCCTCATCTCTTTAAATCACAGTGCTTACCTTTCCTGAAGACCTTATAGCATTTGGATTGGGGAGATTGATGGCCTGGATTTTTTTTTCTTCTTTGCCTTAGTTAGAACCTTTCATATTATTTATTTTTGGCACAGCAGTGAGTTTTTTGTAACTGTTGGAAGTTCATAAAAATATCCAAAGCATGAAAGCTGCTGCTTTGTCCTTTAGATAGTACTGAAGGTGGTGCCATTTTCATGATTGGTGTTCATCTTAGAATTTATGTTTACGTTGACAATGATGTCTATGTCTGAAAGATTACTTAATGTATGTAATTTCCTGATATACTCTATGGGAAGCGATCTTTTAAAAAAATGAATTTAGTGAATTCCTGCTATGTAATGAAATGACAAAAGGAAGAGATTGTTTAATCTAGACATACATATTTATTTCTAAATCTCTTCCTTCCTTTTAACAAGGCAAATCCAACCAGATTACCCATCCAAACTTTTTTCCAACTTTCTAAGGTACTTTTTAGCTGTTTATTTTTTAATAATAGAAATTGGGTTATCTTGTTATTATTTTGCTCTTTTCCTAAGAACTTCGCATTTCATATGGTTACCAAAAAAAGCAAAATCATTTGGTATGAAGCAGTAATGTATTCAGACGTCCCCCCCATCGTCTCATTTTTCCCCCCCTTGGAAATGGACTCTAAGTTAACTACTTTTCTAACAGAGACACATGAAAGAAATTGGTAGAACATTTTTGTACTTTTAAGTAATGTAACAGTCCCAAAGGAAAGTTAAAATATTCTTCACTTTAAAAAAGGAAACAGAAATATTAAACACTGTATTGTTTTACCCCCTTCGGTACATCAGCTTTCATGTAGTAGGCATTATAAAACGAAGGATGTAAGGGGAAGGCTAAATTTAACAATATTTGCACATTTGCTATGAATGTATGTGGTTTTTATTGGGAACAACATGTCTTTGCTTCTTTTGAGGGTAGTGATACTCTTGTTTCAATATTTTACCTTTGTTCTTTTTTTTTCAGTGCCATTTATTAATGAGTCTCTTTTCTCTTAAGGAAAGACCCTCCAATACCAAAGCAAGTGACTTACAATCTATAGTGACCTACATTTATCTAACCAGTCTAGTCTACTTGGGCAACACTCATCAAGAAGCCAGAGGAAGAATATTTTTCTGCTTTCCCCTCACTACATTTTTCACTTACCAACTTAATTTTTTTTAAAAGCACTTAAGATGGAAATATTAACATCTACTGGAAAAGTCACTGGAATCAGTTCCCCACATAATCTCTACATCATGGTTAATTCTGAAATGGATTGAAGTCTTACCAGAAGAACCAGTTTCTTATGGCTTATGCCTCTGTCTTGGGCATGGTGGGGTGTTAAAATGTGGGAGAGTTGAAGGATGAACAGAGAAACCCAGATGAAATGTATTTCATATAGGTGGTACCTAAGCACTCTAGCGTTACCCTATTATTTCTCTCCTATTCCTTTTTGTAGCTCTACCACTAAAGGCTTAGAGTTCACACAGGATGTAATTTATATATTAAAGCGTTAGAGAACTATGAATACACGTTTGAAGGAAGGAGAAAACATTTTTGTTTGCAAGGAATCAGACATGCATGTTGATTTTTTTTTTCTCCTACTTTATAGTTAAGCCCAGTAATAGCCCGTGGCCATTGGAAGGTTCATCACTTAAGGACTTATATTTGTAAGGCAAACTCATAGTCATCATTAGTAATACCATAAGTTACTTAATGTGGTAAGTTTAAAGAAATGCTTATAGGTACAGGTCATTTTTTATATATACACAACTGGAGTCATCAATTAGGCTGTTGAAGTCTCAGTCATACAGTATGCTATGAAAGAAAAGTAGAAATGAACAAATCATAGTTTGCTAGCATCTAGCAATTTTAAAGGTAATTGGCAAAACCAAATCCTTAATTAGGGCTTTGTGACTGGTTACTCTTCTGTGGGCTTGCAGGTATAGATGCAAATTGAAGACAACACTTGCCCTGTTCTATGCTCAGAAGTCTTCCTTGATGTCATGCCACTGTTTACACTCCATGCTTTAGACACAACCTATCTTTTGGCTCTCTTTTCCCTTGAGATAAAGCTCAGTCCAGTGCTTTCAAAGACTTTACGGCAAGTTCTCAACAAGAGGAGTGTTTTTCTGCCATTGTGCAAATGAAATTGCAATCCCTATGTCAGGTGTTGAAAAGTCCTAATTGTGAACTATGAAGAATGACCTTAATGACCTTATCCTTGTGATGTGCCTGGTACACCTAATCTTGTCTTTGAAAAAAACCAGAGGGTTCTGGGGGAGGAGGAGTAGTGGAAGTATCAAATTGACACACTTGGATGACCTTTTCACCTTGTAATCACAGGTTCTGTAAGATATACCTAAAGCCCTACCTGTTTTATCTTTCCAATCCATTTCCAAATAATGCCTTCAGTCCTATAATCACTCAAGCGCACTAGATGGGAAAGAGTTTTAAGCTTGAACAGCATCTGGCCATGTTTCATGTTTTGTAATTGTGACAGATTTTTAGTGCCTAAGGCCATGAACATAACATGGTAAAATCTTGATAATTCAGAAAAGAGCAGTCATGATTTACCAGGAAGTCTGGAGATTTTAAAGATGCCTTATGTTAAAGTAGTGTTGTGTGAGGTTGTAAGTGGGTGCCAGTGAATTAGATAAATTCTTTAGAAGACTCACAGTGCAACCGCAAAAGGCCTTTATCTTGTAAAAGTTATTGCATCTACCACTGAAGGCACAAAGTATATTAGACCATTTGTGACTGTAAAAGGGCTTAGAATTTATGCTTTAGTACCAACAACCTTGACTTAGCTGTTATGCTTGTAAGTCACTCGTTTAATGGAATTCTCCCAATTTGGGTAGTATAAATGTATGAACTGAAATTTTTTACGATATTCCCAGATTAATTGATTACCAATGCCATCTGGTTGCAGGACAGCTTATATCATTAGTACACTAAGATTGGTTTAAATTGGGTGTATGAGACCTTTCTCAGTTCCAATCCTTTTTTTAAAACTGAGCAGACTTAACTTTTTGGGGGTGGTGGTGGTAGGATTAACCTTGAATCTGGAGTCATCAATTAGGCTGTTGAAGTCTCAGTCATTCAGTATGCTATGAAAGAAAAGTAGAAATAAACAAATCATAATTTGCTAGCATCTAGCAATTTTAAAGGTAATTGGCAAAACTAAATCCTTAATTAGGGTTTTGTGACTGGTTACTCTTCTGTGGACTTGCGGGTATAGATCTGGGCATATTCTGCAAATTGAAGACAACACTTGCCCTGTTCTATGTTCGAAAGTCTTGATGTCATGCCACTGTTTATACTCCATGCTTTAGACACAACCTATCTTTTGGCTCTCTTTTCCCATGAGATAAAGCTCAGTCCAGTGCTTTCAAAGACTTTACGGCAAGTTCTCAACAAGAGGAGTGTTTTTCTGCCATTGTGCAAATGAAATTGCAATCCGTATGTCAGGTGTTGAAAAGTCCTAATTGTGAACTATGAAAAATGACCTTATCCTTGTGATGTGCCTAGAACACCTAATCTTGTCTTTGAAAAAACAAGAGGGTTCACTGTATTGTATGACCTCTGGCACCATCAGTTTTAAAATATACCATACCATGATGGAATACAAAAACTTGTAACCCAAGTTGACTAGAACATAATTATGTGTTCAGTATAAATTTCATGTGATTCACATAAAATTTTCAATTAGACTTCCTTTAAAACACGATTATGTGGTTTACATTCCAATCGCAACAAAGTACTGACGTTTTCATTTGAATTTTGCAATTACTCTTGGAATAGGACAAGGTAGGTATCCTCGTCTTGTAGGTGATGAAACTAGTTTACATGAGTTGATGTTGCTATAAAATATTTTTTGACCTGGCTCATTTTTCTGTTAAATTGTGCCCTTCTCAGTGGATTAGTGAAAGACCTCCACATAGCCGGCAGTGGAGGCACTTTGCCAATGTCTAACCTATGAAATTCAAAGATTAAATACCAAAGCTTCCCCCTTAAGTTAGAATTTAAAACAAGTTTCTATTTATATTCACTTTGGTAGTTTTTCATAGTTGGGGGAAGATAAAGTTTAGACAATCCCTACCTTAAGGAAACTTAAGTTTCATAAAATATGGTACCAAAAATTATGAAATCCTGTTCAAGATATGACTAGGAAGATTCCACGAAGAGATGTTGAGATGCTGCAGAAGATGAGTAGAGATTCTGTAGGTATGGATGATTGGGGGGCAGTCTATTTGTGCAGTTGGAACGGTGAGGTTGTTTCCCTGAAGTTTGCTGGAAGTAGGGTGGGAAAAAAAGTATGTAAGTATTCTATAACGGGATCAAACTTGCTATGGTTTTTATGGTCTGGTCCTCCTGAAAATAGTGGCATTTGTAAAGTCGTTTATCCAGACATTCTGGCACGATTTAAATCAAGGTGATTAAGCTAGGTCTTGAATACTCAACCTAGAGGCAACAATATAAACACCCATTTTTTCTTGCAGTATGCTTAGGGGGGTGGTGTGTAAGAGAGCCGATAGGAGGAAGCGTAAACTTTTAGTGTCAGTTGTGTCAGACTCCTCCATTTGTGTTTTTCTTGGCAAAGATACTGGAGTGGTTTTCTCAAATTCATTTTACAGATGAGGAAACTGAGGCAAACAAGGTTAAGTGACTTGCATAAAGTCACACAGCAAGTGATTTAATTCAGATTTGAACTCAGGAAGATGAGTTTCCTGATTCCAGGCTTGATACTATCTAACGTGTCCTCTAAATGCCCAGTGCCATCTACAGGGCAGATGATAGATCATTAGAAATTCTGAAACCAATAAATACGTTTTAAATGTTAGTTCCTGTCTTTGAGCAAAGCACAGTCGTTCTACAGAGATTTTTCTGCCTACTCATTTCTGCACGATGTGAAAACTTTAAATGTCATGAGTCCCAAGAATCTGTTCAGCCCTTTATATTAAGAAAAGAAAAGATCAGAAATTGTAGCAGCAGCAACAGCTATTCTACAGATTACAACTGTAGAAATTAGCCAGCCTTATGGAATCAGAGTGGAAGCTTTCCTTCACAACAAGTAGCTGGTTGCCATTAATACTGGTGAAAAGTGTAATGATTAGAAATAGTTTTTGATGAGTGGTGACTTTGTAGAAACAGGAAGTAGAAATACAAACATGTCCTTCAAAATCATATTCCCAATGTTAGTATTCATGCTGTACATATGTGTATGTATTTACACATAGTATGTATCTATAGCTTTTGACGTATCTGATTTTATTCTGAGCTCCCAGGTGAGGAAACTTCCAGTGATGTTGAGCAACTAACCCTGCAACTGCCATTGCTTATGTCACTGAGAAGTGACTTTTACTGGGTCACACAAATATTAGAGGCCAGACTGACCAAGTGCAGCTGTTTATTACTACCCAACTGTTGTCTCACTGTGGGTACATCCTCACCCTGTTACCTCTTCCCCCACCCCCAGGGTAATTGTTAGTCCCTTCAAATAGTATTATTAGAAAAATGAATTAGTTTGTCTCACTTTGTCTTCTCTTAATTGCCTGGTATTGTTGCCTATGAATTTTTTCAGTGAGAAATGTAGCTTCAACAACGAACCACAAATACTGAGCAAACAATTTGAATTGTATTAAAACTGAAACTCTTTACAACCTTAGGTGCCTCTGCTCAGCCGGAGTTTCAAAAGATTGACCGCCCTTTAGTGAGGTTCTTAATGGATCCTAGATTTAGGTAGTCCTTAGCTCTCTGAATTCAGAACTATCTTACCACACCACAGGGTAAGGCTCTGGAGAATCACTTCATGGTAACCAAGCTCACAAGGCAGTGGGAATAGTGTTGCAGAACATCAGTGCTAATTTAGAATGGAAGAAGAAAAATTGGTGAGATAATTGGCAGCATTTACTTGCCAAGGATACTCCTCCTGGTGAATAGGTAAATCTACTCAGGAGACTGAATTGTACAGACAAGAGGTTGCTTAGCACAGAATAAGAGCAGAGGGAGTTGAATGTTCTGAAGAGATCAGCTTCCCACACGCAGATGTTTCTGTCTAAATAACCAATATTGGACTTTACAATCTCTGCTTTCTTTCCATGGTACAGGCTTCTGGGGAGATTTGAACTGAACTGTAAACCTTAGCCATACGTTTATTGAGGAGGGTACGATAGAACCTCAGATATCTGGAGTAGTAAGAGATCTTAGTTTAGGCTCAGGGCAGGCAGGGAAGGACTATAGCCATCATGTACTCTAACCCTGCTCCCTCCCCCTTCTCCTTATAAATAAGAAAGGTAACTTTGACTTGAAGAGAAGTGAAGTAACTTGACTAAGATTGCAGTTAGGAAAGGTGCCAGGTTGAAAGAAGCCAGAAACCTTGTGTTGCACCCTGCCTTTCACAATTTCTGGGACCCTAGCTACTCCCTTGACGTCTTTGTGCCCTAACTGTCTTTATGTGTAAATGGGGATTATCATACCTGTACTGGTAACTTTCAGGGTTATAATGAGGGTAAACCATTTCTAAACCTTTAAGTACTATAGAAACTTGGAATAGTTACTAGTGGCAGTCAGTCGTGGAATCCAGGTCTCATGAATCCTGTTTCAATACTGTTACACTGCTTTAAGATAGTGTATAAATATTCCAACAGTTCATATAAATGACTGGGATAACTTTTATATAGTCAAGTCCAAGTTTATACTGTTTTCTTCTCTGTCCTCCAGAATTTATTTTAAAAGCATTGATAATTGTTTACCCTAACATTTAAAGTTGAATTCTCATCAACGACACACTTTGAACATTTTGAAATAAAACTGAGCTTTCTCCTAAGCTCTAATTTTTAGTTATTTGCCTTAGAGACATAGAGTCATAGAGTCCTTCTGATGAATGAATTTGATGTAATTTCCCAAAACTTGTGTTCAGAGCATCATTCTAGGTTTGGGAAATAGTTTAGATGAGTCTAGGTGCTTGTCCACATGAAACTTACAGACTTGATGGAGAATTTAACAAATGTAGATGATTGCTCTAAGACAATAGATCATAAATATTTTAGAAAATTGTAAAGGCATTGTGAGCTCTGCAGGGGAAAATGGGGTGGAAAAAGCTTTACAGACTTGGAAGGTTCATAGCTTTAAAGGTAGGAAGGACCTCAGGGGTCACTAGTCCAACCCCCTAATTTTTACAGATGAGGAAACTAAGGCACAGGGGAATTAAGTGACTTAAGTTCACTCAAGTAATGTGTCAAGAGACGTTGCTCTCTCAAACCTCTCCGTTTATCTCCTTCCATCTATCCCAGATGCTGAGAATGTAGAATACATCTCTACATGTCCTTCCTCATCAATCTTGACACATTAGAATCTCTTCTGCTTTGAGTCTTTTGGGAGCTGTGGGTACTTTAACGCCTCTTAAGTAGGGGGTTAGTGGAGGGATGGAAAGAGTTTCCATCCTGGGCCACTGGGGGAGGTAGGGTTTGGAAGGAATGTAGCAGAAAATCTAATAAGTCATCTCCAAGTCTGTGTTTGATGGGGACTTTTAAGGACTTTTTTAATGGGAAACTTTAAAGACCTGTCATTTAGAAGACATTCAACAGGCATGTGTTAAATGATAAATATATTTAAGGCATTATCTTATATATTGGGCATAGGAAGACAGAAAAACAGTTACTGCCTTTAAGAACTTACTTTTTATTTTGAAGAAAGGGATTATATAGTGTGTATGTCATTCTTTGAGAGATCTGCAGTTACTTCCTTCCTTTGACATAAATCACTAAATTCAGTCATGTCTTCTTATCCTGTATCCTTGTCCATATACTTCCTCAGATTGTCCACAGGTCATTAACCTAACATGTTGGGTTTTATGTTTAATTGGTATGAGTAGAGCACTGCCCATTTCTGAAAGAAGCAGAGCTTCGGAAGCTCTGGAGTTAAAACATTTAAATTTTTAGTTTCTATCTCTCTGGGAAAATTCACTGACACTTTGCTAGACAAGACTTTAAGCTTGCTGGTTTGTTACCATGTGAAAACTTGGGGAAATAATCTCCTGCTCTCACTGCCTAACTTCCCCTCTTGCTTTTCTAGTTATACAAGTCCTTGATCGTACAATCAGAACTGGAAGGGACCTTAAAGGTGTGATGTTTAAAAAGTTTGAGAGACATAACTTCTGGGTAATTAGTCATTTATTACTAATACAAGCATTTTTATTAATAAAAGAGGTAAGAGGCACTCTTGAATGCCAAAGACCCTCATGATGGGGGTCATAGTTTAAATGCCTTTGAAGGAGTGGTTGTTCCTGAGGGTGGCAATCAACTCTGGTTATCAATTAATGACACAATGAATAAGAAGTGGGCTCACTTCAAAGGGGGACTGAGAATCGTGTCGCTCTTGGACAAAGACACGAGTTTTGGGCAATCTAATCCATGAATTTGTCCCCACTTAACCCCGAGTAGAACAACATGCTTCTGTAGGTTTGGGTGGGGTCTAAGATTGAGGAGAATTAGTTCAGTCTCATTATTCAGTAATGTACTTTTTAAGAGACCGAACTTTGAAATGACCACAGAAAAGGGGGAACTCTGGATTTTCCCAAATCATTGGTTATTTATCATTTCAGAGGCCATGTATTAAAACTGTCTTTTTCTGGTTCCCCTGTCCTCCCATCTGCCCTGTCCCTCACCTTTCCAGTTGGTATAAAGGGGCAATAGCAAGAAATAAAAGATTGCAAAGGGGAACCTGGAAGTCATGTACAAACTGTTCCAAAGATGAAAGGAGTATAATTTACAAATTGTATCACATATTGACCAATATTCACACCCTAATAGTATGCACTGAATTAGAAGCCATCTAGGGGCTACTCTCAATTCTTGGTCCTATTATATGTAAATCTCAGACAAGTTCAAGAAAACAAGGAGTAAGACCAGCACCAAATGGCAATAATTTTGAGATGATGTAGACTTCTTTAAAGTTTTACTGACAGGTTGTGTTTGTCCTTCATTCTCGAAGAGGACCATGACATCAAGACGATGACATAACTTGCAGTTGACTTTGAGTGTTGGAGGGCTGTGCAAGGTCACCAACCTCACTTCCTTCTCCTGAGCCATCTGGGTCCAGTGGTCAGATATTCATCAGGATGGTGGAGATGGCCCAGAACGAAGTTTTACTGACAACTTTGAGATGAAAGATACGTTAATGAACTAACCCTGAGGTGACATATATAAAAGTCTGCTTCCCAAACACTGTATAAAATGAGAACTCCTGTCCCTTAGCCTCACCTAGCCCTCTTTCTTTATGATTTATGGTCTGGTCCATGCTGCCTAGTGCTCCCAATTCTAATCCATTATTACATGAGTCTTATTCTTTGCCTCTCCCTTTCCCCATCCCCTTTCCTACCAATGCCTGTCTTCCTTTTACCATTGCATCTCCTGTTATCATGACATCTGTCTCTATATTCTTTTACTACTTGTCTCTGCCTTTATGGGCTTTTTGCCCCAATATCCTATGTGCTTAATTAAAGTGTGATTGCTACTCTATTTCTTTCTACCAGTCATAGTGTTTCCTGGCATGTCCCAAAGAACTGGGTATACCTGTCCCCCATTTCCTAATTTCATAAATTATCAATTCAGGTCATCAAATCCAATACTCTCATTTTACAGATGAGGAAATGAGAAATGACTTGTCCAACATTAAACAACGTGTAGGTGGCATAGGTGGTATTTGAAACCATGACTTTGCTTCTAAGTACTCACACTGTCCACTATACCAGATGTTACTTCTATCACTTTTGCATGTAAAGCATCTTTGGAAATAATCTATGCCTCTCTTGTAATCATTTCCTTTGAGTCACCTGTGACTTTGATTCTTCAGAGACTGAACTTTTCCAAGATTTGTATCATGTAAGCAAAAGAGAATATTTGTGTTAAAAAAGTTGCATCTTTGAATGAAGAAGAAATAAAGAAAATTATCAGAAATTCCTGTGCTGTAAACTTAAATGAAGTGAATGAATGTCTACAAAACATAAATTATTCAAATCAACAACACAGGAATTAAAGAATTAAAAAATATCTCAAAAAGAGAAATTAAATAAACCATGATAACACCCACAAAAGAGGGAGGAAGCTCAATTCCTGGTTTAAAAGTGGAATTCTAGCAAACACTTAAAGAACAAATAATCCTTTTTATATAAACTATTTTTAAAATAGAGAAAGAAGATACTCTAACAGATTCCTTTTATAAGATCTATGTGGTCCTAATATTCAAATTAGGAAGGTAAAGGGAGCAAACAAGAACTATAATCAATATAATTAATAAATGTGAAGATAAATATGCAAAACTAGGCAAAAATGAAAAAAAAAGCTAAAGTAATATAAAAATATTTATGAGAAACAAGTGCATCTATACCAGGAATTCAAGAAGAGTTGCCCAGTAATTACATATTAATTACTGTTATAATATTTATTACCTATTGTCATAATTAACCATGTTAGTAATTCTAAATCATAAGTATATTGTTAATACAAAAATGTAATTGAAAAAATACAACTTTTGCTCATGTTAAAAACCCAAAAAAGTGTTAAAATGAAAAGACTTTTTCTAAATAGGGTCAAGAGTATTTGTCTAAAACCTAGAGACAGTGTGTGTTCGTCCTTTGCTTCCGAGGGAAGACCATGCCATCAGAGAAGTAATGACATGACTTGCACTTGACTTTGTTTTGAGTGAGGGAGGGCTGTGCAGGTCACCAATGTTACTTCTCCTCCAGAGCCATCTGAATCCAGTGACCAGATATTCATCAGGATGACTGGAGATGACCCAGGATGAGGAAACTGGGGTAAAATGACTTGCCCAAGGTCACACAGCTAGTGAGTGTCAAATGTCTGAGGTGATATCTAAAACC
Source organism: Bettongia penicillata ogilbyi (assembly GCA_023548195.1). Taxonomy (NCBI): domain Eukaryota; kingdom Metazoa; phylum Chordata; class Mammalia; order Diprotodontia; family Potoroidae; genus Bettongia; species Bettongia penicillata. Next base: position 1,476,808 of record JAJHZJ010000611.1, read on the forward strand.
TAGGGATAGTATTATAAATCATAAAAAAAAATAGGAAGCTTTTCTAGTAAGATTAGGGATGAATGCCTCCATTTTTATTTGAAATAATGCTAGAAATGCTAGCTACCTCTGAGAATGAAGGACCAACAGCAGCAACAATAGAAATACTAGCTATAGCAATAAGAAAGTAAAAAGAAACTATGGTAATAAGCATAGACAAAGTGGAGACAAAATGATTTTTGCTATACCACAGTTTACTTAGAAAACACAATAGAGCCAACAAAAATTTAACTAGCTTCAAGAAAGTAGAACTCCATAAAGTAATTTTCTAAAAATCACAAGCATTTCTGTTACATTACTAAGAAAAACCAGCAGGGAGAATATCTAGGCTATTTCTTTCTTTAGGCAAGATCCTTTTTGTACCCTCTATATTCGCTTGGCCATTCCCCCTCTGGAGAAGTGATTGTTCCCCCACCCTCCAACTAGGCTTTGGAAGTCATATGGAAAGGAAAATAGCAAAGACTTTATCTCAATACCAGTTTAGCTAGTCAGGCCAACCCAAGTCTAGAGGGATTCCACGATAATCTTTTAAAAATGAATAATTTTTTTCTATAGCTCTAAGATTCAGGCAGAGGCAAAACTGGCAAAATACTGCAGTTTTAAATATCTTTTTCTTTTCTTCCAGCTACATTTGTGATGCAAGTGGACAACAGTGGTTTTCCATGATTGCTGCTTTAATAGACAAAGAAGCTATTTAAACCAAAAAAAAATAAATCAAAAACAAGTTTTTTAAAGACTAGATCTCTCTGTCCTGCCCAGGCTATAAATACTGAGACTATTCATGGACCCAATACTACTGCTGATCAGCATGGGAGTCTTTATTATCTCTGTTTCTGACCTGAGCTGGGTTAGCTCTTGTTAGACATCCTTGTGGCCCCCTGAAATTGAGGGCTCACCACTGAAGCTAGTGTGGCTATCTGATCAGCATAGTCAGCTCAGACCTCCTGAGCTCAAGAGATTTGCCAACTTAGCCTTCCTGGTGTCTGGGAGTATAGGTATACACCATGATGCCCAATAGGAATCTCAAGTTGTACTCTCATTGTCTAAAGACATCAGGCTTTTGCCCTCTCTGAAGGGAGTGGAGAAGGAGAAAAAGGGGAATGAAAGGTTATCAGCTTATGATTCAGGAGTTCTGACCAGTTTCAGCAATGAAGCATCTTTCCTGGCTTTCATGCATGATTTGATTACATTATCCAGGTTCTGGAGTCCTAGTTTCTGCTGTTATTACAGTTACCCACTTCAGATATCCTACTCTACTGTCAAATTCTAGTGATTTCTTCTGTTCTCTTCCATACAAATCTGCAAATAAAGGAGACTGAGCCTGTTAGTCAGATTATCTGTCACATAGATCAGGGCAAAACCCTTCAAGATATGAGGTGGAGAAAGGGAAGAGGAGGGGAAAATGCTAAGGGCTTTTCACCCATAACTTCTGGTAAGGCATCCACTTTGAGCATCTTGATTTCCTTGGCCACACCAAGATAGCACTGCAGATAGAAAGGGGAAAAGGCCAAGACAATTAAAGAAACTAATGCAAAACAGTAAAAACTAAAGAGGGTTTGGTGCTACCAGATCTTAATTTACATGCAATTCAAATATTACCAAAACTATGTAGTTCCAGGCAAATTAGAGAAAAGCAGATTATTAGACTAGATAAGTAAAACCTAGAAGTACACACACACACACACACACACACACACACACACACACACAGTAGTGTGCAAAAGTACCGAGAACACATATATAGGGCAAGTGACTCAAGTAAGAATGGAATTCTGGAAGGCAGTTTTTAATAGAAAATAATTTCTTATATAATATGCCACAAATTCCAAATAGATATGTGATCTAAACAAAAATTAGAGAAGAATGAAACGTAACTTTCCTAAATGTGGGTAAGGGAAGAATTGGAAATTAGATACTAGATAGGAAAGGTTCTAAAAGCCAAAATTTACAATTTTTATATAAAATTAAAAAACTTTTATACAAACACTCTCAATGTGCCAAGAACTAGAAGAAAGCCTACAGAAAATAACTTTGCATTAAAAAATCTCTGATAAAATTTTGGTAGTACATATCCATAAGAAATTAATACAAATTCAGAAAATTAAGAGTAAACAGGTGGTCAATGCTTATTGAATGAGTTGAATTAATATGGAGAAATAGTGATCAAAAGAAGAAAGAAACTAGATAAACTTGAGCAATTAATAATTGCTAATCATTAGAGGAATTCAAATTAAAATAAATATTATGCTCATATTTGCAGCATTGGAAAATCAGTATTGGAGGGTTTATGGGAAGACAAACATACTAATTCATTGTTACTCAAGTTTTAAATTGATGACAATTTAAATTAAATTCCTGATAACAATTCCCAGTCATGCTGATGAATATCTGACCACTGGACCCAGATGGCTCTGAAGGAAAATGACATTGGTGTCTTTGCACAGCCTTCTCTCACTCAAATCGAAGGCAATTGCAAGTCATAGCACCATCTCCCTGATGTCACAGTCCTCTTTGAGAATGAAGGACAAACCACAATAATGACATCAAGTTATCATACAGTTATCCCTTCTACATCATTAGTTTCCCCATCATGATTTCAACAAATCATGGGTTGGCATAAGATTGCGGGAACTGTAGACATGTGAAGGCCAGCAGACAACGCAGCGCCTATGATCAAATATTTAACTCAAATTTTATAATAAGGTACTGTAAACACCCCATAAAAGAAAAAGAAACAATTCAGACTCCTTTGGTACAAAGGGAGGGCCAAAAATTTTTACATGGATTTTCCAGATAGTGTGGGGGTAGGGATGCCACACCCTTATCCCCTACAATGTGGGAGGAATAAATATATATAAAAAATATTCATAGCAGGATGATTTGTGATATTAAAAAACTTCAAGCAAAATTATATATTCATCAATTGGGAAATTGCTAAACCAACTGATATGTGAACATGATGGATTATTACTGCATTATAAGGAATGGTGCATATGTAGAATTCAGAGAAATTCTGCAAGATTTTTATAAAGTAATACTGGATGAAGATGGGTCCAAAAAAATTATGTATAATGACTATGTGTATGTTTATGTACATATTAATATATATACATATATACGTACATATATACATATACACACATATATATACATACACATATACACATATACATACACACACACACATATATATATACATATATACATATACATACACACACACACAAATATATATATATATATATACATATATATATGTATATATATATATATATATATATATATATATATATATATATAATGTCTACAACAATCTATCACTTTAAATCTCACCTCTATTATACTGGCCCCCTTCTCCCATTGGTGGATTTTCCTAGAGTCCCTATTTGGGGGAGGGGTGTAGGCCAACCAACCTTCATTTCCCCCCTGGTTGGGCTTATGACTTTCCAGACTTCTATACCATGTCCTTAGCACTGGATACCTATCTCCCCCCTCATCTCCCCAACCCCTTCAGCTACCTTTTTTGTGTTGTCTTTCTCCTTTAGATTGTAAGCTCCTTGAGGGCCAGGATTGTCTCAAGTAACCATAAAATTGGAAAATGAGACAAGTGATAATCATGCATTTAGACACTTTTGCTTAAGTGCTTCCAGACAATGTATTTTTTTCAGGATTTAAAAAAAATATTTAATCAGAAGTGTACATCATACGAAAATAAACTACGTCAGTGAAATAGTATAAGAGTAGTGTGGTATGCTCTGTTATTTCGTCCATGTAGGTTATGTAAATCCACATGGGTCTGTCTAGATGGGAATTACAGAGAGGCAAGAACAGATATATTTAGAATCTCCTCCCCCTGCTCCAGGGAAAGTTTGATTTTTACCAGGAAGGGAAACAGGAAGTTGGGCCTAGAGGCTGGCTACTCTGCTCTCCTCAGAGAAGGGAGGTAATGTCAAAACAGAGTTATATTGATCTTCTCCCTTAAATATTGTTAGTCCAGGAGAAAGAATTTTTAGGTTCAAAATGAAACCCTGATAACTATCTGTTAGTGAGGCCAGTTGACCCCAAGCTCTATAACCAAAATTTAATTTCCTTCTAACCAAATGCCAGTTTCAAAATAAACACAGAAAATGAGTGTAGTAGAGTGAATAAACTCATTTATCCAAGTCAATAACAAAAGCATGCATAGAAGAATACTGACCAGACAATAAATGAGTGAATGAAGTCTCCCTTTGGGAGTGAAATAACATAGTTCAACCAAGAAAGAGGATCTTAGATCTGACTTAGCTCAAAGGACCAGTTGTATAAGACTATCCTCATTAGGCAAGAGCGATTTCTTAGTGCTCTGCATTAGGGGTGGAGTTGGTGAGAACTGAAGAGAAGAGCGATCCTAGTCTTCTGATTTCTAGCTTTGAGAGAGAAGACACAGAATTCCAAATTTTCTTTAGCTTCCTAAAGGAAGAGAAAGACTCTGAGAAGTCAGCATGTAGAAAGCCAGCACTGTTCCCAGCTTACTTCACTAAAGACTTCAGAGCATTTCCCCTTGAGTTAGATCTAAGAGGGCAAAGTGGAAGGAGTGGGTGGACTTAGGTTGGAACTTTGGAGTGAGGTTCAGGGAGATAGGAATGGAGAACTGGGTGGTGGGAGGGATGGAGAATTGAACTGGGATAATCACCTAAAGGAGTTCAGAGTCACTGGAATGTGAAGGGTATGAGCAGGTATGAGAATGATCATTATTGGGTGGAAGTTGACAAAGGGTAGGTACAACAGTAGATGGGAGGCCTGAAGTCAAAGGGAGGATTGCTCTTCTTTGTATGGGAGATTCTCCACATCCCAGCTGGGAGATTGGGCTGGCAGCAGGAGGTGCTGGCACAGATGCAAGTGCTTACTTTAGGGGAGATTGAAGATGCCCAGACTAGGTTCTTGCAGGTTTCTCTCAGATGATGTGGTCTTCTCACCTGAGAAGACGGGCTGTGAGGCAGAAGCAGAAAGTTATGGATTCCCTGCACATTGGGAAGTTCTTTGGTGGTAGGTTGAACTAAGTAACCTTTGAAGTCCCTTCTACCTCAGATTCTCACTAAGATTTTAACACAATTTTTTTTTTTAAATAAGGAAATGCATCAGAAAATACTCCAGCAAACTTTAAGGGTGACTAGGAAAGAAACCCACTTATCTAAATCTGTGTTCTGTGATCTCCACACAAATCTCCTTAAAGCAAAATCAATATGCAATAAAATGCCTATTTGCTTGGGTTGCTACTCTGTCAAATTTTCTCACTGATAAGTGTTTCAGGTCAAATGCACTGTAATTTATTTTTTCCTTTGTCCACTTTGTCCACTAACAGTTCTCTGCTATTCTGAAAAAATGAAAAAAAAGTTTTCTCTGAACCCTCCACTTTTGTTTTGTTTTGTTTCTTCAAGTGTTGAAATAGTAACTATTAATTCCTAGGCTATGTTAAGCTGACTGTTTCATCTTTTTCAGGACAAAGAGCTTACTGAGAAAAAATGAAAACTGACATATATGTAGCAGTAACACTTTAAGATCTGCAAAGCTCTTGTCTTCACTGGGAAGTAGGTAGGACAATTATTATCCCTATTTTATGGATGAGAAAACTGAGGATTGGAAAGGTTAAGTGACTTAAATGCCCATAAACATGTTAGTGTTTGAGTATGTAAAGTGTTAGGTCTTCTGGCTTGAGGTCTAGTGTTTATTCTCTTAAAGAGAAGCTGGCTGCTTGCTACTTGTTGAATAACAAAAGAGAAGAGGACATAAACCTTCAGCCCTCTATTTCCTACCCCCTTGCGCAACCCCCAGCTCATTCTTACTTTATTTCCAATTTCCCTTTCCAGGGCTAGGGGTGGGTGGCTGTTAACACCCCTGTTCATTTTTGCGTCCTTAAGGAGACATATACAGTTAGCTGGTGCCAGAGCAAGGTGCCTGGTCCTTCCATTGGAATAATGATGCTTAAGCCTCAAACCTGAAAGCTGAAAGGAAATGTACTTAATCTTTGTTTTCTTTTAATCTCTCTCTCTCTCTCATATCCCACTTCCCCCATCATACACATACCCCTTTGCTTAAAGCAATGAGAAGTTATAAAAGGAGCAGATAAAAGTTAGGAGATCCAGATTCTAATTAACTTTTCCATTGATTTCTCTGTAAATCTGGATGAGTCATTGCTCGTTAATAAATGGAGGAGAGAATCTTAAAGATTAATGAAGTTGCTGAGGATGCAGGGAATGCGACTTAGATACTTACATGTTTCTTTCCCTCACCCCACCCAATAAATATTGTACATGTCTTCCATTAAAGAACAGAGCCAAGTCATGTGCCTTTGCGCAAATAAGCTTTATTCCCGTATGTCATTTCTCAAGGAAATTTTTACCCTCATTAATTGTGGATATGTCCTTTAGGTCACAATGAGGGATCATGAAGCGCACTAGTCCACTGACTTCCATGCATATCACAAGGGGGAAAAAAGGCTGAAAAATGTCAAAAGAATTAAGATCCAATAAAGCCTAACTTAGTTTCTACCAATATTTAGCTTTCTGGATTTTTCATATGGAAAAATATTATCAATGACAGCCAACCACAAATTGTGCCCTACAGTGAAGCAGGCTGGACTTGGAGTTACAAAGATCTGGTTTTGAATCCCACAACAGAAACTAGCTGTGTGCCTCTGGGCGTATTGCATTACCAAGTGAGCCTTAGTTTCCTCATTCGAGATCTCTCCCAGCTCTAAATCTGTGGTTCTATGACCCCCCATTCTAGACTCTCTTGCCCAATCTGTATATTGGCTTATCTTGTATTAAAGAATTATAGAATTTGAGAACTGGAAGGGATCTTAGTTTCCATCTAGTCCAGACCATCTATCAAAGGACTCCCTACTATAACATACCCCATAAGTGACTATCAAGTTTCTATTTGAAGACATTCAAGGAGGGAGAGCTCACAACCTTTTGAAGAAGCTCATCCTACTTTATTACCTTTTGTTGTTGGACATATTTTGCTGACATTAAGAATAGACTTACCTATTACTACTGGTTCTATCTTCTGGGATCAAACAGAACAAGTTGAATTCCTCCACTATATGACAGCCTTTCAAATGCTTGAAGACAGCTATCATATCCTCCCTGCCTCCTCAACCCCTCAATCTGAGTCTTTGTTTCTCCACTTAAGCATGCTTAGTGCCTTCAACTAATACTCATGCATCATGTACTCAAGACCCTCCATCATCCTGCTTGTTCTCCTCTGGACACTCTCCAATTTATTAATGTTCCCCATAAATCATGGTGCCCAGAACTGAAGGAAGTCTGATGAGGGTGGAGTATCTTTGCTGATTTCTAAAAGCTATGCTCCTCTTAATGCAATCCACGATCTGAAATGTGGGGCAATGTAGTTTACATTTGTCAAATGCAAAGTTACTATGATCATTTCCTACTATGTATTGTATGTCTATCCTGTTTCATTGATCCACTTTTGTATTTCTTAGGCAGTACCAGATAGTTTTGATAATTATTGTTTTATGATATAGTTTAAAATCCACTACTGCTAGTTGTCCTTTCTTTACATTTCCACCCATTAATTCCTTTGACATACTTGACCCTTTGTTTTTCCAAATTAATTTTATTATGTTTTCCTAACTCAATGCATTTTTTTGGTAATTTAATTGGGATGGCATTGAATAAGTAGATTAGTTTAAATAGAATTGTAATTTTTATTATATTGACTCTGCCCACCCATGAACAATTAATACTATCCCAGTTATTAAGTCTGACTTTATTTGTATAATAATATTTTATAATTATGTTCATGTAGTTCCTGAGTTTGTTTTGGCAGGTATTTTATACTGTCTATAGTTATTTTAAAAAGTGTGTCTTCTTGCAGGTTTTTGTTGGTGATGTATAAAAATGCTGGTGACATGTGAGTTTATTTTATATCTTGCTATTTTGCAAAAAAAATATTGTTTCAACTAACTTTTTATCTCTAGGATTTTCCAAGTACATTATCTTATTGTCTACAAAAAAGTTTTTAATTACCTCATTGCTCAGTCTGGTTCCTTCCATTTCTTCTTCTCCTCTTATTGCTATTGCTAGCATTTCTAGAATAATATTGAATAGTAGTGGTGATAATGGGAATCCTTGTTTCATTCTTGATCTTGTTGGGAAGACTTTTAGCTTATTCCCATATAAATAATGCTTGCTAATGGCTTTAGTAGATATTTTTTATCCTTTAAAGGAAAATTCCATTTATGCCTATTCTTTCAAATGTTTTTCTTTATTAAATAGGAATGTGTGTTGTATTTTGTCAAAAGTCTTTTCTGTTTCTATTGATATAATCAGATAATTTTTGTTACTTTTGCTATTAATATAACCAATTCTGTTAATAACTTCCCTTATGTTAAACCATCCCCTGCATTCCTAGTTTAAATTTTACTTGTCACAATGCATGATCTTTGTGATAATTTGTTGTAATCTCCTAGTTAGTATTTCATTAGGATTTTTGTATTTATATTCATTAATGAAATTGGTCTATGATTTTCTTTTTCTGTTTTTGCTCTTCTTGGTTTAAATAACAGCACTATATTTGTTTCTTAAAAGGAGTTTAGTAAAATTCCTTCTTTGCCTGTTATTCCAAACAATATCTTTAAAATATTGGAATTGATCTTTAAATATTTGGTTGAATTCACTGGGAAATTCATCTGTTCTGATGCTTTTTTTCTTTTTCTTCATCATTTTAATGTTTATTTATTTTTAGTTTTCAACATTCATTTCCACAAAATTTTGAGTTCCAAATTCTCTCCCCTCCCCCTCAAAGCGCTGAGCATTCTGATTATGCCTTCCTCCAATCTGCTCTTCCTTCTAACACCCCTCCCTTCCCTTGTCCCCATCTTCTCTCTTGTCTTGTAGGGCGAAATAAATTTCTATACCCCATTATCTGTATTTCTTATTTCCCAGTTGTATGCAAAAACAATTCTCAACATTTGTTCCTAAAACTTTGAGTTCCAACTTCTCTTTTTTCCTCCCTCCCCATCCATCCCCACTGAGAAGGAAAGCAATTCAATACAGGCTATAAATATATATAGTTTTGCAAATGACTTCCATAAGTCATGTTGTGTAAGACTAGATATATTTCCCTATCTTGTCCCCTATTCCTTCTCTCTTTTGACCTTGTCCCTCCCCAAGACTGTTTATTTATAATTGCTCCCTCCTCACATTTGCCCTCCCTTCCATCATCCCCTCCATCCTTTTTATCCCCTTCTCCTCTACCTTCCTGTAGTGTAAGATAGGTTTTCGTACCAAATAGAGTGTGCATATTATTGCTTCCTTGAGCCAACTGTGATGAGAGTAAGCTTCACTTTTTACCTCTTACTTCCCTCCCTTTTCCCCTCCATTGAAAAAGCTTTTTCTTGCCTCTCCTATGAGAGATAATTTGTCCCATTCCATTTCTCCCTTTCTCCTCCCAATATATTCTTCTCTCACCCCTTAATTTTATTTTTGTAGATATGATCCTTTCCTATTCAACTCACCCTGTGCTCTCTGTCTATATATATGTGTGCATGTGTGTGTATGTGTGTGTAATCCCTCCAGCTGCCCAAATACTGAAAAAAGTTTTAAGAGTTATAAATATTACCTTTCATGTAGGAATGTAACCAGTTCAACTTTAGTAAGTCCCTTATGATTTCTCTTTCCTGTTTACCTTTTCACACTTCTCTTGATTCTTGTGTTTGAAAGTAAATTTTCTATTCATTTCTGGTCTTTTCATTAAGAATGTTTGAAAGTCCTCTTTTTCATTGAAAGACTATTTCTTTTTCTCCTGAAGTATTATATTCATTTTTGCTGGGTAGGTGATTCTTGGTTTTAATCCTAGTTCTTTGACTTCTGGAATATCATATTCCAAGCCCTTCAATCCCTTAATGTAGAAGCTGCTAGATCTTGTGTTATCCTGATTGTATTTCCACAATATTCAAACTGTTTTTTTCTGGATGCTTGCAATATTTTCTCCTTGACCTGGGAAATCTGAAATTTGGCTGCAATATTCCTAGGAGTTTCCCTTTTGGGATCTCTTTCAGGAGGTGATTGGTGGATTCTTTCAATATTTATTTTGCCCTCTGGTTCTAGAATATCAGGGCAGTTTTCCTTGATAATTTCATGAAAGATGATGTCTAGGTTCTTTTTTTTTGATCATGGCTTTCAGGTGGTCTTATAATTTTTAAATTGTCTTTCCTGGATCTACTTTCCAGATCAGTTGTTTTTCCAATGAGATATTTCACATTATCTTCTATTTTTTCATTCTTTTGGTTTTGTTTTGTAATTTCTTGATTTCTCATCAAATCTTTAGCTCCCATCTGTTCCATTCTAATTTTTAAAGAACTATTTTCTTCAGTGAGCTTTTGAACTTCCTTTTCCATTTGGCTAATTCTACTTTTTAAAGCATTCTTCTCTTCATTGGCTTTTTGAATGTCTTTTGATAATTGAGCTAACCAATTTTTATGCTAGTTTCTTCAGTATTTTTTTGGGTCTCCTTTAGCAAGCTGTTGACTTGCTTTTCATGATTTTCTTGCATCACTCTCATTTTTCTTCCCAAGTTTTCCTCCACTTCTCTTACTTGATTTTCAAAATCCTTTTTGAGCTCTTCCATGGCCTGAGACCATTGCATATTTATTTTGGAGGTTTTGAATGCAGAAGCTTTGACTTTTAGGTCTTCCTCTGTTGGTATGCATGGTTCCTCCTCATCAGAAAGGATGGAAGAAAATACCTGTTCAATAAGAAAGTAGCCTTCTACAGTCTTATTTTTTACCCCTTTTTTGGGCATTTTCCTAGCCAGTTACTTGACTTTTGATTCCTTTCTTGAGATGAGGGTATGCTCTGGGGACCTGTAATATCTCAGTTCCTCAAAGATGGCACAATTAAAGGAGAGGAGTTTACTCCTCTCCTGGCCTGCACTTTCGTCTGGGAGCAACCACAAGCACTCTTTTTTGCCCAGGATCTGTGAGTAGAATTCCCTCTCCAGAATCTCTACCAGCTCCACCAGGCCAGCCAGAGCTCCTTCTCACTCCAGGGTCACCACTCAGGGCTGAGATACAGATCAGCTGTGCAATTCCCCCAGGAGCTTTAGGCTGAGGGTTCCTAAAATGGATGCTATGCCAAAATGACTTCTGCCTCCCTGGAAGCCAGACCACATTCTCTTCTCACCCAGGTGAAAGAGCTTTCTCACTGACATTTGAAGCTGTCTTTGGTGTTTGTGGGTTGAAGGATCTGGGAACTGCAGCTGCTGCTGGGGATTCCATGTGCCCTGAGGCCTGTTCCAGTTCTGTGTCTGCCATGGCCTAAGGCTGGGCTGAGCTCTGCACCACGCCCAGTGAGATAGACATTTCCTGTCAGCCTTCTAGGCTGCCTTGGGCTGGAAATCTCTTTGATTCTGTAGTTTTGTGGCTTCTGCTACTCTAGAATTTCTTTAGAATCATTTTTTATAGGTATTTTATGGAGTTTTTTTGGGGGGAACTTCTACAGGTCTGTCCTTCTACTGCACCATCCTGGCTCTGCCCCTGAGGCACTTTTCTTAGGAAGCTCATTTATGGCCTATTCAACTTCTTTTTCTAAAAAATGGTTTACTTTGATATTCTATTTGCTTTTCTGGTAATCTAGGCAGTTTATATTTTTGTAAGTATTCATCTATTTCACTTAAATGGTTAAATTTATTGTAATATAATTGGCCAAAATAACTCCTAATAACTGCTTTGATTTCATCTTCATTAGTAGTATATTCACTCTTTTCATTTTTGATATTAGTAATTTGGTCTTCTTTCTCTTTTAAAAAATCATATTAACTAATGGTGTATTTATTCTATTTTTTCATAAAACCAACTTCTACTTTTATTTATTTATTTAATGGGTTTTTTTACATACAATTTCACAAATCTCACTTTTAATTTTTAGGATTTCTAATTTGTTGTTTAATTGGGGATTTTTAATTTTTATTTTTCTAGGTTTTTTAAATTGCATATCCAATTTATTAGTTTGCTCTTTCTCTGTTTTATTACTGTAAGCATTTAAAGATAAAATTTTCCTATTATTACTGCTTTTGTTGAACTCATAGATTTTATCTCCTTGTCTTCTTTAATAAAAGTGTTTGTTGTTTATATGACTTATTCGTTAATCCATTCATTCCTTAGGATTATCTTATTTAATCTCTTATTAATTTTTAATCTGTTTCCTTAGTCTCTTATTAAATATAATTTTTTCACATTATGATCTGAAAAAGATGCATTTAATATTCTGCGTTTAACTATATCGTTAAATGCCCTAATATATGGACAATTTTTGTAATGGTTCCATGTACCATTGTGAAAAAAGGTATGTTCCCATTATATTCTCTCCAGATATCTATCATATCCAGCTTAACTAAGATTCTATTAGTTTCTTTGATTTCTTTTTTTTTGGTTAGATTTATCTAGTTCTGAGAGGGGACATTTGAAGCTCCAGACTATTACAGTTTTGCTATATATTTCTACCTGTAGAAATCTAATCTTTCCTTTAAAAAATCTGGATGGTGTAGCATTTGATATGCAAATAAGTTTAATATTGATATTACTTTATTATCTATGGTGCTTTTTATTATAATGTAGTTTCCTTACTTATCCCTTTTAATTACATCTATGTTACCTTGAACTTTGTCTGAGGTCATGATTGCTACTCCTACTTTTTTTTTGCATTAGTTGAAGCATAATAAATTCTACTCTAACCCTTTATTTTTACTCTATGTATAGCTCTCATTTTAAAATGTGTTTCTTATAAACAGCATATTGTCATAATTTGTTTTTTATGTCTTTTGGTGGGAGGTTGGTACTGTGATTCATCTTCACCCCTCTGCCCTTTTAGTTAATTGTTGCATTAGTCAGAGTCCTGAAGGCTTCCAAAGTTATTTTTGCTTATAATTTTATCACTGTATAAGCTATTCTCCTAGTTCTACTTATTTCACTCTGCAAGAGTTCACAGATTTTCCCAGTTTCTTCTGAAACTATATATTTTTATCATTTTTTATGGCCCAAAAATATTGCATTACGTACATACACAGAAATAAACATATTGATTTAGCTATTCCCAATCAGGTGGAGGACCCTCTTAATTACACAAATAGCAACTATAATTATTTTTGTACATATGAATTCATTTCCTCTTTGGTCTTGGGGTATAGACTTAGTGGAGATATTGTTGAGTTAAAGGGAATGCACAGTTTAATGACTTTTTGGACATTCTTCTAAATTGCTTTCCAGAATGACTGGATCAATTCACAGCTTCACCAATAGTGCATTAATATATCTGTTTCTCCAAAGACTATCCAATATTTGTCATTTCTCCTTTTCTACCATTTTTGCTGATCTGATGGGCATGAAGTAGAAATCTCAGAATTTGTATTTTTCTAATTTTATTAACTATTTGTAGTATTTTTTCATATAGTTGTTTCTAACTTGGAATTCTTTCTTTGAAGCTTGACATTTATATAATTTTGCCATTTACCAATTGAAGAATGACTTCTATCTCACAAAAATTTGAGTCAGTTCCTTTTATATCTTGAATATCAGATCTTTATCACAGATTCTTGAGTAATGATTTTTTCACTCCAGTTACCAATCTTCTTACTATTTTTTGACATTAATTTTAAAAATTTTGAGTTCTAAATTCTCTCCCTCCATCCATCACTTCCTCCATTGAGAAGGCAAGCAATATGATATTCATTATATGTGTGAAGTTATACAAAACGTATTTCTATATTAGCTATGTTGCAAAATAAGGCAAGAAAAATAAAGTGAAAAATAATATTCCTCAATCTGCACTCAGAGTTCATCAGTTTTCTATCTGAAGGTAGATAGTATTTTTCATCATGAATCCTTTGGAATTTATTATTTTTTTTTTTTTTTGGATCATTGCATTGATCAGAGTACCTAACTCTTTCTCAGTTGATCATAATTACAATATTGCTGTTATTGTGCATAGTGTTCTCCTGGTTCTGCTCATTTTACATCAATTCATACAAGTCTTCTCAGCTTTTTTAAGCCACCCCCCTTATCTCTGTCATAGCACAGTAGTATTCCATCACAACTTGTTCAGTAATTCTCCAAATAATAGGCATCCCTTCTATTTTTAATTCTTTACTTCCACAAAAAGAGCTATTATAATATTTTTACATGTAGATCTTTTTCCTTTTTCTTTGATCTCTTTTGGATACAGATCTAGTAGTGGTATTTTTGGGCCAAAGGGCATGCACAGTTTTAGAGTCCATTGGACATAGTTCCAAATTGTCCTCCAGAATGGTTGGACCCATTCACAATTTAACAAACAGTATATGAATGTACCTATTATTCTATGGCCCCTCCAGCATTTGTCATTTTCCTTTGTTGTGTTAGCCAATCTGATAGGTGTAAAGTAGTATCCCAGAATTGTCTTAATTTGCATTTCTGTAAAATTAGTGGTTTAGAGCATTTTTTTTATATGGCTACTGATAACTTAGATTTTTTCTTCTGAAAACTTCCTATTCATGTCCTTTTACCACTTATCCACTGGGGAATAGCTCTTATTTTTAAAATGTTGTCTCAGTTCCTTATATATTTGAAAAATCAAGGCTTTTGCAGAGAATCTTGCTATAAATTTCCCCTTTCCTAACCCCTCATTTTCCTGCTATTTTTCTAATTTTGTCTGCATTGCTTTTGTTTGTGTAAAAAATCTTTTTACATTTCATATAAAAATGATCCATTTTATATCCTATGATACTCTCTATCTCTTGTTTGGTCATAAACTCTTCCCTATCCATAGATCTGACAGGCAAATTTTTTCATGCTTCCCTAATATGTTTATTATATCCCTTTTCTCTTCCCACCAATAAAACAATAAAACAGAAAATAGTCTGCTTTGCTCTGCATTCTGACTCCATAGTTCTTCCTCTGGATGTGGATGGCATTTTCCATCATAAGTCCTTTGGAATTGTTTTAGGTCCTTGCATTGCTGAGAAGTCTATCAAAATCAGTCATTGTACCTGTTTCTGTGAACAATGTTCTCCTGGTTCTGCTCACCTCATTCAGTAACAGTTCACATAAGTCTTTCCAGGATTTTCTGAAATCTGCTTGTTTATCATTTCTTTAGCACAATGGTATTCCATTATAGGAGCAAGCTTCTTTTAATTTCATTGCTTCAGTTGCCATCTGCAGTGATCTTTGAGCCCAAGAATATAAATTCTGATCCTGCTTCTATTTCTTCTCCCTATATTTGCCAGGAAGTGATGGGACCAGTTGCCAAGGTCTTAGTTTTTTGATGTTAAATTTCAAGCCAGTTTTTATACTCTTCTTTCACCCTCATCAAGAGGCTTCTTAATTTTTACTTTCTGCCATCAGAGTAGTATCATCTGCATATCTGAGAGTGTTAACATTTCTCCTGGCAACCTTAATTCTGGCTTTTGATTCATTCAGCCTGGAATTTTGCATGAGGTACTTTGCATGTAAATTAAATAAATAAAGTGACAATATACGACCTTGTTGTATTCCTTTTCCAGTTCTAAAACAATCATTTATTCCATGTTTGGTTCTAACTGTTCCTTCTTGGCCTGTGTATAGGTTCCTCAGGAAACAAGTAAGATGATCTGACACTCCCATCTTTTGAGGATGTGCCACATTTTGTTGTGATTCACACTGTCAAAGACTTTAGTGTAGTCAATGAAATAGATATTTTTCTGGAACTCCCTTGCTTTTTCCATAATCCAACAAATGTTGACAATTTGGTCTTTAGTTCCTCTGCCTCTTCAAAAGTCAGAATGCTCTTCTGGCAATTCTTGCTTCACATATTGCCGAAGCCTTCCTTGCAGAATCTTAAGCATAACTTGGATGATTTGTGAAATGAATGCAATTGTTTGGCAATTTGAACATTCATTGACATTTCCATTCTTTAGAATTGGGACATAAATTGATCTTTTCCAATTCAGTGGCCACTATTGAATTTTCCAATTTGCTTGTATATTAGGTACAACATGTAAATAGCTTCACCTTACAGGATTTTAAATTGCTAAACTGGAATTCATTGTTAGCAATGCTTCCTACGGGCCACTTCACTTCATTCTCGAGGATATCTGGCTCCAGATCAGTAACCAAAACATTGTGATTATCAGTGATGTTAAGATCTTTCATGTAGAGTTCTATGCATTCTTGCCACCTTTTGTTAATCTCTTCTATTTCTGTAAAGTTCCTACCACTTATGTCTTTTATCATGCCCATTTTTGTATGAAATGTTCCATTCCTTTAATATCTCTACTTTTTTTGAAGAGATTTCATCTTTCCCATTCTATTTTTTCTTCTATTTCTTCGCATTGCTCATTTAAGAAATTCATCTTTTTTCTCTTTGCCTATTATTCCAGTTATCCTTTGATTTCCCATTTTAACATTTTAATCCTCTATGATGAATGTGACATCTTTTTTTTTCAGTGTTATTACTAGAAGATGTTGCAGGTCTTCATAGAACTGATCGACTTTGACCTCTTTAGCATCAGTGATTAGAGCATAGACTTGTATTCTGTCATATTTGAATGGTTTGCCTTGGATTCAGACAGATTTCATTCTGTCATTTTTGAATTTATATCCCAGTACTACTTTTCTCACCCCTTTATTGACTATGAGGGCTACTCCATTTCTTCTAAGGGATTCATGCCACAGTAGTATATGCAATGATCACTTGAATTAAATCCACCCATTCTTGTCCATCTGAGTTCACTGACACTCATGATATTAATACTTAAACTTACTTTGGTTCATAGATCTTACATTCCAGGTTCCTATGCAATATTGATCTTTACAGCATCAGATTTTTCTTTTGTCACCAGACACACCCACTGATGAAATTCATTTTGGCTTTGGCCTAGCCACTTTGTTAGTACTGGAGCTACCTATAGTTGTCCTCTGCTCTTCTCCAGTAGTGCACTGGACAGCTTCTGACTTGAGGGGCTCATCTTCTGGTGTCACTTTTTAAAAATCATTTTAATACTGTCTATTGGGTTTTCTCAGCAAAGATACTGGAGTGGTCTGCCATTTCCTTCTCCAGGAGCTCACCTTTTGTCAGAACCCTCTACTATTTCCTGTCCATCTTGGGTAACTCTGCATGGCTTAGCTCATTGAGCTACAGAAGCCCCTCTGCCATGACAAGTCAATGATGCAAGAGGGGACACTAGGGCCTACTTTTTGAGAAAGTAGTCTCTTTTTCATTCAACTGGAGACACTTTTACTGTTTCTTATTCAATTTAGACTCCCAGCGCTGTTCTCTGAGAGGGCATAAGGTCTCTTGGGAAAAAGTCACAAAACACAGTAAGAAGTGAAAGCCATAACTTAAACACTGTGACCAGTGAAAACCATAACTCAGATACCATGACCAAGGAAAACCATAACATGAACCATAACGGTGACCAGAACATGACCCATATGTGATCAGAATACAACCATGTATTTGGACACTTGCTCAACAGCACTGGTTTAATGCCCAGGTTCTGGAATGAGCTCATTACTACTCAGAAAACTGAACGTATACACCAGTCCTCCCTTTGTCTGTTTCCTATAATTATTGTGGGGTTTTCCTGGGGTCTTTGTGGGAACTGATCCACTGATGAGACTGTTGTGTCTGGCCATTGCCCTTATGTAAGTAATCCAATTGATTAAATTACTACTTATAATCAGTATGGAGCTCCTGGCCTTTTCCTTTGATATCAAACTAGCTCAGTGCAGGGGAATTCTGGGCAAAAGAGAGGGATTCCATAGTTTCCTCTAGGGGTAAGTGGTTCAGGAGGAAAGGGATGGCAAGTTGGTGATTTAACAAATTCTCTAATATTAATACAATCTGTTTTTTAAGTTACCTACTCCTTCTTCAAGATTTCTATAAATGTTACCTGAATTTTTCTTGGAGCAGTTTTTTGGAGGGCACGGGGAAGTATGCTGCCTTCCCATGCCTGGCATCTCTTCCTCCCCATCTTTACTTCCTGGCTTTCTTAAGTCCCAGCTAAAATCTCTCCTTCTATAGGAAGTCTTACCTAGTCCCCTTTAATTCTAAAGTCTTCCCTTTGTTGATTATCTCCAGTTTATCTTTTATATATAGATTGTTTATACATAGGTATCTCCCCTATTAGATAGTGACCATTTTAGGAATTTTCCTTGAGGACTATTTTTTGTCTTTCTTTGTATCCAACACTACCTGGCATAGTGCCTGGCACAGAAGGAAAACATTTTTTGACCGACTGACATCTCTCTTTAAAAACTTGAAATGACTTGGATACTTATTGCTATTAAATTAAAATAAAATTATTTCTGGTAGACTGCCTCCCAAATCTCAGAGTACAGCAATGGTATTAACAATTTTCCCCTTGATATTGTGTAGCAATGAGAACCTAATTATAGTTAGATCTTATAAATTGGTAGTGGATCCAATCAACAGCATCATGATTTTCTGCAGTATCATTTAGCTGGTTAGGAGTGGGAGTAGGGAAAAGAGTGGAGGAGAACAAAGTTGTAGCTGGGAACATGCAGGTCTAATATGAACAGACCTGAAAGTTCAATTCCAGCATATTAGAGGTTTTGAACATAAATTGTGTGACTTTAAAAAATGGATTAATTCAAGTCAATCTACAAAGCATTTCCTAAATATCTGTTATGTGTAGATTCTGGTGCTATGTCTATATCCTTGGCCTCAAGGAGTTTACAATCTAGTAGGATTTAAGTGACACAACCAGGCTTTTAACTGGCAACAATATTGCGAATATTGCACACAGCATTTAATGGATGAATCTCTAGACTTCATTTTAAAATGCATTCTGAGAGTTTTTTATTTGTTTTTCTTTCCTCTCAGCTGAAAGAAGTGTTATATTTTCAGAAATTTCAAGCTGTCGCATGGAGCAACATTCATATTAACTGTTTCTAGTCTCCATGGAAGAAAATAATGGTTAAGAAATTGCTTATCCCGAATGTAGGAAGGCTGCAGCATCAGCTGAAAAGCTGGCATGTGACATGTTTTGCTCATCATTGAGAGATGTAGCCACATGCTGTGAGATGGGGAAGTGCCTGCTGTGAAATGATGTACTAGGTATTTGTAGAGTATTTTGTATTGTTGGGCTCTTTGTGTCTGATGGTTAAAGCATATGTAGCAGAATATGTGAAATGAGGACAAATATATGAAATATACTTTGTCTTTCTGGGTTGTGCAGAGTTAAACTGCTTAGAAACAGCAGCAGCTTCAGGTGAACATGATTCTACTCAGCAAAGGGAAAAAAAATACAACAACCTAGATATTTATTCTCAGAAATATAGGCTCATGATGAATTCATGGGCAGCAAAGATTGTTTTTCTCTCCCCCTTCCCTTTTCTCTCCTTGAGGATGTATTGCATTTCAGTGAGGATGGAGGAAAAGGAGGGAGGGGAGTTCAGTTTTCCTCCATCCCATCTTGTTTAGCCTAAATGTAGTGGGAAGCAGGGTCAGGTAATATGAATAACCCCACACAGTTACTCCCAAAGAAATTTAAAGGTACTCAAAAGACTGTTTGGGAGAAATTGAGATGCTTTGAGGTATTTCTGGTCTAATGAGAAAAGTTCACTTGGGAAGGAGATACCCTGCTAGGTGTCTGGGGATAAAAGATTTCAGGGTTTGGAGTCACAGTTTCTCAAGTTCTTGTCAGTGAAAGATGCCTGCTGGGACATGACAGGGGTGGGGTACTTTTTTGTATTTAGATTGAATTTCTGGGAGCACAAAGTTCAGTGGGAACCATAGCAGAAGAGGAAAACAATTGAATAAGGCCTGACTGACTCTATGTTAGTCACAAAGTTAGGGAAATTGTATTGATTTCACACACACACACACATATACATATATACTTACACACTAATCTAATTTCACTTATATAGGTCCTATTATGTAGATGCCTATATAATTATATATTCTCTGTGTGTGAGTATGTGAGTGAAATTAACATTGCAGGCAGCATTGAAGGGGAAGAGAATTCACAAAATGTCATACTGAGAAGGGAAGTATGTAGGAAAGGATAGCATAGGTTCATTTCCTTTACTATTGTAGTAAATATGATGGGCCTCTGTCAGTGGATGCATGAACTTAAAGTCTGATTTGGTGCCAGCTAACAGACAGCCCCTTTTCTTCATCCACCTGCTGAGAGGTTGTTAGCACAGACTAACTCAAGGCTGATCATTCTGCCTTGCTGCCTCTTAGCAATCCTCAGAGGATATTTATACCTGTGGTAGATAGTGATTGTAATTCTTTGAAACTTGAAAGGTAAAGTAAGGTGTAATTTGTTCTACTTTGACAGAGAGAACTCATCTCATATTAAGATAAATGAACTCTGTCTCTTCCAGTGCCCTTCTCAAAATTTAATTCTTTCCTGAAAGTGCTGATCTTCGGTCAACAAGAATTTTATTGCCATTGGAGTGTCAGGTGCCCCCAATCATCCATTGTCTGTTGCCACTCACAATCCAGTGTGAATGGCCCACCACCTTCCGTACTCTGGTAGCATCCTATCTCCCATTTTGACAAACAATTCTAAAAGAGGGCACCCCAGGTGAAGAGAATACGTTTATCTGAAAGAATAGATTCTCAGTTTTATTTTTTAACAAAAAGATCATACCTAATCATTTAGGAAAAGATTCAAGAAAATGGAAGCAAAACCTAAAGAACAAAGTGCAAGCCACCATCCTTTATCAGAGATGAATCTGAATGACTGGGCTCAGGTATCATTTACATTTTTGATGCAATTTAGTTTGTCTCTCTTTTGTGCAGTGAAGGCAGAAAGTGGAAAGATATAAACAGGAAGTTAAAAGGATAGATGATAAGCACCACTGAAAGTATGTGGGGAAGTTTATAGTGTATAGCAATGGAGTGTCTTAAAAATTGGATCTTGGTTATTCAAATCCAGATTAAAGGTAAGCAGAGGAACCTCTGTAAGACTGTGATCTGTAGTGGCTTTCAGGACACTTAACTGCTTAATGCCATTTTTCTCTAATACTTGTGTTTTTCATAGATGAGCCCATGGAAGACATTTAATTCATAAATTCTATAGCTTTACACTGAAGGCAGTATAGTATAGGGGAAGGCTAGCTTGGAAAATATGGGATTGAATCCTAGCTCTCACACTTACTATTAACTAGGAGTCCTTTAAGTCACTGGTAAGTCACTCAGTTTCCTTAAATGTAAAAGGAGAACACAGATACATGTACTCTCTATTTCACAAGGCTCTATTGAAGCTTTGTCAGCTAAAAGGGTTGAACATATGTGAGTTGTAAAAGAAGACTTAGCAACAGGCTATACTGAAGACCAAAAGACTCTTTACCTAGGAGAAAATCAAAGTTGAGGAGGGAAAGATCACTAATATCTGTAAAATCATGACAATTATAGATAGGGTTAAGACTAACTTATGCCTGTCCATTTGAACAGGCAGATGCCTCTGGGCTATGATTTATTAGCTATGGATAGATGTCATGCTCCTAGATCTCTTTCTCTCCTCAGCCTACCACAATTCCTAGAATTTCAGTCAGTACAGTCATTTCTTTGAGATATTATATCTTTTTGTTTTCTCAGAGAAAAGACTATGAAAAGGAAACAATACTATTTACCAGGGCTAAGGAGTAAAGCCCTTAACATTGCTAAAATTGTTGTCAATAAATTAAAACACATTATTTTTAAAAATTGAATTAGCTAGCTATGTTAGAGAGATCAAGTGATTTCATTAAGGTGTAAGTATCAGAGCTAGGATTTGAAAATAGACCCTTTGATTCCATTCTTTTTCCAATATAGCACACATGCTAGAAAATTATAGACTCCAAAAGGAGCCAGGTCTGATGGTTTAATGTTGTACAGAGTATGGAAACAAAACAAAATCAGGGTTGAATTAATGTTTATGGAAAAGAAATGGCACCTTTTATGGCACCTCTTCTTTCCTTTCTATCTATAATATAAGGAGTATTATCTAGAAAACAAAATGATTGGAAAGATGACATTATTTTCCTAAGTTGTGTGTGTGTGTGTGTGTGTGTGTGTGTGTGTGTGTGTGTCTGAGAGAGAGAGAGAGAGAGAGAGAGAGAGAGAGAGGAAGATGAAGATGAAGAAGAAGAAGGAGGTGAAGGAGAGAGAAGAGAAAGAAGGATCCCATTAAAGTGGTTTATCTCTAAACTAATCTTGGCATTCTCTTTGTTCATTTTTTTTAAACAATCTTTCAAATTATTTTGTTTTATGGATAGTACTCCTAATATTTCAGGTTGCTAATTTCGTTTTCTACATTTTTACTTCATAAGCAGACCATTCTTCTTGATTTCTTTTTTCTGGGAATAATTAAGTTGTCTGAATAGATTACTTATATCTTTATATAGTATGACTTCTACCTTCAGACTTCTGAACCTACTTTGTATGAACTCCATTATGGCATACACATTTTTGGAGAGTACATGAAAGGGAATAGTAGGAAGGAGAGAAGGAGTAACATTTCTTTTCCACAGGCATTATACCTTGATAGCTTTCCAGAAGTCAGTCTATGAGAATTGTGAACTAGGGGGTACGTAAGGCCTAAACTCTATTGAATCAGTTAGAATTAGTTAATGTATAATAAGTATAAAAACCCTTGATTAATTTAGAAGTCCCTAAAAACCACTGGAATAAGTGAAGTGAAGATAAAATGTGTTGAGATTGACAGGAACCTTGGTTACTCCAAATATAAAACAGTAAATCAGTTTAGGTCTTCAGTATCTGAGTTTCCAGTAGCTTAGGGTGGAAGCCATACAACCTAGTCCCTGAGAAAGAATTGCATGGAGATGATGTGGATACAAAGGTGCCTTGAAGGTTGAGCTGCCCTTTCCCTGGTTCATCCTCTAAAGATGCCCTAAAGTCTCTTGATACAAAGGCACCCTAAGGGTTGAGTTGCCCTTTCTTTGGCACCTTAAAGTCTCTCCTTATCTTGGAATACTGTAAAACTTCCCCCTTACGCTGGACTATGGAATTCTTTGTCTTCACTCCCCCATCCTGGGTCATAAGATTCCCTGTCTCCCTTATCCTGTCCTTATAAAAACAAGCCCCTGTCTCTCTGTAAACTGCTAGTCATTTTCCAGGGCCAACCTACTGCTTTTACGTCAATAAAGCTCCTTTGGCTAAAGAGAAGGTCTAAGTGAATTCATTCTCCAAACCTGGCCTCCCATCTCTCTCTCTCTTCAACAGAGAGAAGCACCCTAGCTTTGTCTTTAGCCTTGGCCTTAGTCTCTTCCGCCTTGACTTGCATAGGGGTAGCCTGGAGGATTTAGACTAGCAGTCTGGGACAGCAGCAGCTGATGGTAGGTAATTGGGCTTCAAGAGCCAAGGATCTATGAGTACACGATAAGAAAGACAGATACCAGGTGCTACAAGGAGCTCAGAGAAAAGCTTCACCATCCAGAGGAGGAACTCTATCACAAGGTCAAGTTTAACGGAAAAGATAAGGAATGAGCTTTGGTTTGGACTCATAATGCAAGATGAGATAGATACAAGCCATATGGGAGTTTGGAAGAGGCTTGTCTATGGATGAATTGAGTACACTTGATTTTATATGTGTCCCAGGGCAGAATTGCTTGAGACAGTATACAACAAGCAATTAGTTCCAGAACACTTCTTTTCTTAAAGTATAGTGTTCTTTATATAAGCTATAGAAATAAGGAAGTGGAATTGCACCTGGGGCAAGTTCAGTTTGGAGTATGGTAGCACAGAAAACACGCCAGCCATGGTGAAAATCTCACCAGGAAGGGACAGTGTAGCTTTTTGAGGTAGGGGCTTCACAGCAATGGGACCTAAGGAATAGCAGCTAAGGGCAATTGTATCACCCTTTCAGTAGCCCTCAAACTGAAGCATAAGAATGACAGTCATTTCTGGAAGTAAGCTTGTCCCTTTTTTCCCCACTCCTGGACCTCTCCCAAGCAAGCACCTTGGTCTGAAGGCCCATTTGCCCTGTGCTGGTTATGACTATTATATGAATACAAATAAGTCTTGGCTAATTCCTTAGGCTAATTTTGGGAACTATCTTCATTCTTAATTTCAGGATAATTTAGGCTTCTGAATGTTTCTTGAATTTTATTATTTAAACACATCTTTTTTTTTTAACTTTGCTAAGATGTGCATGAAATGGTTATGATCCTATGTATATACATATATAAGTATATGTATGAATATATTAACTTAAAATCCCTAAGAGCAATATGTTTTACACAACTGAATTATCTGCCTGAGATGATGTTGATTTTTGAGAATAATATAAACATATTTCATGAAATCCCATTTGTAGAAATACAGTGTCAATTGAGAATTAGGTGAAAGGGGATGATGTAAGTATTGACTTGAGCTTGTCTCCTTTAGCTTTGTTTATCTTTGACATTTCTGCTGTAGTGCTTTTCTCTTTATCTAACCAAATACATTTTTCTTTGCTCTTTCCATCACGTCATTCCTTTGTCAGACTAGGGGACAAAGAAAACCTTCAAGAGAAACATTTATCTAGCTCTCTTCATAGTCTGCCACAGAATAAAAGCCAGTTTCCACCTCTTGCTCATTTAAATAAATTTCAAATGCCCATTCATATTGCAAAAGATTAAGGAAATGCTAAGAAAGAATAGTGATTTAAAGTAATTAGAATTTTCAAATCTGCCGGTTATTGGAAGGGAAGTCAAATGACTCATAAGCTATTTCTTTAATCCTAGAAAGGTATTAAATTTTAAAAAAAAGTATTATTGATGCCTTTTGTTTTTGTACCACTTCTTTTTTTCTGGATATAATTCCTATCAGTTTTTCCATCCAAAGTTTGAACTCTATTTTATAACAAAGCAAAATAAACAGAAGCAATATATGTGGCATTCTTTATACATCTCGTTATTTACATGTAGTTTTCCCCATTAGAATGTATGCTCCTTGAAGGTTGAGACTGGTTTTGCCTTTCCTTCTATACCCAACATGCAGGCACATAGAAAGCATTTAATATATGCTTTTTGACTGATTTTATTTGACAGAAAAGGATTTAATTATTTACAACTAAATCTTTCTCTTGAAATTAGGTTGCTACTGTCTTTAAAGATACCAAGGATTGAAATGCAGTTGCTTCTATCCACTTACTTGCCAAGGGGCCTTCTCCTTTCCCTGAGGAGTGACCTTTTACCAAAAACCACAGGTACTAAAACTTAAGTTCCTGAGTGATATCAACCACTACCATTCTACATATTTAATGAGAGTTTTGGAGGCATAAGGAATATCCCTGTCACATTTTTGTCTGTTAAAACAAATATGAGAACCTTTGCATTCTTAAGGGATACTAAAGGGTTAAAAACTAAAAACTTCATGGAGGGAAACTTATTTATAAAGTTTGTTTCAAACTTGGGGAGGCAATATATCTATATCTCTATGTAAAAGTAGAAATCGAAACAAAAGATGGAGGTAAAGACTGATGCTTTGAAGTGGTTCCACCATAGGAGTTTTTTATTCATTTACCTCCCCCTCTCATTCATTTGCATGAGGAACCAAAAAGAATCTGGAACTGAGAAAACTAGGAGAGCTCAAACTCAGACAGCCTGTGGTATTTTGCTGAAAAGGAAGGCCTTAAAATATTTTTGAAGAAGTATAATTTGACATTTGGACATTCAAAGAGATTACAAGGATTTTCTAATCCTAAATCAGTTAGAGACATAGGACAGATACACTGTCCTTGGTGAGTTAGAAGCTGAGGTTAAAAATTAAGCTTAATGCCTTTAGGTACTGCTTACAGCCTACCTTTTCTTTGTTTCAATACAAACAAACAAAAATCTTTACTCATGTGATGCGAAGACCTTGCTTTTTAAGATGAAAAGCCTATCATAGTCAAAACTCTGCAAAATAACAGATCATCCTTAGAGGGGAAGAAAGCAGACAAGAATTTTCCCTTGGTGGATGGTGAAGCATGCTACTTTTCAAAAGAGCTAAAGTTTATGCCTCTGGGACCTAAGTAAAAAGAGGTAGTATCTCAAATAAAGATGTTAGTGAAAGCCAGAAACAAGAAGTAGAAAGAAACTATATGGCCTGATGCTTGGTACAGTTACACCTGGCAGTGACCATTGAACATGGGACCACCAGATCACTGTCTAGTGGCAACCCCATGAAATCATCAGGGAGCAACATTTGGAAGATTATTATGCCATGCTCAAACAACCAGGATGCTACACATCTGACAGAGAGTACACATCATATGAGACCAGGGTGTTAAAGGTGTGAGTTCACACATGTGCTGTGGACACTTGTTCATTATGTGTGCATCTCTTTACATATTTTCCACTCTAGTAAAAATATATACATTTTTGGGGGCTAATGAAGCATAGAACTTTTTTTAGAAGAATTTTTTTTAATAGGGCAGCTAGTTGGTGCAGTAAATAGGATGCCAGGCCTGGAGTCAGGAGGATCTGAATTCAAATCTGGTCTCAAACACTTACTAGTTATGTGATCCTGGGCAAGTCACTTTACTCTGTTTGTTTCAGTTTTCTAATCTGTAAAATGAGTTAGAGAAGGAAATGGCACATCACTCTGGCATATTTACTAAGAATATTCCAAATGGAGTCAGTAAGAAGTGACAACAATGCTGTTCAGAAAGAGGAAGGTGATGTATATAGTATACTCAGTCCTGATCAGATTTCATCTGTGATATTTTGCTAAATTCTTGATTCCACATTATAGGAAGGGAATTAATAAATTGGAGAGCATCTAGAGGATGGAGATCCATGAGTGGAGGGCCTTGAGAGAATAACAAATCAGCATTGCTTAGAGGATGTAGAAATGTTTAGCCTGTAGAAGAGAAGACTTACGAATATCATGAGATCTAAGTCCAAGTGTTTGAAGGAATGCTGTGCAGAAGAGGAGGTAGATTTGTTGTGCTTGGACCCAGAATGCTGAATTATGATGTGTCTGTCTTGGATCCAGAACCCATTCCCTCTACATCGTCCATGAATCTCTGTTAACGAGGCTTGAATGAGCAGAATGGAAATACTGAAAGGCCACAGTTCAGGAATGTCCTCTTTTCAGATCAGTTCTTGTACCTCAGGGAAATCCTTTACTAACTTTACAATCCTGGAGCGCCATGCCTAATTAAATTATCCCAGAGTCCTTGTGGCATACGGTTTATAACTCTGCCCACAGAAAGCCTTGAACTTATATTAGCTTATTTGAGATATACTTAACATGAAATTTGGAGGGAGGAGTACTCTCACATGCCACAAAAAAATGAAAGGGGAAACACAGAGATACCTACTGAAGGAGATGACAGAAATCAAAGATATTCAATGCATTAAAGCTTAAAGTTGCACTAAGACTTTTGCTACACCCTATACATAAAGTAATTAAATACATAGTAATTTGGGAGGGAAGATACTAGCAGTTGAGGGGGAGGGGATCAGAAAAGATCTCATACAGAAGACGATGTTTGAGTTGCATCTTAAAAGAAGAGAGGGACTCTCTGGACAGAGGTAAAGAGGGAGTAAATTCTAGGCATGACATGAAAGATGGTGTGCCCACTGTGAGTTAGATGGATGTCCTTTTGGGCTGGAACACAGAGTTCAAGAAGAAAGAGACTTTTTACTGAAGCTAGAAAGAAAGGTTGGGGTTAGATTATGAAGGATTTTCACAGCTGAACAGAGGGGCTTATATTTGATTCCAGAGGCAATAGGAAGCCAAGGGAATTGACTGAGTCATGGAGTTACATGGTTAGATCTGTGATTAAGATAAATTACTTTGGCAGCAGTGTGTAGGAAAGATTGGAGTAGAGAAGAGACTTGAGGCAGGGGAGCACAATTAGGAATCTATTGCAATAATCTGGGTTAGAAGTAACAAGGGCCTAAATGAAGGTGGTCGCTATGAGAGTAAAGAATACAGATCAGATGAAAGAAATGATGTAGAGGTAGAAATGTCAAGATTTGACAACTGATTGACTATGTGGGGTAAGAGAAAGTAAGAAGACAGGGGTAATGTGTAAATTACAAATCTGGGAGACCAGAAGGATGATAGTGTCTTTGATAGAAAAAAAAATGTAAGTCAATAAGGATACAAAAAGAGGTAAAACACTCTTTGGAAGAAAGCAGGGTTGAGGAGGGATGAAAATGAATCCTGTTTTGGACAGATTGAGTTTAAAATGTCTCCAGTGCATCCAGTCTTGCATTTGTAAAAATAAAGCAATTGATCTGGAACTCTAAGGTCCCTTTCAGCTCTAACATTTTATGTTTCCGAGACAGTCCTTTATATTGCCCACCTGACAGGGTTTTAGTGAGCAAAGAATTTCTTACTAAGAGCTGCTAAACTGCACTGGGTTAGCCTCACCCTTAAGCTATTTCATCCTGGAATCCTGGGAGTATAAAGTCCAAACACCACTACCACTTGGCACAAATAACTACTGCCTTTCCCTCCGGGATTTTTAATGTGATATATTTAGCACTTGCTGTGTGCAAGATAACTGTGACTATTTTGAGATTTTCTGTACTAATTGTAGTAGTGGGCTTCATTTTGGTGACGATGGGGACATCATATGGGGCTGCTAGGTGGCACAGTGGAGAGAGCACCAGGCCCAGAATCAGGAAGGCTTACTTTCCTGAGTTCAAATCTGGACACTTACTAGCTTCATGATCCTGGACAAGTTACTTGTCTCCATTTCTTGAGCTAGAGAAAGAAAAGGCAAACCACTCCAGTATCTTTACCAAGAAAATCCCATATGGGGTCCTGAGTTCAAATATGACCTTAGATACTGTGTGACCCTGGGCAAGTTACTTTACACTGTGTGCCTCAGTTTCCTTATCAGTAAAATGAACTGGAGAAGGAAATGGCAAACCACTCCAGGATCTTTGTGAAGAAAACCCCCAATGGAAAACACTAAGAGTTGGACATGAATGAAATAACTGAACAAAAAAAGGGGAGTGATGTCATGGGAATGTGAGAATTTTTGAAGAAGTCCTCTAGATATCAACTTATGTAAAACTGATGCCCTTGATTTCTTGATCTCATGAAGCCTCAGTGAAGGAGAATGTTTCCTAGCACACATCTGAGTGTTCTAGGAAAGCCATTAAGCAATATTGATCAAGATGTCCAATTTTACTAAACTGTGGATACAGTTTGGGGCATATTAACAACTTTAAAAGGTGGAAGTTTGTATGTAACCCTGTGAAGCACAGATCTGCATTAGTCATATGCTGCCTCTTCAAGGTTTCTGACAGGTCACTTTGGATGTGGTATCTCAGGCTGTTCAACACCTTCTGCAATCTGGTAGCACTCTACTTTTCAAACCTTATTTCACACTCTTCCCCTCTGTGAAATCATGTTCTAGCCAGACTGGTCTATTCAGGGCCCCCCCTTTCCCCCTCCTTCCCCCTCACCCCCACCGCAGCCCTGTTTGTGCTTTGTCATTTCCTTGTCTTTGCTTGAGATGTTTCCTGTGCCTGAACTTTTCTTCCAACCCTACAGCTCCACCTGTTGAAATCTCACACAACCTCAAAAATGTAACTCAAGTTACATTCAAAAGCTTTGCCTGCTCATGCCCAGATACTAACATGTACCCCATTTTCCTACTTTGTTTCCTTCTCTCTTATCATGGATTATGGGGAAACAGTATGGCCCAATGGGGGAAAAACCATCTGAGGATTTGGGTTCAAATCCTGCCTCTACTGCTTCTTGCGTATGTGTGACCTATGGGCAGATGCTTCACATCTGTGGTTATTAAATTCCTTTTCCATAAGGGGCTGGATTAGATGACCACCGAGGTCCACTCTGTGCAATCATTTTTTTTTTTTTGATCATATTTACTTGTACCGAACACTGGGGATACAAAGAAAGGCAGAAACCAGTCCCTGCTATCAAGGAGCTCATAGTCAAATGGGAGGAAACACAAGGTAAACAAGCTACGTATGAGATATTTTGGACCTAATGTTGGTGGAAAGGTACTAACATTAAGGGGAATCAGGAAAAGTTTCTTTAAAGAAGATGGGATTTTAGTGGAGACTTGAAGGAAATCAAGCCAGGAGATGGAGATGGAGATGGAGAGGGAGAGAATTCTAGTCAGTGAAAATGCATGGAGTTGGGAGATGGAGTATTGTTTTAGAAGAATAGCAAGGAAATTAGTGGATTACATATTGTGTGGAGGAGAAAAAAGTGTAAATCACTGTAAACAATGGAAGGGATTATGTTATGATGGCTTTTAAAAGACAGAGGATTTGTTTCTGGAACCATTGGAACTTATTACATAAGAGGCAAACTGAGAATTTTATATTTTATTCTAGAGTTGATGGGGAAACTCACTGGAGTTTATTCAAAGTGGGGGAGGGGTGACGTGGTCAGACCTACATCATAGGATGTTCAGTTTGACAGCTGTGTCGAGGACAAATTGGAAGTGGGAAAAACTTGAGGCAGGGATGCCAATCAGAAGGTAATTTAATAGTTCATGTGGGAGGTTCTAAGGACCTGGACCAAGGTGATGGCAGTGTAAGAGGAGAGAAGAGGACCATATGTAAGAGACATTTTGAAGGTAGAAATTTCAGACCTTGGCAACAAATTAGACAAGGGGGTGGGGGATGAGAGAATGAGGAATTGAGGATGGCACAAGTTTCAAGCAAGGATTAGGAGAATGGTGGTGCCCTGAACCGTAATAGAGAAGTTAAGAAAATGGGGAGTATTTGGAGGGAAAGATAATGAAATAAGTTTTTAACATATTGAGTTTTAATTGTGTATAGGATATCCATTTCAAGATGTCTAGTAGGCAGATGGAGGCTCAAGACTGGAGATCTAGAAAGATCAGATCTGGAACTAATTTAGATAAATTGATCTAAGAATTAATCTGCATAGAACTGTATCCATAGAAACTATTGAGATCTCTCTCTCCCTCTTTCTCTCCTTTTCCATCCCTTTTCCCCTCCCCATTGACTAGTTGATAACCTTTTGAATTTTAAAGAGTCATACAGTCTATAGTTCTCATTGTTATTGGTAGAAATGTCCCCAAAGCAGAACTGGCTGATGGCAATATCTGCATCAGGAGATACAGGAAGGACAAACTAAACACCTAAAGGAAAGGAAACCTCTGGGAGCATAACCATTCATGAGAAAAAAAAAGTGTTTGCTCTGTAGTCTATAAAGGCATTGATACCTGGAGCCCAGAAAAGAGCTACAACTAAGAGGAACTTCATGAAGTTTCTATGAAAGAAGAAAAGGACTCCCAATAATGAGGAGCTGTGACTTAAACCCTTTAACATATATAATCTTATAGGTAGGCCTCACTATCTTTTCAGTATTTGAATTTGAATGAACTGTCCTCAGGAATCAGGAGAAGACTGTCCTATTGGTTTGGGTGATTGTTTTTGCTGTGCCTGCTTAGTGTGAACTCTTTTAAAAAGCTAATTAGGTGGCTGATAATAAATGAGAAGCACATTGATGGGGGCTCATGAGTAGCCGTGGTAGAAACCCCAGTGACTTTAAGAATTATGCTTAGAACTGTGAGAGCAAGTGGAAGTTTTTGACCTCTGTCTTTTGGGGACTTACAACTGCCAGTGGCAGTATGATAGCTGGTAGAGTAAGTTGGTGGGCAGTTGGTACAGTAAGCCCAGAAGGGATACTACAAGACTAATAAAAATGCTAACAGAGCATAATAACTCTTGACTGAATCAACTAAACACTTTAAATTTGAGGGACACTCCTTTAACTACAAGAAGCAAGGTTTGTATCCCCAATTCTATTTATAGGTAAGAAGGGTTAAAAAGAGTATGAGACTTACACAGCATTCAAATCCTCCTATTTACAGTATTGTATTCTATGATATATGTACTAAAGTTGGATTATGTTAGCAGATATATACTCTCCTTTTCTATTATTTTTGTTAATCAAAATGTAGAGTCTCTATTTCCCCCCTCCCCCAGTGTTTTTCTTGAATAAATAAAGCAGGAGAGAAGAAAACAAAATGAAATTAGAAAAACATAAAGCATATCAGTTCAATAATAATAATAGCTAATACTTATATTGCATTCATATATCTAATATATAATATTTGTATAGCATTTATATGTTCCAGGTTCTGTGTTAAGTAATTAACAATTATCATTTCATTTGAGCTTCACAACAA
This sequence comes from Bettongia penicillata ogilbyi, assembly GCA_023548195.1. Lineage (NCBI taxonomy): Eukaryota > Metazoa > Chordata > Mammalia > Diprotodontia > Potoroidae > Bettongia > Bettongia penicillata. The sequence goes on from JAJHZJ010000611.1 coordinate 1,508,968, forward strand.
TTCTGGGGAGTAGGGGCTATTATTACCCCTCATTTTACAGTTGAAGGAACTGAGAGTAAGTGACTTTTCCAGGGTAACAAAGCTATTAAGTATCTGGGGTCACATTTGAACTTAGGTTTTCCTGACTCTGGGCCCAAAGCCCTATCCACAGTGTCACCTAGCTGCCTAGTAAAGTCACAAGGTACAGTTATTTGTTGCTTTTTGAGGGCTTAATGGAGGGCACAGATTGGTAATTTCATTGGTGTAGGCAATACATCAATTATTCTCTATAAGGAAACTTTACTAGTGCAGATGAGCAACTGTTCTGCAATTTATTGCCTTAGAGAGTTGACAGAGGAAAGTAAGAAATTAAGTGACATTCTCAGGGTGACACAGCAGAATGTATCAGAGAGAATTGAATACAGGTCTTCCTGATTCCACTGCCAGCTCTCTGTCCTCTACGGCACCATTGCCTTTCTATATATAGAAATTTCTATCTATCTATCTGTCTGTATGTCTATCTATCATCTATCTATCTATATTTGCAAATGTAGAAATATATGTTTGTATACTTAAATATATAGAAATTATGTGTATGTATGTGTGTATATTATATACGTATGTATGTATTTGTGTGTGTGTATATGCACACACACACGTTTCTCCTTTCATTATTTCCCTGGATTATCTCTTTGCTCTTATCTTCCAGCTCCCCTGAGCATTTTCCTTGAGAAAGCTGATGTCTGCTGAAAAGCAACCCAGCATCCTTTTAAAGGAGATTAGAGAAAGGAAAGGAAACACTTCCCAGTAGCAGCCACAGCCCAGGAGCTCTGAGAAAAAGCTCAGACTCAAATGAGGAAGGTGCTTGATTGGTTAGTGTGTGGGCTAGGCATGAATAAGGGATGACAGGGGCTACAGAGAAATGCTATTGGAGCTGCTATGTGTGTATCAGCATGCACCAGAGGAGGGGGAGGCAGGCTGGAGAAGGAACACATTGTCCATTACTAACTCTCTCTATAGCACTTGGTGGGCGGACTTCCCTGTGGTGAAGGGCAAGACTGAGAAGATGTAAAAGCAACATTTCCCAAGAAGAGAGGGAGTGAGAGCGGAGGCAGGCAATATTTTGAAGGTGGTTTTCTGAGGTAGGCTCCAGGTAGAACCACAGAAAGAGCCAGAAAGTATGAACAGCAAGAGTGACCCAGAGATATGTGGTCTTTCTGCCTAATTATTATTCCAGCAAATGCAAGCTGGTCACAGTTATCACCAGGTTTCACGATCCTGGATGCTGGTCAGGTATATCCTAGGGTCCCAGAAAAGAAAATGGTCCAGACATGGTGTGAGATAACAAAACAAGGCGAATAATTCACACTGATGTATTATTTTAAAGTTTGTAAAATACTTGTGTGGTGGATTATAATGCAGTTGGCTATTTCTTTAGAAGCAATCAGGATTAAACGACTTACCTAGGGTAGCTCAGCTGTAAGTATCTGAGGCTACATTTGAACTCAAGTCTTCCCGATTCCAGGGCCGGTACCCAATCCATTCCATCACCTAGCTGCCCCACAAGTGGTTAGTTAAACAACTTTATACAAAGCATGTTGATTGCTGGATTGTTGAAAACTTGGAAGTAGATTTAGGCAATGTTTAGAGTGATGGGTTATAGCTGGATGCGACCTCAAAGGTAAATCTAATTTTATAGATGGAGAAAAATAAGCTTACCCAAAGTTACTTGAATGCAGCTCTCCCGACTTCATTTCTTTCCACTTTACCACACTCCTCTCGGTTGCTATGGCATATGGCTCTGTCTTTAGTCCTGTACTGTTAAGTATTTTTTTTTAATCAACAACTTGGATGAAGTTATAAAAGGCAGACTTGCCACATTTTTAGATTCTTCTCAGTTCTACTTATCTATACCTTTTGGTCTTATATCTGAAGTGCTTGTCTGGGCAGCCACTTGACCTGCCAGGTTAGCCAATGTTCACTGGTTTTTACCTCAAGTAGCTTTTATTCAGGCCTTTAACTGAGCCTCCCTAAATATCACCTTTTCTTTTTTCTTGTTCTTACCTCCCAAGGCTTTTCTAGGCCTTCCTCTTCACACTGGGTGTCCCTTCAGCTTATCTCTGAACCTATAGTTTCATTTAAGGTCCTTTTACTACCTTGCCCTCCATGAGTTGTTTGCTCAGTTGACCCAGATGCAGAAGTGGACAGCTAGTACCAGCTACGGAGAGCTGATTGTTAAATTTTCAGTGTGAGTATTTACATCTTGGAAATGAGCAAATGATAGAAATCAGTGCTTGATTTATTTTTGGTGTTGTTGATTACCTAGACATAGGAAAGTAATAGAAGAATATTAATAATGTAGATTATACTTAAAAGTTTATTATACACATTTTTTCCTTAGCAAGCCAGTAATTAGATATTAGCTAGCATATCCTTGTCCAGCCCGGAAGTCCCCTCTCACAAGGTAATTTCAATATGAGGGAGAATTAATAAATAACACAAATGTTCATTTTCCATTGGTTTCATATTTTTCCCTCTGCTAAATTCCTCTCAGAGTTGCATTAAAGTTAGCAACATTTTTATTCATCTTTCTGAAACCCAAATATTTTGAAGGGTTGTTGATTGATTTCTATAGTATAGTAACATGGTAGAGACATATGCCATTTTATTTCTGAATTGTCTTTCCTAATGCAACTAAATTATGACTCCACATTTATGTTTTACAACTCAGTGCACTTGGGAAAGCAGAAAATACGTGTGAACCATCTGTGCAAACACACATCATTTGCAGAGTAAGGTAACAAGCTAAAATTAATATTTGGCATTGATCCAAATATTGAATATCTCTTATACAGGGTGTTCCAAATAGTTTCAATCTATTATGACTTAAAACCATGCAAAGACTTTTGAAACACACTGTATAAGCCATTGTCCTAAGATGAGGCTTCTTTTAAGGAAAAATAAATGTAGATTTACACTGAAAAATAGTACTCTGAGGCTGCACTCAGGCTTTAATACAAGCCAGATTTGGGAAACAAATGGAGCCTATCTTTGAACTAATATATTACAATTAACTGCATCCTTAAGCACAGAGAGAACACACGAAGAAGCGCTGAACCAGTAACTGAAGACTTCTCAAAGGAGATGAATTCTGGACCATGTTTTAAAGAAGATGACAGGGCACTTTTTTTTTTTTTTTTTTTTTTTGCAGTGAAAAATGAAAAGCTAACGCAGGCCACAGAAACGGGCATTTCTCAAGCCCAACAAAAGCTTCTCATCCCTGACTTCAAGATAACCACTTTTATCTGTTAGCATTATCTGCTGTGTACCAAAACCTAGCTCAGAAGATCAAAGGGCTTCCTGCAGATCTCTCTGGTTTGGCAGGCCTGTCTTCCAACTCTGGAGACTGGGATAGGAAACTTCTCTTTGTCTTTTTATCACAGAGGCTTGTAATGTTGAGAGAAGTGACAATGACAAGCCTTGAAATTTCAGTTCTGTGTAACCTCATATTTAGAGAAGATATTAGAAGTTCCAGATCTAATCTTGAAGCAAACCATGCATCATTTTTGGCTAAAAAGTTGGCCTGGGAAGGATGAGATTTGTGTCTTTATTAAAGATTCTTTACGTACTTCAAAACATCAAAAGGATTATGATTTAATTGTAGTGGGTACCACCTCCACTGTTGCAGACCCCATTTTCTTCACACCCTAATAAGGAGATGGCTCCATGATTATGACCAAAAATTCATCAGTGGCCATACCTCTACACATAGAAATGTGTGAAATCCAAGTACTTTATTTGACAGACAAAGAGGAAAGGGAAAGGAGAAAAGTTTTCTCCTCAGTTATAAGTTTGGGATGTTGATTTTAAGAAGATTCATGAAAGAACTTACATCAGATGATCCCAGTGACAGAAAAGGCCTGACTGGTTCTGGAAAAAGATACAAGCCAAATTTATATAATGAAAAATATAATTTTGAAATCCAGAAATATAGAGAATGAAGAGTGGAGAACACCATCTGTCTAATGGGGCTCTCATGGGTAATGGGGTCAGTGTCACTGTGTGGCTCAAAGGGAGGCAGAATGGACATCTCTAGACTGTTCTCCACTCCACCTTTCTTCAAGGGAGATTTTTCTTTCTTTCTGGAGGGGAACCAGGAAGTTGGAGCCAAGAGGGTGCTCTACTTTCTTTAGAGAGACTGGACCCGACTAGACTAGTAGTACCACCCTAGAATTTTATCTATCTATTCCCTTAAATATTGTTTGTCTAGGGGATTGGATTCTTTCTAACTTTTGATTGTTTTGTCATTTTGAGGGAGAAGACTCCCCAAGTTCTATATCCAAGACTTGACCCTTTCCCACCTAATACCCGTTCTACAATGACTATACACAAAGAATAACAAAGATGACTGTTTATCCAAATCAAAGCAAACAGAAATCAGTTAAGGCATACGGAGCCCAGACCATACAGAGTGAAGTTCTCTCATTGGAAGTGAGAGAACTCAGCTCTACCAAGGGTGTTAGAGATCTCTCCAAGGGGAAACTCCGTAAAGTCTCTAAAACAACAATGAAGATGATCTGCTTCTCTCATGTCTTTCCCAGAGTCTTTTCTTTCAGCAGTCTAAAGTGGGATCAGTCTTTTCTGTATTCGCCCTGCAAAATGGAAGCTGACTGGAAGACAATTGTTGCTTGGAGTATCCCAAAGGGGGACTTCCACTTGAAGAGTTTCCAAAGGGAAACTGGCTGAGAACTGAAGCTCTAGCTTCTCACTGACACCCCCTGCTCCATCACATAGGGTAAGGCCTTCATTCACCTCTACCAATAAGGGGAGAGGTCTGTATCAATGGACTTTGGAGCAAGGGTCCTGAGAATACAATTAACTTTCTAAAGGACAGGGATGGTACCAAAGTGTATAGGACAGCTCAAATAAGCTAATTCAATCTTTGGATGTACAGAGCTTCCCAGTATTAGGAGGTGATAGTCCTTTTGGATCCTACTTGGTTACAACACATCTGGAGGATTGTGTTTCTTTCTGGGAACCCCATTTTAGGAATGACATTGACAATCTGCTGAACACTCAGAGGAAGCCACCCCTTTACCTATGATAAAAGGTCTTGAATCTATGCCATATGAGGGTCTGATTGCAGGAACTGGGAACATTTAAACTGAAGAGAAGACAGGGTAAGGGAAGGGGAAATATAGCTATCTTTATGTGTTTGAAAGACTGTTGCATGGAAGAGCAAATAGACTTGCTCATTTTATCTCCTGACCGCCAAACTAGGACTAATAGGGAAAGTTGCAAAGAGGAAAATTTTGGCTTGATATGAAGAAAACCTTCTAATAATTAGAGCTAAACTGCCTTGTGAGGTAGTGAGGATTTCAGAGAAAGTCAGGTTGACTTCTTGTGTGATATGTTGTGAAAAGGATTCTTTTTTTTCTTCTTTCATTTATCTATCTATTCATTTTTTGAATTAATGTATTTATTTTCAGTTTTCTGCAATCACTTGCATAAGTCTTAGATTTTCTCCTCTCCCTTCCCAAGATGGCATGCCATCTTATATGGGTTCTACTCATACATTCTTATTAACCATATTTTCATATTAATCATGTTACCTAGAAAAATTAAAATGAATGGAAGAAACCATGAGAAAAAACAAAGCAAAACAAAACATTGTCCATATATGGTTACCTCATTGGTGCCAGAGTGGAATAATCAAAGGGGCACAGCAAAGTTCTACCCAAGTACTTTCACTGTCTTTGTGCTCTCCCCTTTCTGCCCCTCCCCCCCAACTTAATGCTAACTGGGAATTCTTAGCCTACTTCTTACTTTTCACTAGGCAGCCTGGCAAGTGTCAAAATCAGCATTAGTTAGATTTTCATCATTATTTTCAAGTCTATGCAAAAGATGAAAAAAAAGAAGCAACACCAATACAGGCTTTTCTACATGTTTTGGCAGGTTGAAAAGGTACTTCCAAGAACTGAGGAAAAGTAAGGTAAGTATATACACTGAAAACAGGATCCACAGTGATTATAGGAATGTTCCTCGATGTTGGGTAAGATTGAAGGCAAGCGGGAAAAGGGGATGGCAGAGGATGAGACAGATAGATACTATCATGGAAACAACAAACATGATCTTTGACAGATTTCAAGAGATAATGGAGGATAGAAGGGTCTGATGTGCTATAGTTCATGGGGGTATGAAGAGTTGTGCATGACTGAACAACACAACCAGCAGCAACTTTCTTCCTTTTTAAAGGTGGGGTCGGGGTGACTACAGGCATTGAACATTTTATAGCCTGTTAGACTCAGTTGTGTAATAGAATTATAAACAGATTTAGAGCTGGAAAGGTTCTTAGTCCACTGTCATCATTTTACAGTTGAATAAACTGAGACTTACACGAGTTAAATTAGTGGCCCAGTGTTAAACCGGTAGGAAAAAGTAAGGCTAGGATTTGATCCTAGGTACTTGGAACCTAAATCCACTGCTCTCTGTGGCATTGATTAGAGTCCTGAATGGCCACTCCCCTCCCCTCTCCCAACCTTTTCTTTTCTTTATTACAAGAGTTGACTCTGGATATGGAAGAGAGGAGGGATATATTCAGCAGTGACAATATCATATCTTATTTTTTTTCCAGGTACTTTCTGTTTCCAGAAAAGTAACAGAGACCAACCATATTTCTCCATGTTCTTCCAAGACTAGTAAGAGTTTTCTGAGCTGTGATATGAAGATAAAGGAGACAATTAGTGCAAAAATTGAATGTTGGATATTGAAAATTTAGGAAGTATGATAAACAACAAAATGCTTTTTAAACTAATAGCTACTTAAGCACAAAGCTTTTGAGCTCTCCAGCACAAGTCAATACAGATTCACTTTCTCCATCCACCAAGGGCAGTAGGGAGGTAAGGAGCTATTCATAACAGACTCATGAAGGAGAGGTCACACAAAAGACATTTTCTGTGATGATTCAAGGCCTTCAGCGTTCAGAACAAGGAAAGCGTTGGAGTGAACAGAGGGCATTAGGCAGGCATTTATCCCACAGAGGAAATGGTGGACAGATTGGGGCCCATATGAATTTCTTTGGCAAAGGATAACCAAAGTTCTGAGTTCGTGAAGTAAAAATCTGGCATAAAAAAGAGCCTAATGAATCAGGGAAAGGTAAACTTCAGTTGCATGTGAATTGAACATGTCCAGCTGACAGTGAGAATTACTATTTACTTACAATACAGTCAAAATGACAGCTCAACAGGGAATTCAGATCTTATCGTGGCTACCTTTCATCATGGGCTAAATTAGAGTTTAATTTAACAATGCTCAGTGGTTAGTAAAATAAATGGAGGTTTCATTTCATTGACATTGAAAATCTTGACTTTCTCAACTTGTGTTTGTGCACTATTTTTCTTATGTACTTAATCAAATAAACCTAGCTTTATGTTTCATTGTGATTTTCTGAATGCTAAATCCTTTCTTAATAGGTGAGCTCAGGCTTATAATAGGTAAGGCCAGAATATGTCATATCCAGCTATGGGACTAGATTCTTGCTGCAGTCTCCAGTAAGCTTGGGTGCCATTGAATAAGGAAATGAGTTTGTGCTAATATTTACAAAATCATTTACCCTTTCATAATGAACACTGACAATTTTTATGACCTGTATGCAGAAGCGCACATTTCTGTTTGGTTAGTCATGGGTTTGGGATTTTGGAGAGAATTTTCATGGTTCTCTGACTCTCTGGTCGCTAAATAGTTTAGTGCAACACTGAAGGACTTTCCTTGTTAGTAGGAAATAAATAGGGAGCAGTAAACATCCAAGGAAAATGTGGACATATCTTCTGAAAGAAGGTTCTCTTAAAGTTTGATGGAAAAAAATGAAGGAATGATGTTTATTAGTCTTCACTCCAGGAAAATAACCTGATACAATACCTGATACCATCAATGGCTCTCTTCCTTAATGTTTCCCGATATTGTGTTAATTTCATCTGTTCTTCCAAACACAGTTTAATACTTTACAGACACATAATAAATGAATAAGTGGCATAGATTTTATTTTTGGACCAAATCTGTGATTTTATTGGCATAGAAAGTCCAAGTGAGGAAGTACCTTCCCCCAATGAAGAGAAGAAATTTTAGACATATGCCTAGGGCACAGAGAGACTCAGTGATTTGCCCAGGGTCACATAGCCAGCGTATGTCAGAGGAGGGGCAGAGTCTTCCTTTCATATTTATACAACATTTTAAAGTTTGCAAAGGGTTTTACTCATTACAACCCTAGAAGATAAGTAGTGCAAATATTATCTGCTTTTTAGAGATGAGCAAACTGAGACTCAGACTTATTCAAATTCGCACAGTTAGCAGGTGTCAGAATTAAAATTTGAACCCAAATTTCTCAAGCTTCCAAGTTCAACATTCCTTCCATTAGATATTAGATGCATACTTATGTAATAGTAACTGAAATTGGGGAGACTGGCACACATCTCATGGAGCTTGGCATGCATTCTGGCCCTTGTTGTGGGATATGTGCAGAAAGACTGGCATCTTCTTGGTCCTTACAAATGGGGGGACTGTGACAAAGAAGATTGTTGGCTAAGTCAGGAGAAGTTGCTCACTCTGGAGTCTATAAGGAGAATGGGGAAAAAACCCAGCTTCTTATTTTAGCATTTTCTCTCCCTTGGACTTCCAACAAAGGGAAAAAAGAGTTTCTTCTAAAAATGGCACGCATTGTGGAACACTTAGAGGTTGATCAGACAGTGAAGACACCAAAGTCATCCACTGCATCTGGACCAGTCAGTCATCTTGAGTTTCCTCTTGCCTCTGGACTTCAAAGACTGAAAGAGAGAGTGAGGCTGATGACTGTGCAACCCTGCCTCACTTCAATCCAATTCATGCGTAAGTCAGGACATCATCCCATAATATCATCGCTCCTTTTCAAAGACAAAGGTCGAACAACAACAGTTTTTTAGGCATAGTTCTAAATTTCTTTTCAGAATGACTGGAGCAATTCATAGCTCTCCCAACAATGCCTATTCTCGCACATCTCCTCCATCAATTACCACTTTACTTTTTTGCCGTCTTTGCATTTGGTATGAGGTATAATCTTAGAGTTTTTTAAATTTGTATTCAAATTATTATTAGTAATAGGGAACAATTTTTTCATATGACTCGATGTTTACCTTTCTTCTTTTAAGAGTTGCCTATGCTTTGACTATTCATCTATTGAGGAATGACTCATATATTTGAATTGGGTAAGTCTATATATCTTAGATATTAGACTTCTATCAGAGAAATATGTTGCAAAAGATTTTTTCTCCCTCTAGCTAATAATTTCCCTTCCAATTTTAGCTTTGTTGATTTTTTATTCATGTAAAAGCTCTTCAGTTTTGTAGAATTAAAATTGCCCCTTCTATCTCCTTATTCTGTCTCCACACATTTGCTCAAATACTTTTCCCCTATCCATACTTGTGAAAGATATCACCTTCTTTGTTCCTTTAATTTCTTTAGAATGTCATCCTTTGTGTTTATGTCATGTATTCATTTGGAGATTATGGTATGAGATATAAATTTAATTTCTGTCAGACTGTGTAGCAGTTTGTCAGATAACATGTCCTCCCCAATAGTTGAGGTCCTTGTATATATTGAACACCATGCTACCATAATTAAATCTGCTCTAATAGAACATATACATTCCCAAGAGTACCACGCTATGCAAAATCATGCAGTAAAAACCACTGAGCTTATAGGGGCAATAGAGTGAGGCACCCAATCTTAAAAATTTTGTCTGATCAAAAGCACATCATGATATCTAAAAAGATAAGAATCTAGTAAAAATGATAGTGTTATTTTATACATGTTAAGTGGTTAAAAATACATAAATATGATAATAAATAGTGGCCTGGTCTGTGGCCTCAGATTGCTGCATACCCTGCACCTGGAGCTGCATGAGTAAGGTGGGCAGGCTCTCTTTTGACCCTGGGGGGCCTTGGCCAAAGGTAGTAAGTATAGGTGTGGTTACAGATTAGGTCTTTTCCACTTACAGCTTCAACTGTACCAGGAGATATACAATAAATATGGCATCATACCTTGACAAAGATTGAACATTTGCTAGTGAAAGTGAGTAATAAAAAGGTTGCTGCTTCAAAGTTATTGTGATGTGATAGTTTTCTCTTCTTGTGGAAGAAATCCTGTAGAAACAAATTCAAAAATCAAGCTATACTAAAAATGTTCCCCAATATATCAATGAAGTTGGAACAAATTTGAATTTTTGAAACAGGAGTCATAGCAGATTGCATGTACATTTGCTTCTAGAGCTTGTGTTCCTAATGTGTCCTCCTGATCATATTTTCTGTTTTTCAGTAGCACCAGATAATTTTGATGATTGCTGCTTTGTAGTCTTGTTTGAAATCTGGTACTATTAGACCCCTGTCCTTTCCACTTTTCCCCCATTTTTTCTCTTGTGTTTCTTAACTTTTGGTTCTTCCAGGTAAAATTTGTCATTATTCTTCCACATCTGTAAAGTAACCCTTTGGTACTTTGATTGGTATGGCACTAAGTAAGCTAATTTAAGTGGAATTGCCATTTTTATTACATTGCCATGGCCCAAATGTGAGCAATGAGTATCCTTTTAGTTATTTAGGTCTATGGCTATTTCTGTAATGAATGTTTTATAGCTATAGTAATATAATTCCTCTGTGTGTTTTACTAGGTAGACTCCCAAATATTTTATACCCTCTGTGATTATTTTGATTACAATTTCTCTATTTCTTCCCGCTGGGTTTTGTTGGTCATATACAGAAAGACTGATGATTTGTGTGGATTTATTTTATACTCTGAAGTTATTGCTTCAATTAATTTTTAGTTGAATCTCTAGGGTTCTTAAAACAGACAATTATTTCATATGCAAAAATGTGTAAATCTGGTTTTTTCTTTTCCTATGCTTATTCCTCTGATCTCTCTTTCCTGTCTTATTGTTATAGCTAGCATTTCTACAACTATGTTAAATACTAGTAGTGTGAATAAGTATCCTTACTAGCTATTAATTAATAACTTCAGTTAAGTAGCAGCCAACAGTCCTAGAACAGTATCAAGTAATACTAGTGATAATAGACATTTTTTACTTTATTTATTGCAAAGGCTTCTAGCATTTCTCCATTACAGATAAGTCTAGCTCTTGGTTTTAGCTCCTATTTATCAAATTAAGAAAATATCTGTTGATTTTTTTGCTTTTTAATGTTTTTTTCAAAAACAGAAATGGATATTTTATGTTGTAAAAGGCCTTTTCTCTATCTATGGATACTTGTGATTTTATAATTTTTCTAAGATTGAAATAATCTTTATTTCCATTATAAATTCGGCCTGGTTATAGCATATAATCTTTTAAACTTTTCATATTTGTCATATAATTGGGCAAAATCTCTCTTATTAATTTCCTTTATTTTATTAATCTCTTCTTTTTAATTGTATGAGATAATGGTTTACATATTTCACTGTGTTATTTTATATAAAATTCCTGGTTTTATGTATCAATTCAATTGTTTCTTTTTGTTTTAATTTTATTAATCTCTTCCTTAATTTTTGAGATTTCTCTTTTGATGTTTGGATGGTTTTTAGTTTTTAAAAATTGTATGCCCTATTCATTGATCTATTTTTCTTTCTTTTGTTGATGAAAATGTTTGAGTTATAAAATCTCCCTAAGGATTTATTTGTCTACATCTCCCAAATTTTGGCTAATTGTTTAATTTTATCATTTCATTTTCTTGAAGAAATAATATTGTCATAATAATTACTGTTATAATAATTGTTGTTATAATTTGTTCTTTGGTCCACTAATTCCTTAAGTCAGATTTATTTAGTCTCCATTTAATTTTGAGTCCTTTTTTGAAAGGACTTCCATAAGGTATGTGTTCAATATTTTGCTTTGGGTACTTGTTTATGGGATTTTTATGCTCTAGCACAAGATCAATTTTTGTAAAAGTGCCAATAAATTGAAAAATATGTACTCTCTATTGCCATTCAGTAATCACCACAGCTATATCTTAGATGACTTTTCTTATGCTCCATTCAGATTCTAATTTTTCTTATTGATATTTTTGTTAGATTTATCTAGGTCAGACAAGGGTACACTGAAGTTCCAAATATCAAGGTTTTATTGTCTATTTCTTCCCAAAATTTGATGAAATTTTTTTGAAGTACTTAGAGGCTATGCCATTCAATGCCTACATAAACACACACACACATACATGCATATATAAGGTATTTCTATAATCTTAGTGCAGTTTGAAATTTTAGTGGTAAATGGGTGGTGAAGTTATAGAACTGAATATAGATTATACTTTCATTAGGTTTGTGTGAGTTGGTTCAGTTCTCCTGTGAAAGTTAGGAAAAAGAGAGAACTGTAGTTCTAGGGAGTAGTAGAATTGAAGGAAGATATTTTTAGGAGTGATGAGATGTGAGTATGTTATTAGATAGAAAGGAAGAAATAGAAAAATAAAAATCTAAGAATGCAAGTGAGAGGGAAAATACTTGATGGAGCCATCTCCTGCGGGAGATCAGAAGGATCTGGAATCAAGAGCACAGAGAGATGGTTCCTTTTCTAAGATAGGACGGGAGGAATGAATGAGTGAAAAAACAGAAAGACTGAGGTAGTCTATAGTTAGAGTCACTAGGAATTTTCCCCTCCAAAGACAAGCAATATGAAAGTATTTTTGGTCAAATGGAGAGTATGGGGAAGATGAGACAAAATTGGGGAGGAGAAATAGGTTTAGATGGGGGAGAGGCTCAACCTAACTTGTCTGGTAACTTCTTTTTAAAAATAAGTATTCCTGCTAACTAATTATTGAACTCTGTTGTTTCTATACTGCTGAAAACATTAAAAGTACTCTCAGCGCCCCCTAAATTTGACACTCTCTAAATTCAGTGTTCTGGGAAAAAGTCCTACTCACCCCACCATAGTTATGACAGGGTATGATGATAAGTGGAGGGAGGGGAAGAGAAGGAACTTTTTACTAGATAGCTGGTATCTGCTCAGTAAAGTATGTGAAGGCATTTGCTGAGAGTTAGAAAGGCCTTCTTTCAGAGAAAGGAAGATTAAAGAAATAACTGCAAAGCAAAACCTATTTTTTTCCTCCCACCACCGTTATGGGAATGAAAGTCAGTTCTTTACTTTCTGATGCAACTTCTATCAATCCATTCTTCTGAAACCTGCTGGCAGATCAAATTCCTGGATTTGGCCCAGTATAGATCTATGACCAAAGGGTGTCAAGATGCCACAACAAGTGTAAAACACTATGGCCACTTAAAAGGGAACAGAATGTGGGCAACAAATTACCTACTTGCTTCAGAGACAGCACTGGAACCTCTAGGTATTACAGAGCACTCACCTGAAAACTAAGGGGAACCAACTTACACAGATAAATGGGCTGACAGGGGCACATTCTAAATGGGGGTGAACATGAGGCCAATGCAGTGATTTTTTTTCTGTGCTCATGTTTAGCGTTACTGCCTATATAGCCAATTTTTTTCCATTGAGTATAAAAATACTTTAGCTGATTATTTCAAGTATCGCTTTTTAGAGGAGTGAGTTTCTTTTGTTTTCTCTTTCAGGGGAATGACTACTGATAGTTCTTTCCTTTCCACAGATCTCTGATTCTGTTGAGACAGAATATGGAGAATATTTTCAGTGGAATTTTTTTTTTCTTCTTTTAGCAGTGGGGACAAAGTATTTACTCCTGATTAGTTTTATTGCCTATTTGAACAAATGTAACTTTAGGCAAGTCCCTACATCTCACTGAGTCTCAATTTGTTTCCTCATTAACAAAATGAAGGAATTAGACTGAATTATCTCCAAGTTTTCTTTCAGCTCTGAATCTGAGATCCTATAATTCTAATTCTTTTTTCTTTACTACTTAGTGACTTGTCTGATCATGGAAAGGCAAATTGATTAGCCTCAGTGGGAAGTGTCACCCACACTCAGTTGTTTCATCTGTAAAATAGAGATAATAACATCTGAGTGATTTGCCTAAAACTTTTGTGGGGGCTAGATCTCTTGAAATCTCTCACGAGGCAATGGTTTCCATTTTAAATAACAAACGCTTGCTGAGACTCACGCCAATTTTATGAGGGATTCTAATACCCTGTATATGTTTTGCTTTTAATCTTTTAAGAATTCAATTTTCAGGTTATTCACATTTTTAACCCCTCTTTATTCTAGTGACTCCCCTCTCTAAGTGATCCCATATTTATCTTGTATATAGGTTATTTGTGCATATTTTTTTGCTTGTTGTCTACCCTGTTAGATTTTAAACTCTTTGAGGGCAGGGCCTGTCTTTTGCCTCTCTTTATATTCTCAGCATTTATCATAGGGCCCAGCA